>JAJEJO010000434.1:424267-483555 GCA_020662805.1 Glaucomys volans | reverse complement strand
AGCTATCTTTCCTCCATTCTTGCCATCTTTCCCCCCCCACATTATGCATCATCATTCATATATCAGAGAGACCATTCGGCTTTTGAATTTTTGGGATTGGCTGATCTCACTTAGCATAACAGTTTCCAACATCATCCATTTACCTACAAATACCATAATTTTATTCTTCTTTATGGCTGAGTAATATTCCATTGTGTATATATACCACAGTTTCTTTATCCATTCATCTACTGAAGGGCATCTAGGTTGATTCCATAATCTAGCTATTGTGAATTGAACAGCTATGAACATTGATGTGGCTGCATCACTGAGGCAATCTGATTTTAAGTCCTTTGGGTATAAGCCAAGGAGTGGGATAGCAGGGTCAAATGGTGGATCCATTCCAAGTTTTCTAAGGAATCTCCACACTGCTTTCCAGAGTGGCTGCACCAACTTGCACTCCCACCAGCAATGTATGAGTGTACCCTTTTCCCCACATCCTCGCCAACACCTGTTGTTGCCTGTGTTCTTGATGAAAGACATTCTAATTGGGGTAAGATGAAATCTTAAGGTGGTTTTGATTTGCATTTCTCTTATAACGAGTGATGTTGGATATAGCTCAGTTGGTAGAGAGCTTGCCTTACAGCAACTTTCTCAACAGCATCATGAAACAGAAATATTGCATGGCCTTTCTTGACCTTCCCTTTAGCAACATGCCACTGTGCTTTGTTGGTAAAAATAGTTGCAAGACTTCATGGTTAACAGGCAGGGGACATCCACCTTCCTCTTGATGAGAGGAGGAGTATCAAGAATTGTGCATGAGGGAAGCACATTTTAATACCAGCATACTTGACATTTCAGCAAGGCTCTTGCTGAGGGACCTCAGTCCCAGACAGAACTGAAAAGTCTCTACCTATGACAAGGCAGTTTACAGAACACTTTGTTTAGAGAGATGTCCAAGTCACAACCAATGGGACCAGAGGTGGGTGTCCATCAGCTGGTCTACTCTGGATGAATCATTTCTATTGTGGAGGGGACTCCAGAGAGATAAAGTCATAATTTTTATCTATCTACTTGAAAAATGAAACCTTCAGAACACGATTGTTACGGCTCTATTCTTCAGTTAAGGAACAGATTTGAAAGGACACAATCTTAAATTAATTACAATGACATAATATAAACAGGAAATAGAGACACGGACTCATTTTTTCCTAATCCTAATCATAGATGCTTGTAACATTTTCAGTGTCATTTGCAAATGGTTGACCATTTCACTGGCAGGAGGACACCGTCTGGCATGAGAAGTTTTGTTTATGTGGTTTAGATTTTACGAATCCCAGCAATGGAAACTGGAAACATTCATGACCTGATACATAAAAGTAAAAGTAATCTTTCTTCTTATCACACGACAGAAGTGACCGACAAAGTGACACAAGCTCCTCATTTCTCTTTGTTCCTACCAAGAGAGTCTATCTGCCTTTGATAGATGGGTATTTTATGCTGTTGGTTTGGAGCTGGAATCTGAAAAGAAATTAAGTGGGCTTAAGTGACAGGAATCTCTTGTATAGTAAGTACAAGCCTTATGAATATCATAGATTCACATTCTGGACATTCCTTGAGAGTAGGTAGGAAATTGTACTTGGAAGACATTTTATAATAAAAAACAGAAAATATATCAATATAAAGAACCTATTGCATATAAAAAAAGGGAGAATGAAAATAATGAAGGAAGAAGGAAAAAAAAAAACTGAATGACCCCTGATTGCTTATGAAACCATCTGTAAACTCCTTTACCTTACATTCAAATTACCTGACAAATTTCTTCCTTCCTCCCCTAGCTATTTTTCTCTTCCCTCTACTGTGAGAATATTTTTTCCAGCCAAAATTTCAGCATGAGCAAACATGGTTTATGCTTTCCTTCTCTGCCTACATGATCTTCTCTATGTATCCAAATCCAGATTTTAAAACTCTGCCACAATGCCATCTCTTTATCAAACTCTGTGATTCACCTGCTTCAAAATGAAAGCCTCCTCCTCCTCCTTCTATATGCTGTGACATCTATTTTTTTTTTTTTTAAGATGCTGCTTTATTTGTCAGCTATTTTTGTATGGTGATCTTTTCCTGGTAAGGTCAGTTGCTACTCATCTCTACCCTGTACTTGACAGATCTTCAGAGCTGTTTTAGAAAAACTGAAGGTGAGACTTCTGTGTGATTCTTTTTTATCATTAAGCGATGGTTTAATTAAAAGAAAAATCACCACTATATATGCTAAAATAAATGTGCACCACAATGGGGATCCATGGGCTTCCATTTTGGGAAGATCATCATGTTTATAGAGAGAAGGAAAGGGAAAAAAAAGGAAGAGGATAAAAAACCCTTCTTTTTCCTTTCCAAGGCCCCACTGTGACTATCTCTGTGGGCCTTTGTTCCCACACATATATAAGTCAACCTTCCCACACCTGGGTTAGGAAATAGGTCACAGTACTTACCAGTGCTTCAAATCACACACACCTCAGTGGGCCACATAATAGGAATTCTCAGCTGGGATCTGCACAAACCATGTGTGGTACACAGAACATAAACATCTGTCTAGGTGGAAAGAGAGCACACTCACTTCCTTTATGCCCTTCATTAACTTCCTGAGGTAAGGTTGATTGTTTCGGAAGGTTTGGGTTAATTTGAGTATTGTACATGATGATTTCATTTATACAGAATGTAATATAATATGCCCACATAGGGACTATCATGTTGTGCTTTCCAGTCAGTCCACAAACACGTACTGTGCATTTGTGATGTGCATGGCTCTGTGCTTGGTGGTCTAAACAGGAAACATGTAAGAGAGAGAAAGGACTCTCAATCACCAAGTTCGTAGTTTGTATAAAGACCTTTGCTTTCTTCATTTCATTAAAAAAGAAAAATTGAAGACCCTCACTATATATTTGGAGTAGTTTACCAATACCCTTGAAAAAAATAGCTGGCAATTCAGTTCTTTGAATGTCATATACTATGGGTGTCACCAACAGCATGGACAATGGACAATGGGCGCTTGGAGCAGATGGACAATACTTTAGACAGGAATGAACATGGAAGACATGAGGAAGCCAAGCCTTTGAACTGACTTGGATTAAAAAACAGAAATAACTCCATAGTTGACTGAGCATAAGAAGCAACTAAAAGACATCTGTCTTTTTCTGAGAGATATTTTCATCAAATAATTATGTAGTTGGAAATAAATTCCCAGAACATCTGATACCATATATCATCATGTAGCAAAATACATATTCTTAAGTAAACTTTAAATTTATATATATGTTATATATGTATATGTATAAATCCAAACATATATGTATATATTTAAATAATCTGTTTATATATATATTTATCTAAATAACCTGTACTTCTAATTCTTCCTCTTAGTAGAGTGAATGAATAATAAATTCAAAATTAAAAGTTAATAAAAATAAAGTTTAAAATCATTTCTGGTGTTGTAGTCCAGTGATAGAGCACTTGCTCAAGGCCCTGGATTTGATTCCTAGTTCTGCCCCTACCCCAAAAAATTCTTTGTATTATTATAAATAAGTCTTTTTTCTGTTTGACTAAACAGCATTATTTGGGTTTCTTCTAGAGATTTGCACACACCAAATGTATTAAGATACAGAGTATGCACATTGTCAATTTAGTTAATTTGTTTTAGACTTTTTCCAAAAATAATTTTGTGCTAAAGAGCCAACGATCTTCAAGTTGCATTTTAGGTAACTGAATAAAATATAAAGCTTATTATCCTACATTTAACAGGAGCTTCATAGAAATCCTCCCAAACTTGACAACATCTGACAGCTAAGATCTGGTGACTGGCCAATTCCTACTGTGGCTTAACAAAGAAAGGGAGAAAGCAACATTTTAGGAACGTTCGTTTTGGGATGTTATAAAGGAGGGAACACTTACAGGAAGAACAAATGAAGGAAGCAAGTTAGGAGCACGTTACAAGCTTCTGTGCTATTAACAAAATGATCTTATGTCCAAGGAACCATCATTTGATGAAGATTTGTATATGTTAGGTCAGTGCTAGATGGTGCTGATTGTCAGTCTCCAATATGAGCGCTCACTGCTATCATTCTTTCCTGCTGGGACTTATGCCCTTTCGTAGATCCTTCCCACACTGAGTCACATCTGGTCTGTGTGATCTACGTTATGATGGAAGTGATGATGTGAGACTTCAGATTCTAAGTCATAAGTGGAAGCACAACTTTCTCCTGGCATCATAAAGCCAGGGCAGCATCTGCCTCTGTCCCTGGGATCATTCCCTCCGGGGAAGCTATTCATCATGTTACCAGGACTCTCAAGGAGTCCAATTTAGATACACACATGGAAGGGAACTGAGACTTCCTACCAAGAGCCAGCATTAACTTCCTGGTCATGAGACACCTTGGGAAATCCTCCAGACCCAGTGAAAGTCCCAGATGATTGCAGCTCCAGTTGACATATTGACTGTTTTGGATACCCAGAGTCAGAGTTGTCTAGCTAAGCTGCTACTGAATTGCAAATTCCTTCTCTCAGAAATTTGAATTAATCCCTCAAACCCTTGCACAGAAAGTCATTTGCATAGAAAAGCTCAGAGAGGAAACAGAGAGGAAGAATGGGGAGGCTATTAAAATTTTTTCTTGCACCACATCCTTTTGCAGAAATGTCTCTGAAACCACGTGAGTCATGGAGGGAGGCTTTGTCCCTTTCCTTTCCTCTTCATAACTCATTGTAGAGCTCAATAGTACAGGATGGGGGACAATAAGAGAAATTATTTCCAGGGAGTACCAGTAATGATATTGAGCGTGAAAATAGTTAAGCAGGACAAAAGAAATACCTCATACAGATCAATTGGGCGAGAACTGATGTGCATATAAAAGAATTCCCATCTGGAAACCAGAGGGTTGAAGTTCTGAAGAAAACTTCAGGGCCCAAGCCAGACAGTGTCTGTCATGCAAAAAGCCTCAGTGATGGAAGGAACAGGAAATGTCATCAAAAACTAATGAGACTGTCAAGTTTCAGCTAGAATTAGATGAAAGCCTGCTTCACTTGCAGGGGACAGTCCTAGTTAGAAGATGAGGGGCCAGAACAGAGCTTCAAGAATTGGCTGTTTAAGATAGATTTTAAAATGCCCTCTTATTCGCCTACGCCCTCTATACTACATTTAAGAATAATAACTTCAAAGCATCTGGCAACCCAGAATAGTTGGCATCTCTCTTTGGAAGAATAACTGCTAAAAAAGGTACCTGGGTCCTGTGATTTCAAGGGGGAAAGTTTACTTAGATCATAATATAACTTGAGAAATTGGTACCTTTCAGGGTCTTATTATGGAAGATAATTTTAATGAGAAATTAATTTTTTTTTTGTGTGTGTGTGTGTGTGTCTGTAAATTTGACCTGAAGGTTACATTTGCTTTCTAAAAATGCTTGAAAATGGTTGTGGTCAAAAAGTCATGTATAAATTATCTTCTTAAAGTTTCACATTAAATGATGCATATTCAATCACCTTTGGAATTATCAAATGATAATTAGTTTGTTAATTTTTATATGGGCCTTGTCATAATATAAATAATCCAAATAGAAAATCTACTAAAACTATGTTAATTGAACATTCCTTTTCTTTTGTGATTTGCTTGCAAATGTCCCCATACCACATTCTCTATGTAGTATTTGTATGGATCATGTTTTATTAAATACATACATCCCACATTTTGGTTCCAGTAAAACAACTTTTTAGAGAATATTAAATTTTAGTTTGGGCCAGACACTGCTCAGAATTTTGAAGTGCATTATGATCTCTCTCTAAGGATTCCTGGGGTCAGGCAGTGACAGGGACACTGCGCTTGCCTTTTTCTCTGCATTCACAACTTTCCCTTCTGCCCTGCATCTTGTTCTCCTTTAATGCTTTCTGTTGCCAATTTCCTCCTCGGGAAGGCTGTGCTTTTGTAAAGTCCCACTCCCCTTGTCAGAATGAAAGTGATTCTGATCCATCACTCTACCTCCATTTCTGGTGGAGGTATGAGTTTTTATTTTTTATTTATTTTTTTTGATTCCTGCATTCTATAAGTTGTTTTAGCTTGAAGTTGGGAGAAAATGCAGTTGAAGTTTTATTTGCCTCTTTAACCTAGAACACCTATAAATAATTTTTGAAATGCATATTCTCCCTTTCTTTTGTGTACCAATGTGTGAAATCTTTATTCTGGTCTTCGTCATCTCTCATCTAAATGTGGTTATAGCTTTGAAATTTGTTTCACTGACTCTAGACTCTAGTTTTCTCTGTCTATGGTTCCAGCAGGGTAATCACTGTTAAAAACTTAGCCATGTTTATGATATTCCTTTGGTTAATGTCTTCCATGATTCCACATTACCAACACTATAAATGTATGCAAAGGAACCTGGTATCCAGGGCCATTTACACTGTGTGCTCAGCCTAGTTTATCAGTTTCACCTTCCTTTGCCCACAATGGTCTCTCTCTTTCCCCCCTGCTTTCAGATATTTGAAGGACTCTACCCTTTAATATTCTTTACTATAAAATACCCTTGACTCTACAACATATTCCATTTTTAATTTCAGATATAGACACTCTACGAAAAGAGGAAAGAAAAACCAACCAGCCCAAACCCATCACAGTATTAGAAACTAGTGTTCTGACCATCAGCTCCAATCTCTTTGCTAAGTCATTGGGCTAATTTTTAAAGCATCTCTTGTTCTGTTGGTACATCTATTCTCTTTCCTTTCCCCTCCTTTCCCCTCTGAATCCAAATATAGAAACTTCCAGGGTAAAACTAAAAAGTCTGCTAAGGTATGGATGGATGTGACCAGTGGCATGCTATACCCAGGCAGGTGATGTCCCCATAATTA
This sequence comes from Glaucomys volans, assembly GCA_020662805.1. Taxonomy (NCBI): domain Eukaryota; kingdom Metazoa; phylum Chordata; class Mammalia; order Rodentia; family Sciuridae; genus Glaucomys; species Glaucomys volans. The sequence goes on along the minus strand of JAJEJO010000434.1, from coordinate 476,694 downwards.
AAACACATTATGACAGACTATGACAGAGACAGGGAAATCCTTTCAATAGTTTACCTAGAATTAAAAAAGAAATGTTTGCAAGAGCTCAGAACATCAAAGTACCACATAATAGATATGGATGATATCAAATAGATAAGACTAACAAAAGATTATTTTCCAGAAACAGAACTTGAACTGTAGTACTAAGAAACAGATTCAAACAGTACCCAGAGGCACGTGAAAGAGAGATAAGAGCAATTCTAAAAACAAACACCAGTTTTTGTCTGAGCAGAACCAACTTTATTCAAGGAAAGGTGTAAATAAAGAAAACAGAGTAACTAAAAATGTGAAGCTGAGGAGGAAAATACTACATAAAGGAAATAAAGTAGTATCTTACCCTTAAAACTAAGAAGAGGTGGATGCCTCTACAAATAGTCAATTGCTGGACCAGAATATTTTATACCTCAAGAAAATTCAATAAGCAGTCTAACAAACATGCAGAAAATAAGGTAAAATACTGAGTTAAGATAGAGAAGGAATGAATAAGAAAGAACTGCTACAAAATGAACTATGAAATGTCTTAATTACATCCATGTTGGAATGAATAAGTGCCCACAATAGAGAAAATAGAATCACTTATAGGCAGAAAAATCTTGAACCATTCTAGACTACAGAGATAATGTGAAAAAAGAAAACAATGAGACAGAAGGTACTCTTTTTAAATAGATTGAGAGTTTACTATGTGCCAGACTTTATATAGCATTTATCTATTAGATCTAATCTGCATATGTTATAATACAGTTGATCCTAACAATGAGTCTATGAAATAGGCACTATTATCTTCCTTAATTTACAGATGAGAAAATTAGCATGTAGAAGGTTAATAATTCTACTTGCCCATGCCTACATATGGCAAGTAGAATAATTGACTCCAGGTTAAGATAACTATTAACCATTCTTATAAAAATAAAATTTCTATCATAAAAAAATAAAACCATACTTCAAAGGCAAATGACAAACTGAGAAAAGGATGTATCTAAGATACATGACAACTGTGTTAGTCAGCTTTGCATTGCTGTGACCAAAATACCTGACAAGACCAACTTAGAGAGTTTATTTTGGCTTGTGGTTTCAGAGATTTAGTCTATGGTGTGCTGACTCCATTGCTTTGGGCTCAAGGTGAGGCAGAACATCATGGTGGAAGGGCATGGTGGAGGAGTATTGTTCCATTTATGGTGGCCAGGAAGCAGACAGGATGAGGGTAAGGGTCCACAGGGAAGATGCACCCTTCCAGGGCACACCCCCAGTGATCCACCTTCTCCAGTCATCCCCCACCTGCCTACAGTTACCATCCAGTTAGTCCATTTAAACCAGAATAGGTTACAGTTTGCATAATCTGACTATTTTACCTCTGAATATTCTTGCATTAACATAGGAGATTTTGGGAGACACATCATATCCAAACGACAATAATCACCGACACTGAATAATTACCTAAGTTTGAAAGAGTGACACAAACATCCTGAATATCTTGATGAAGAATATGGTCTGAATACATGTAGATAAATCCCCTCATTAGAATGAGAAGAAACATGGCCAATTAATAAACTTTTACTAAAGAAAAGCTTGGGTCATAAAATAATTGGAAGTGGAAAGGTAATGAGAATCATTTTTAGATATTTTAAGGCAACACAAAGTAAAGAAGGCTAATACTAAGTACCAATGAAGAATCAGGACAGGAATGTTTTCATTTTTATTGCTAGTGGTAATCAAAATGGTCCTGAATTTGATGGACAGTAATGAGCAGGTGAATGAAAAGCCTTAAAAACTCCTGTGACTTTTGAATCAAACTAGTACTATCAGAAATTCATTGTGATGAATTTTATAAGTGCATAATTAAGCATATTCAAGTTTATTGTAATATTCTTTATAATAGGGAAAAGTAAATATAGTGTTCTAATAAAGGGACATTAAGTAAATAGTTGAATATATAATGGAGCAGTTTATCAAGGAATAGTTTCCAGATATTCAAAGTCATACATAAAGCTGTAGTCCAATAAGAAAAGATAGTTTAATTATAATGAGGAAAATAAAAGCATATTCTCTATTACATTCCATTTTTCATGCTTTTTGTATTCTTTCCATAAAGAACTTGGATTATTCATTTTAAAGTAAATAAAAACATTCTAGGAAAGTGGTTTCCTTGTTTTCCATTACTTGCAAGGAATAAAACATCTGTTATAAAAGTTATTTCTCCCTGTTCTGATAATACCACCCTAAGTCAATGACACCAACACATTTAGAAAAGATATACCACAAATAAAATATGAATTCAGGTAAAAAAAAACATAAAAGAAGAAAAAGAAAATATATACCACAATTAAATTCCATGCATGTATGATTTTGTCAAAATGAACCCAACGATCATGCATGACTATAATAGATTAATAAAAGAAAAAAATATATCAGAACACACCACTCTGGCAGGGTTGGCATTCTTTGAATGAATTCCATTCCTGCCAGAGTTGCCACCTGAGGCTGAGAAGGAGGAGTGGAATTAAACTGGGGTCCTCCTGTCTTGCCTTCCAATTTCCTCTGCCTGTGACTCCCATGAGCATAATCAAGTCAGAAGCCAGGTGATATGGAAGTCTGCAGAAACAGGGAAAGATGAGAACCAAATCTGGGGGAAACAGTCCCCAGAGCAACACAGGAAAGTCACAAACCATACAGATAGATGCCATTTTGAATTTTTGATAGATACCATCATTAAGGAGGGGCTAGAATAGGGAAAGGGGCAGGGAGACTTGGCAATGAAGTTCAAGGTTGAGAGTCATCCACACGAGAGACATGGGGCCATAGATTCATTCTGATTTACTTGGGAGAGCCTTGATTTATGCTTGCTGTCCTTATAATATTTTAATAATGCTCTTTGTCTCTTTCACAAATGTATCACTTTAAATGATCAATTGCAGCATTGTTCTAGCTATAGGATTTTTCACTCAGAGTCTCTCTCAGATTCACTTTTTTTTCTAGATTTCTCTCCAAATTGATATATCATAAAGATAAGGTATGTGGTCACACTATCTATGCATATCGAAGGCCCAACACACAAAATGCAACACCTGGAATAGCAGATCTAACAAGTATAGGAAAAAGACTGCAGAAATGGTTCTGCCATAGTCATGGCAGGTCTCCTAATCTGCATACTTTATTGCTAGAACATTAAACCAGAGAAAATTTAAATCTTTGACTTAGATAAAAGATTTAAAAATGCAAACCATAAGAAAATCTAATAACAGTATTTTTTTGTGGGAGGAGGGGTCTTGATTCACAACTGTGACAAAAATACAAAACACAAAGGAAGTAGTTTAACAAGAAATGGATGAGATAAAGAAAACCTTAGTACTTTCTGTCATTCAGAAAAACATAGAACCCTGTGAAACTCTGAATTGAGGTGAGAACAATAGGGATAATACAAATATTTAATAGTTGGAGGGGGAAGGAGAGGGCTTCTTGTCATTATCATTCACAGAAGTTGATGAAGAAATCCAGGAAGGGAAAGAGTTTTAGATGCTACAGAAAAAACACTACAGATGAGCAAGACAGGTGTTCAGAGACTTTAGCAATGAGCAAGTCAGACCTGAAGGAAACAAAGGTAGGAGGAGAAAGAGAAGGGGAAGGAATCAGGAGGCTAACTAGGGTAAGGGGATGTATGGATACTGTAGTGTAGATCAGTTTTCTTAATAACTTTCCAAAGAAAAGGATACAGATGTGCTCCTGATCAGTCACTAGTTTTACATTAACTATTATCATATCCGGTGCTTCCACAATACGTAGTTTGGTAGCAGCTTTTCAACTAGAAATGAAGTCTTTTGGAAATAGTTTTAATGGAATAGAAAATAATGTTTTCCTTTGTATTCTCATGCCAAAATCCCAATAGAGTGGCAGCAATAGCAGGATCAACAACTGGGAATTAGAGTGAATCACCTTGAGCTTCCTTCAAAGGTCCTCAAAATTGTGTTTTTATGCACATATATCACAGCATACAAAGCATACTTTATCCTGTGAACACAAATAAATCCATAATGTTCACTTCAAAAAAAAGAAAAAAAAACAAAAAGTTTTCATCAAGAAATACTCTAGTCCTGAAAAGGAAAATCCAGTATTTTAAAATAAACTTCCTGCATACTTTCTTACAATGTAAAACTGATCTCAGTAGTTATTATTATTATTATTATTATTATTTCTTTATACTATAATTTGTTTGGAGAAACATCCTGGGAATACTTGAAAAAAATGAATAATTGGGGAAGAATGACAGAGGTGGCTTATGTTAACAGATGTTAAAAAATGTTAAAATTCTGTAAAAGTTAAGACAGGGTTATTATGTAAGGAGAAAACTGAAGAGTCTGGAGTACATCTTGTTACATATGAGAAAGTATGCTACATTGAAATGTTGGCCACTGAAATCCAAAGAAGGGTGGAAGGCCCATCAACAAATGATGCTATAAAGCATCTCTAATCATAAGTAATAAACTGTGTACATAGAGTATTAGTTTGCTCAGATTGCTACAACAAAATACCGCAGAATGGAAGTTTATTTCTGACAATTCCTGAGGCTAGAAGTCCAAAATGAAGGGCATGGAAGATTTGATTTCTGATGAGATCTCTCTTCTTGGTTTGCTGATGACCACCTTCTCAATCTGATGTGGAGAGAGAGAGAGAGAAAGTTCTAGTATCTTTTCCTCTTTTTACAAGAACACATCTCTCAGATTGTGGCCACATTCTCATGACCTCATCTGATCCTTATTACCTCCACACTGACCCTGTCTTTGAATTCAGACACATGGGGGTTAGGGCTTCAACACATAAATTTGGGGGAGCATGAATGTTCAGTCAAAACATGTAGTAAAGTGGTAAATGGAGCAACGATGAAATAATAGATTAGCTAGAAAAAGATATGGATGAATATCACTTCCTTTATTTTTTACTTCTTTATGCTAAAGAAATAGCATAAATGAGATACCAGTGCACGCTAATGGGTTAATAGGAAACTTCTAGGGGTAACAGTCTGTCTGGTTGTTATTAAACTTATCCTTTCAGCTCTCTTACAATTTCCATTTTTCTATATTAGACCTAATTTTTCTAATAATAGAAGATTTATGGATTAGATTTAAGGGGATTTGATGTAAGGGAATTACATGAATGAATTCATCTAAATACTTTAGAAAATGTCTAGCACATGGTAAAAACTCAGTAAGTGACAAATATTTATACTTTATGATATAAAATCTTGATTCTTGATTTGTTTGAAATTTTCTTTTTCATCCAAATATATAGGGTCACTTTGACTAAGGTCTAACCAGCATTATGATATCCACAGGTTTAAAATTAATCAAAAGAAGAACTATTTTTAGAGGAGTTCATTAATTATTTACTTCCTGAAATTTCAATCCTGAAATTGGAATTTTAATCACTTTTACTTAAATCCTACATGGTGATGTGTAAAACTGAGCACTCTTACATTTGACTATTTTAAGTTGGAAATCAGAAAGTAAATGCATGAAGTTTTGTTAAAACCTGTGAAGGTAGTACAAGGATTTCTAGGAAAAATATTATATTATGGTCTTCTAGGAACCTGATGATGAAAAAGGGAAAAAGGATATTGATTAATCTTTCTTAAAAGAGGCCAGCAATCTTATTTTGAGACTATTAAAATTATCTTGAATGATCTAAGGTGCAAAGTTTTAGGTAGAGTTCAAATTAGAAAAATTTTATTAATAGGCAATTGTTAAAGAGAAAGGAGTTCATGGGGGAAAAGAAGTATCTGTACTACTTGGCTGAGATCAAAGACTGACTAGAAAAATAAACTCAGCCTCTGGTTTTATGAGACAAAATATAAGTGCAAGGCAAAACAACAAACGTTTTAAAGAGCTTAAATTTTAGGCTTAAAGAAGGTCTGATTCTTTTTTGCCATACTATCTTCAATGCTTCAAACATATTTGGTGTATTGACCTCACAGTCAGTGGTACATTATCTAAAATGTTGTCATTGATGGCTGATCTCCATCTTGTTAAAGTTACATTCTACTTTTCATGAAAAATTCTTTCCAGACTCATGTCTGATGGACGAAGAGATTGAGCAGGCCACGAAATATTAGTTTAGTCTTGAATTTTTGGTGAACTATGAGGACACTAATGTTTTTTGCTGAATAGAAATTGGTCTTGGAGATCATTCTGAAAAAGTAATGGGGAAGACTGAGTTATAATTCCATAATGACTTATTTCCTCTCCACCATTGCTCTGCTTTCTTGTAGACACTGAATTTGAGATTGGTTATGTGATATGGCTTGGCTAATGGGAAGTAAGCATAAATGACATTTACCATACCCAAGCAGAAGTTTAAAGCATGGCTTTATAGTTTGGCTTTGTGTCCTCACTTCTGCCATGATACAGCAGCATTTTTGAATAGCAGATATCCTTTCAGTCTGGGTTCATAATAAGAAGGCACATGGAGTTTAATGGAGCACAGCCGTGTCTAGGAGAGTGAATAAAGAACCACAGCCAATCCATCGCTCTCATGTTACATAGGTGAAAGTTAATATTACTTTGTCACCAAGATGTTGGAGTTGTTGGTTTCTGCAGGAAGACAGACCAAAGTTAATGGTGTCAAAAGTGTCATGATGCCAAACAGAAAATTAAAATACAGACGAGTGAAGTAGACAGCAAGGAAGCCTACATAGAAGGCAGGAAAAAATAATGATATGTCATATGTCTTGGTAAAACAATGGGTAAGACAATTGCCTGAAATAAGTCTGAAGATTGAAACTGCATCTAATAAACTTGTGACTTTGGGCAAAGAGCTATTGAGCAGAATTTCTATAACATGAGCTGGTTGTTATTTGCTAAGTTAGATTAGATATTATATGAAAGAATGAGCTAAGAAGAATTAAGTGTTCTCAAGGATGAAGAAAGGGGAGAGACTTTCAATGTTGTAAGACTGATAGATTGAAAGACACAAAGCTTCTCATCTTCTTCCAGCAAACTATTTCAAATTATGATAGTCTTAGGGCGCAAGACCAAACAAAAGTGTGGTCATCATATCCTTTGAGATCTCTGGCTAAATTAAGATGGAGTCAAAAATCCTTCCCTTTGGAAAAAACATCTCAGAGAAAAGACCCAAACTGCAAACCATCATGATTTAACCTAAAATTTTTAGTAACTACATTTTAAAAAGTAAAAAGAAACAGATGACAGTAATTCAATACATTTGCTCATTCACATATATATATATATTTAATTCAATATACACAAAATATATTTTTGCATATAATCAATATAAAGTATCCATGAGATCTTTTCTATACTTTTGTGCTTAGTTTTTAATATCAGTTGTGTGCTTTATACTACAGCACATCTTAATTTGTACTTAACCCATGTTGCATATTCTTAATGGCCATATGTGACTAATGGCTACTATATTAAAATACATAGATCTAGAGAGTTAGAAATGTCAGAAAAATAACTTGAGAGAATTGTATTGCCAGAATAGATTAAAGGAGACCAACTCTTCCATATATAAATTGACCCCTCAGACTTTCTATGGCCAGAAAACAATCTGGGAACTACAATAGTTCAGTAATTCACAGAGATATTGGAGTTGCTTGTTGCCATAGCAAAAGCTAACTAATGCAAGGAATATTCAACATTTTATTTTAGAAAGCAGACATTGAGTGAGGTAGAGTTCTGGTACTGCTAAACCATGCATCACTCATTACCCTTTCTTACTTTGGTCTCTAATATTTATTGAAAAAGTGGAAGCTTATCTTGGTACCTAACAACAAGGCTTACCAACATGATACTGGGGAAAAAGCACAAGAATTGTCACCAGGAAGATCTGAATTAGAATCTTCATCACATAGTTTTACATATGTGCTTCGTAGACTAGATACTGTTACACTAACAAATTGTTACGCTAGTGGCCCCACTGTATGCACATACTATGGGCTCCCATATTTTCTTAGACAAGATCTTGTAACTTTCTCTGGCCAGTGAACTAATGGGACATCAGAAAGTATAATATTTGCAAGGTCTTGAGAATTGCTAGAGACATGTGGCCTAGCCAACAGCCAAGACCAGCAATCAAACATGGGAGTGAGGCTACCTTAGAACAGCCCAAACAAGCCACCTGATGTTTGCAGCCTTCAGTGACCCTAGTCAAGACTAATGGAAGAACTGCTCAGTTGAGCACATCCTAAAATGCCAACCTAAAGAGCAGTGAGCAAATAAAATGATTGCTATTTGAAGCTATTCAACCCCCTTGCTCAGCATCCATGTCTATAAAGCAAGGCTAGTGATATTTACTCTAGTGTTCCTATGACAAGTAGTGCCAGGTACACAGTGGGTTCTTAAAAAAGAGCAATCTGTCCTCTTTCTTTTTCTTTTTCTCTTTTCTGGCAGTACTGGGGATTGAACCCAGTACTATTCTACCTCTGTGATACACACCTAGCTATTCTCTCCACTCCTTTTTTGAAGGTCTCTCTAAGTTGCTAATTCTGGCCTAGAACTTTAGATCCTCCTGTCTCAGCCTCCCACATACCTAGGATCATAGGCATTTGCCCCCAAACCCAGCTCTTTTCTGTTCTTTATGTCTTTACCCTACCTCCCTACTCTCTGCCTACTTGTCCTCCCCCTTGCTCCTTATTTTTCTCCTGCCAAATTCAAAGAACAGTATCTTTGGAATCAGTATTATCATGGTTTAGATGTAAGGTGTCCCCCAAAAGCTCATTCTAGCATTCTAGTCCTTTGAGCTCCCACCAGAATCATCATTAAGACCTGATAGGGATTAACTGAGTGGTAACTGAAAGTGGGTAGAGTATGGCTAGAGGAGGTGGGCATCAGGGGTGTGCTTTTGGGGTATATATTTTGTATCTGGTGAGTGGAATTGTTTTCTCTCTCTCTCTCTCTCTCTCTCTCTCTCTCTCTCTCTGCTTTCTGATGGTCGTGTGAGCTGCTTCCCTCTGCCATGAAGTTCAGCTTCACCTTGAGCCCCCCGGGAATGGAGCTGGAAGTCTATGGACCTTTGAAACCATGAGAACTCAAATAATTTTTTCCTCCCGTAAAATTGTTCTGGTTAAGTCTTTTAGTCACAGCAATGAAAGAGCTGACTAAAAGAAATACGTTGCCTGCCTTGGTAGCTACTTTGAATGGGGCCAACTTCATTTGGAAAAGTGGCTTCTAAGAATTTGTTATAAAATTAATTGCATTGCATTATAGACACATTTGATGAAAATCTTATTTAATGTAGACAGGGGTGAATATATCTCTGTAGAAGTACAATTTCTCTTGTAGACTTTGACACCAAAACCTTCTCCCTGGTGATGTTCATGCTTCTCAGCAGTAGAATGATATCTGTATACTTTTGTGTTCATTCTTGCTTCAATGCTAGAAAAAAAAATCAATCTTTGGCAAAGTCAATAGACTAACTAGACATTCTTTATTCATCCAACTTAATCAAAATTTGTAATGAGTGAATAAGAATCATTTGCCTAAAAAAAAAAAAAAATCAGGGCCTGGGAATGAATGACTCATGCATGAACTTTATGCTTTTACTCTGCTTTATAAAGTAATTTCATAATCATATGTAATTATTTTAAATATTATATAAACTACAGTGACTTTTTAATATGGGTTCCTAATTATCCAATACAGTTTCTAGAAAGATTTGCCAAAGAGATAGTATATATGTGATGAGTCATTTGTCATCCAAAAGCTGGTGAAGAAACCCTTATTCCTAAAAATAGGGTCCTCGTAGATTTGATACCGGCTGTAATTTTTCACTTGAGACATTTTCTTTTTATATCTCTGACTCCACTTTTGGTAAATCATAATACATGACTATATAAAACATCACATAATCCTAAAAAAGGGAATAAAGATGCCAACTGTAACACATCACACAGAGTACATTACGCACCCAAAAATTAAAGTAGCAAGAGAGCTTCAGGATGGGAATATTAAATTTTTAGGTTTCCTCAACTTTTTGCTTCACTACCTCCCACTCTAGCCCTATACCTTCACTTCCTGGAAGTTTATGAGATCTGGTGTACCTTTGCCATAGGGGAAAAATCAATTATGAACATAATAAAAAAGGCACATTTTTTATTTCTTAGGATAAGTCTTTCCTTTCTGCACAAGAACTCATTCATGACAGTGTCACTGAAGGATGGCCTCCAACAATGAACTTGTCTTCGAAGTTTTCCTTTCAGGAGATAAAACCAGATTAGCAGAAAAGAGAAGTCTCTTGGATTGACTGCCTTCTGAATACTCAGTTCCCCAACTAAATGGCAAATTGTAGAAAAGTAAATTGTTAAAAAATCTATGAATTGCAATCTTCTGTGCTCGTTCACATTTCACACAACTAAAAGTTTACATAACAACATCATGAAAATGTGTGTGTGTGTTTGTTTTGGTCTGTTTTTTTTTTTTTCGTATACCCTTGTAAACACCTGCAAAAATCCATAGATCACGTTCATGTAGTCATTAATAAGTTTCCCTATTAAATTTTCACCAAAAATATCACAGTCCCAGCAAGTCAAACATTTCAAAATATCTGAAGATCTTTGTCCTCATTCTCTTTGGTATGGTTCTTTTAAACAATTTTTATGCATGTTTTAAAACACATGCTGAGTAATATGCTCCAGGTTTACAAAGTTTGTCCTGAAATGCTTATTTCTTCCCAGGAAATGTTTTTATTCACACGTCAGTTCATGGTCAACATGGTAGCATCACAAACCATTATGGTCAAAAGGCTCTTAAAAATGATCTGGTTCAAGTCTCTCATTTAGTAGATGGGAAACTAGTTCCCCAGAAGTTAGTATATTTTCCCAAGATCACACAGTTTTGAGAATAAAAAAGAAAAAAGTAACCACAGGATTCATCTTGTTATAATGATTTATTCAAGGCTTGGCATTTGACCAAAGCTTGGCCAGTTGGGATAATTTAATTTCCCTAGCCACAATGATTGCTTTAGCAATGCTTCACTGTAATAAGGTATAACCAGAGTAAATTCCAGAACCTGTGTAAAATTTACAAGAGATTCTTTTAATCTTTATGCTGGACTTTGATGGAAGTAGCACTGGCAGCCATGTTGACCCTTCGGGGGATCAGACAGCTAGCAAGAGAAAAGCTAAACTGATAGATTTGTGCTTCACATTTTTTCTGATTGTTTCCATTATGTTTTCAGCTATATAAGCAAATATATTTCCTCTATCATTGATTATGCATATTTTAGTTGTTTCAAGTGCATTTGAGTTGGGTTTTCTGCGATGTGGACAGATGAACTTGAGAATTTACTCAATTATTAAAATAATGTATGACTTATAGATCTCTTTAAATATGTTATAGAAAATGTCTTAGCATTTTGTTTTTTTATTTTTTATTTTATGTTTTGATATTTCAGGATCATTTCCCAAAGAGAGATGTGATATATGGTTAATAATGAAATTCTTAAATATGAAAGAGAAATTCGAATATATGAAGTTAGTGGATTAAGAAAAATTATCTTATATATTTTTGATGCCTATTTTCCAATTACCTTCTAAAATTGAGCAAGTGTTATTGCTATTAGAAATATATAGGCTGATCTTCCTTATGCAACACTTTGCTGGATCCCCATCATTTAAAACATGTTACCGTGTTGAAGCAAAACTGGCATGGCATTTTCAAAATGAAAGTTAAATTTTTTTCTTTTTTGGTTTTGGGAATTGAACTCAGGGGCACTCAACCACTGAGCCACATCCTGAGCCCTATTTTGTATTTCATTTAGAGAGAAGGTCTCACTGATTTGCTCAGCTCCTTGCTTTTGCTGAAGCTGACTTTGAACTTGTGATCCTCCTGCCTCAGTCTCCTGAGCCACTGGGATTACAGGTGGGCACCACTGTGCATGGTATGAAAGTTAATTTTTAACTACTGATTTAATTTTCTTTAAGGTGGAATTTCTAGCAAAACCATTGAATTGTGAGAAGTTACAGGTGGGAAAAGTTCTTTAACTTGCTACTGAAGTATTCCTGACTGTGGGGAGAGCAAAATTGAGTCTGTTTGGATGGTATAAGATGGAGTAGATGTCAATAAAACCCCACTAAAAATGAACAGTTCTTGGAAATCACACTGTATCTTGCATTATTGGACATCTGTATTTTACTTTATATTAGGAGAGTATCTTTTTGTAATTTATAGTAAGTCTTCAATGTTTTTTCTTCATATACTTTTCCTTCAAATCATCTACATTAAAAAATGCAAGTAATTCAATTTGAGAACCTCAAAGAAAATTAGACAAAATAACTAAGCGCTTGTTTTGGAGTATAGAAGTCATACAGACCATACAAGGCACAGCAGAAAAATGTCTTCTGGAGACTAAGTATTTCAGACAGCAACTAAGTTGGAATTCAACATTCTTTTCATTTAGATGCATTTCTATATCCTGATGAATGAAGATCTATTAAATAGTTGATAACAAACTTCGCAAAGTGGGACAGAGGTAACCAAATTATAGAATTAACACAATTATTTTCTAAGTGTGCATTTCCTTTTGTAATTTAAAAAGGACATCCTATGCAATCCTATGTGGCAGTCTGGCCCACTGATAAGAGAAGACAGAATTAGTGACAGTGATGTGAGAGACGCTGTGGTTGCACACAAATTTAAGCACATGTTAGGTACAGCACAAACATGTATGGAATAGGTTATGGATTCTTGTCCTAAATTAGAGGGAAGAATGTCATGTCTCTCTCTAAAAAGCTCAAAATTTGAGAGGTAGACTATCAGAACAGAGCTCCATGTTCCCCCTCCCTGTATTGTTGATGTTTAAAGCCTGTTCCCTGCTACATATTATATACTTAATTGCATAGAACTGTTATTTAACTATGGCAATTGGAGTGCATTCTTTATCCTATAATCATAATTTTCTGGAGGTGTATTTTTCTTGGTAATGCAGTTTCTGTTAAAATGTTCTTTCTGTGACACTGTCACAGCAGGTAATTATGAGCAGAAGCTATTGTCCTTCTATAGGGAACAGAGCCTGTGCATCACCTGATCTAAGCTGGTGTTTTGTGACATTTGAATAAATTAGTAATACTGTGCCTTTTGAAAAAAAAGTTCCATCTTTCCTAAAATGTAATTTAGAAAATCTCATTTAAGAAGAGCTGAGGATGGTTATATCCTAGTGTTTTTTTTTTCCTCAGATACGCTTACTTATTGAGTAGGATCATTCTCTGATAATTCTGCACTGAATAATACTCATAATAATATCCTGATCATCCTCAAACAATAACCATTGTCATGGTAACTACCTACCTTGGGAAAACAAACTGTGCAAATGAACTTCCTCCATAGCTTTAATTATGCAAATAGAAAATTGAAGGAGTACATTTTAAGGAGTCAGTTTCCTATTTAAGTATTGACTAAAGGAAATGATTCAAGCAGTTCCGCACTTCTGACTGGTGATATGTTAAAGATGTTGGTCTGTCTGGATTTGTGTTGACGTTCAATACGGGAAGCAATTTAAATTTCTTAATATCTTACTTAAATGAACAATATTAGAGTCTAATTTGGTGGTTTAATCATTTATTCTAATTGCTTTTCTCTAGGTTCATTGTACATGAATAAGGGAGTGATCATTCGGAAAAAAAAATCTTTTTTTTTTTGTCTTTCACACAATTGATTTAATAGTTGGACAGAAAAAATTAGGACTACTGTTACAGATTTATTTAATTTGCATTTATGAAGCACCTGGAATATGTGCTGGTTGTTGTTAAGAGTATGCAAATGAAAATCAGATGTCTATCCCTTTAGAACTTATACTCAGTAGGAGACACAAGATAAGACAACTAAAATACAAGGCTGCATGGGCTGTGAGCATTCCTGCTATGAGTAATTGTGGTAAATAGGACATATTCAAGAACATACTATGAAGATGACCTCTTACAGATTGAACTAAAGTTTCACAGTAGAGTGAAAAATTAAGCGTGAAAAGACAGATTGGGGAACAGAGTGTTGGGCAGTCTTCTTAGAAGGGTACATATGGATGACCTTAGTAGTTGTGGATAATTACAAATCTATGCACTGGAGGTTCTTCTTCTTTTCTTTCTTCAAATGGTGATTTTCTAGAATAATTCAGAAAACCATAAATAATGAGGTATTCTCAAAGAAGCAAAATGAAGAATAAATCATTGGCAGCTATCCAGGTTCATACTGATGTCATTCCACTCATGGGAACCTCTGAGCACTTAAAGCAATATGGCAGGTAACACAAATGTGTGTATACACACACACACACAAAACACACACACACACACACACACACACACAGAATCAGGATGAAAAGAAAGGCATAAAGGCAGGATTGTTGAGGAAGTTATTTGTAATCTGCCTGGCTAGATGGGTAATATAGTCAAAGCTTTCCAAATAAGGGTTGGATAGGCAGCACCAAGAAGCAAGGGAGAGTATACAGAGAGAGTTTAGATACATGCCAAATGTATTGTTCCAATAAAAACATAGAAGATTTGATAAATATTTATCTTGAAAAATTAGCAGATTTATTGACAAAATAGTCACTTGGGGGTAGTATTGACAACCAAGGAGAAAGTAACTAGAAATGTGTCCATTAAGAACAAAAGAAAGGTCAAGGGGCTGCATGCCAGCAATCCAGGCTGCTCAGGAGTCTGAGGCAGGAGGATCACAAGTTCTAGGCCAGCCGCAACAACTTAGCAAGACCCTGTGTTCAAATAAAAAGTAAAAGGGATGGAGGACGTATCTCACTGGTGAAGCACTCCTGGGCTCAATTTGCAGCACTAAAATAAATAAAATTTTAAAGTAAAGCAAACAACAACAAAATAATGCAGATAAGTATTAGTGCTTAGTAGTAAAGTCTTAGGTTATAATGGGGAGACATACAGCAAAGACCAAATTATTCATTAGTGAACATTACTAGAAGATACTCTCAACATCATGAAAATACATTGTAGAAATGTAAAGTATTAATGAAAACTTTGTTCTGTTTTTTTTTTGTGTGTGTGTGTGAGGCAAATCTTAACATGAAATTTTATTTTAGAAATTGATAAAATTGATCAATCAGTAGAAGTATACATAATCTAACTCAAAGAATCAGATCAAAAAGATCAGATTAAAATTAATCTAAGGTTAGAAAGAGTTAAATCTGATTTAAAAATATGGGATGAGCTTGAATAAAAAATTTCAAGAAGGCCAGAGCTAGAAATATTTAACATTTTCTTAGCATGATGCAAACAAGAAGACATTTGCACTGAGTTTATAACTGAGAAAAGGATGAAACATAGTATGGATATATTGCCTGTGGGAAGATGGCATAATACTAAAAAATGAGAAAAAGAGTGAAATGAATTATTTCTTACTCTGTCACTGACAATGACCTTCAAACAGAAGAAGATAATATTTCATTAAGGACAAATGAACTGCAAGGTAAGAGGTTAATAGGATAATGTCAAGTCTCTAAATCAACTATTCTGGAATCAGTCTAAGAAACAAATCTGTCCTCTTCTTCTTCTGGAATAATCCTTACTCAAGGACAAATTCTAAGCCCCTTAATGTGAAAGCTTAACGGTGCCCTCTAGCATGTGACCACTGACTAATTTTCTGAATTCAGTGTTCACTATTCTCTGCCTCCTATTTATATTCCAGAAATTTCAAATGATTTATATTTCTCTATTCATTACCTAGAGGATTTTGCTCTGTGCCCTGAACTTGTAATAATATGTGCTGAACTAGATTAGTATTGGGCTCTGGAGTTAAATGGTCTGGTTTCAAATCCTGTCTCTATTGGGTTTATGAAATATTTGCTTATTTGTGAAACCTCAGCTCCCTCATTGGTAAATTAACAGAGTAAAATTGGTCTTACAATGTTATTTGGAAGTTAAATGGAATCATGGTGGCAAGGTGCAGATTGCAGTGCCTGGAACATAGAAGTTAATATTGCTGCTCTGACTTCTTTCTGGAATGCTACCTTCTTCCTTCTGTGTTCCTATTGACATAAGTTAATTATTGCATCTCACACACTTAGAAATTTCTTTGTACAACTTTACCCCCATTTCATACCCAAATTAAAACTGTATGTATTTCTATATTTTGCCTCTATAAAGGGTGCATTACTTAGGATTAAGCATCTCATGCATAGTCTGTGTGTGTGTGTGGTGCTGGGGTTCTGAACAACATATGCAAGTGTTTTGCCACTGAGTTGCACCTCAAGCGCCCCCCCCCAACCTCATACTTTTGGAAATATAATAAATGAATGAATAGCAGTAATTCTGTCTTGCAGAAGAGGAAGTCGATTTGTCTCTGTTGTACCAGATGACATAGTATTGAAAGTGAAGCGACAAGTACATTTCTTTTTAAGAGAAATTACAATCTACCAAGAGCCATGCGGAAGATGTTTCATCTCCCTTTTCCAAATGAGAAAACTCAGCTTAAGAAAGGCTAAGTAAAGTTGATTGTGGTTTTACAGGTAGAAAGTGTGGAATTTGAAAGCACATGTATAATGCCTGTGGTCAGACATTCTGTGCCCATCAATGGGTGTTCTTTTCTATGGTACCATACTTCCTAGTAATATGCAAGGGAAAAATTTTATAGTAAAGTTTCTAGCAAATTGTTGGGATTCCTTAAAGTCTCCAAGAAAAATGAGAAGACTAATAGGAATCAATGCCTCCACTTTAATAATCTTCCAACAGGATACTGAATAGAAAATAGAAAGTCAATAAATAATTTGTCAAATAATTTGTCCTGTAGGAAAGAAACTTTGCATATTTGGATTCTTCAATTGATGTAGTTTGGCATTAGGTGCTTCCAGAGTAGCATATTTGCAGATAAAACTCACATTCAACTGCTAGAAGTGTTTTTTATTTTCTTTAAAAACTTCATCATCTGTTAAGTCTTAAACCAAAATATCCATAAGGTAAAATCAAAATAAAAATAAAATTTAAAACATTACAAGAAAAAAAAACAGAACAGCAAGATCAAGCATTTTCAGTCTTAAGCTTCAACTCTGATGCGAATATGATACAATTGTCATATCATTTTATCAGGTTATCAACATTTCCACACAGAGGGTATGGAAACAAATTTTAGTAGGAAGAAACCCTGCAATAAGAAAATGTTCATTCTGACCTCCTTTGTCAGAAAAATCAGGAGTTTCATTGAATTTTGTAATTAGGAATTTATGTAGTTCAGCATATATTTCCCATTAAAATACTGATTTCATTCTCCAGCAACAAATGACCTGGTGTTACATTATAAATCTTCTCAGAGACGTTTATGCTGCCCAAAGACCAGAAGAAATCCTAGTGCCTTGCTACTCAAAGTATGATTTGTAGAGGAGCAGCAATGGCAGGAGCGGAGAACCTTGTTTGAAATGCAGACTCTCAGACCAGACCCAGATACACTGAATCAACATCTGCCTTTTACCAAGATTCCTCATTGCTTTTATACAGGTTTTTTCCCACCATTGTCAGACACCAACACCCCCTAGTTTTAAATGAGTTCCTTGGCAAGAATATAGAATTGCTTTGAGTTATAATTAAATGTGGTGGGCTCTAGGGCTGCAGCATGCATGACACATAGATCTTTAGGTTTTCTCTAGTTCGCAGTAAATGCCTATTTTGAGATCAGATCAGGGGCTGGCTATGTGTACTTGATGCCAGAGTAAATTGAAAAGTGACAAAAATGCAATGACAACTTTCTTTGGTATGATACGTGATGTTACATAGAGTTACAGATTTCCTTTTGTCTTCAACCTACTGGAGTTGCTAGACTAGGACTCAATGCCTCGAGGACTCCTGTCAATGCTCCGACTAGAATTTACATGCAGTATGGCTCCAAGCACAGAAGAAAATATTCCTTCTCCTTTTAATCCTTTTGCGGCTTTGAGCTGGCTATGTCATCTCTCAGTCAAATGTTGCTGAGTAACAAACACATCAAACGTAATTTGTCAGTTCCTAACTTAGTAAGCAATGTGGACTGGACTCAGTTGAGAGATCCTACTTGTCTTGCCAGGATTCAAATGACTGTAGATGACTTATGAATTATATGAGTCGACTGATCCTCCAAAGCTCTATTCATGTCTGGCTTTGGCTAAGGTAAATTAACTACATTTTTCTAGCAAAATAACTCAAGGTTTTTCACATGATAATAGTAAATCCTGATGCATAGCACTTCAAAGCTTCTACTTGCCCTCATGTTGCTAATATCTCTTTAGCTAAAGCAAGTCAGGAGGCCAAGTTCAGATTCACAGGGTGAAGATAAAGACTTCAACACCTCATCACATATGCTATAAAATATGACCATTTATTTTAATTTACTACATCATTTTTCTGTTCCAAAATAGATACTCACTTATCATGAAATAGCTATTCACTATAATTAAAATCCATTCAGTTTTACAAACTTTTACCTCTTTTTACTTATGCATGTTTTATTCTCAGAAGAGAGTCCCATGATGATGCAACTATTATGAGACAGAATTGCATTCTGAGATCATGGAATATGCTGGAGTACAAGGACCATGACTTTGATTTGGATCAGGAAAGGGCATGTCATTATTTACTCTCAAAGTCCTCTTCTTGCCTTTTTATTCTGGGAAATTTGTATTTATGAGTACAACTCTATTTTGCCTTATTTATTTCACTTCTGTTGCATCAATAAAATCCACACCTGTTTGTTCTGGCACTGAGAGCAGCTGTCTGGTCTGTAGCAATATTTCCCACCTGGGTGGCTGAGCTGTCTCTCAGTGGCAGACACCTTTGTCAGTGTAGGTAGGAAATGAGCTGCTTGGCTAGTTTGGGTGCTTCCCTTTGGGATTAGTGAAACAAGACAGAACCGGAAACATTCGACTACCAAATGTGTGCTGAGAAGTTTCCCAAGACAGACAGTGAGTGAGAACAGAGCCACAGTTAGAGTGGTGCATGATACAAAGTGGCATTAATAATTGAAGCAAATTCTAGGGTAAACAGCAGGATATATACCAAGGACTTTGTGTCAAGTAACCAAACATATGAGCAAAACTTCCATAATTTACATGATAGATAATAACCAATATATGTGAATAAATTGATATTTCCTTGTATAGACTGTATAGCGAATAAATCAATTACTTTGCACATATATACATATGTACACACATATGTGTATAAACTCAGATTGAAGGAGTTGCGTAATACCAAGTCAGTAGTTTTCCAGTTTGTGTTAGTACTAAGGATTGGACAATTTCTTAAACAATGGGAAGAAATATGGGGTTTTGAGGCAATACACTGTTGAAGACAGGGGTTCTTGTGGTTGAATGAATGACATTGAAGGGAATATGAGAACAAAAAGTGGGACATGGGTTCTAGAAGTAGAGAAAAGTGGAATCCTGGAATCTGAAGAGAGCTAAACTTTACACATACCCTCTGTCATTTCAAGTCCTTCCTGGAAACCTCATGAAACTTTCCATTCAGTCTTTAATTTCTCTGCCCAACTATAGCTGCAACCCAATTTAACCTCAGGCACATACCTTGCATAGTTTGTTGATAAATCTTGGTAACTAACTTCCTTTATTTAACAAATGGTTGTTTTCAAATGATTGGGTCATTTTTCAACTGTTCTGAGAACTATGAGTACTTGGTTTGCCTAAAAGGCCAACATATCATCTTCTGCTCTTTTTTTCTTGGCAGAGTCCTGTTCCCAAGTGTCGATGGAAATCAGGTTGGTATGAGTATCCTCAAGACAAGTTATTCTCTTGGAAAAATAATTTAACTAAACATAAATGTTCAATATTTGAGAATGTTTAGATATAAGCATTGAGTGGAATTGAAGTAAACATCCCTTAAAAGTTGTGACAAATAAGATATTCTGTTATCTACTTATAAGTTAATGTGGAAAGAGAAAGAATTTTAGAATCAAACAGATCAGAATTAGAACTTCCCCTCTGCTATTCATGGCAAAAAGCAGCAGGACTCAGGGAATGATTCAGTGTGGAAGGAACCAAGGGCTATAACAGGTTTCTAATTTGGGGAGCTAGATGGCAGCTAGATGTTACAAATTCAACATGTCCAACATAGAAATTCTGATCTTCTCTCCAAAATCCACTCCGTACTCAATCTTTCCCAACTCTGTTAATATGAAATCTTTCTACTTGTATTCAAAATTCCTGGAAGTCATTAAGACTCCTTTTCCCTTTTCCCACATCCTACATCTAATAAATCAGATAAGCCTGCTAGTATCACTTTCAAAATAGATCCAGAATCCAAGTATTTCCATATATCTCCATTGGTACCTCCATTATCCCAGTTTCTTTTTCTGTCTCTTGGGGATTCTGAAATAGTTTCATATATTTGATCCAGGAAATTTAATCTCAAACTAATAGTCAAATTAATTGTAAAATTTAAGTCAGATGATGTTGTTGGTTTTTAAACCTTCTGAGGGCTGTATATTTAACTACAGTAAAAGCCAAACTCTTTGACATTGCAACCCTACCACCAATCTCTGTATATTTCTCCTACTACTCTTCCCCTTTACTCTGCTACTCAGTCACAGTGGATTTTCTTTTCTAGTCTAGTGTGTATGAGGCAATATCTCATAGTATTTTTAAATTGCTTTTCCCTGCTCACTAACTATGCTGAGATGCTATTCAGGTAATTAGTGGTCATTTTAGGTTTTTTTTTTTGTGTGTGTGTGTGTGTGTGTGTATGTGTGTGTGTGTGGTTTCTTTCAAATATTTTGTAAAATTTTTGTTGGACTGTCTTTATATTATTAAGCTATAAGAATTTGTAATATATTTGCACAGGGATGTTATATCACTTGCATGCAAATATGTGTGCATATATATGTGTGTATATATTTGTATATGTACACATACCGTACATGGAAAATATTTTCTTCAGCTTGCTGTTTCTTTGCTTTTCTTTCATCAGTGATATGATTGGAAAAGCAGATGTTTTAACTGAATTCAATGTATCTTTTAAAAAATAGTCAATGCATTTTTATCCATTTTAGAAAACCTTTGCCTAACAAATCTGTGAATACTTTTATGTTCTCTTCAAAAGATTTGTAATTTACCTTTATGCTTATATCTATGTCACATTTAAGATTAATGAAGTGTGAGAGAGGGATCACAGTGTGAGTGTGTGTGTGTGTTTAATACAGAGAAAAAGTTCTGACAGCACCACTTATTGAAAAGGTTCCTTTCGCCATTGGAATTTGTGGGAATCTTTGTCAAAAGTCAATTGACTTCTAGGTCCTTGATCCACTTTGAGTTGAGTTTTGTACAGGGTGAGAGATATGGGTTTAGTTTCATTTTGCTGCATATGGATTTCCAGTTTTCCCAGCACCATTTGTTGAAGAGGCTGTCTTTTCTCCATTGCATGTTTTTGCCTCCTTTGTCAAGTATGAGATACCTGTACTTATTTGGGTTTGTCTCTGTGTCCTCTATTCTGTACCATTGATCTACCTGCCTATTTTGGTACCAATACCATGCTGTTTTTGTCACTATTGCTCTGTAGTATAGTTGAAGGTCTGGTATTGTGAAACCCCCTGCTTCGTTCTTCTTGCTAAGGATTGCTTTAGCAATTCTGGGTCTCTTATTCCTCCATATGAATTTCATGATTGCTTGCTCTATTTCTATGAGGTCCATCATTGGGATTTTAATTGGAATTGCATTGAATTTGTATAGCACTTTTGGAAGTATGGCCATTTTGACAATATTAATTCTGCCTATCCAAGAACATGGAAGATCTTTCCATCTTCTCAGATGCTCTTTAACTTCTTTCTTTAGTGTTCTGTAGTTCTCAGTGTAGAGGTCTTTCACATCTTTTGTTAGATTGATTCCCAAGTATTTTATTTTTTTTGAGGTTAGTGTGAATGGGGTAGTTTTCCTAATTTCTCTCTCAGAGGATGCATCACTTACGAATAAAAAAAAAAAAAAGTCAATTGACTTATACATGTGGATTTTTCATAGATTCTCTAAGTTTTCCACTGATTCAGCTTTGTTTCTGTATAAGATTATCTTGATAACTGTAGTTTTGAATAACTTAGGAACTTCTAGATCTTTTTTTCCATTTTCAAAATTGCTTTTGCTACTGTGAAATCCATGAGAATTCTAAATTTACTTGCACATTCTATAAGTTTGCCTTAATTCCTCAGTCTTCTACAGAATCAATCATGTTCTCTGTGATTGAGATTGACATGCCTTCCAATCCTCTCTTGGTATTTCAGTGTTTCTTTTTCTTACTTTATTGTGCCACTAATACAATATTTAGTACAAGGGATGAGAGTGAGCATCTTTGCCTTGTTTCTATTTTAAAGAGAGGAGCATCTGATTTTTTTCATGATTAAATATGTTTACTGTAGTTTGTTCTTTAAATGATGCTATCAAGTTGAAGTTTCTTTCTATTCCAGCTTGCTTAAAATTTTTATCATGAATGAATGCTGACTTTGAGGTGATTATTTAAATATTCACTTTAGTTCTGTTATGACAGTGAAATAATTTATTGAGTTTCAAGTAGTGAACCAACTTCACATTACTGATAAATATCACTAAGATGATGTATAATTCTTTTACATTTAGATTTATTTTATGGTTCAGCATATGTTTTATCTCAATGAAAATTCTGTAGAATATTAAAATGTGTTTTCTCCAGTTTTGTTGTGAAATCTCTTATAAATATTGATGAAGTTAGGTTGGTTGAGAATGTTCATCAAATATTTTATCTTTACTGATTTATTTGTCTACTTTATTGATTAAATTCCAAGGGAAGATTTTAAAATATCCACTATATTTGCAAACTTACCTAATTATCCCATTAATCTCAGTGTAAATAGCTAATCTGAATTGACTTCTTGATCAATTTCTTATCACTATAAAATTTCTGTTTAATCTCTTTTTTTAATGTATATATGTTTTTACTTTTACAGACTGTATTTTGATTTATTATACACAAATGGGGTACAACTTTTCATTTCTATGGTTGTGCATGATGTAGATTCATACTATTTAAAAATATAAGGCTTTTAAATATATTTTAAATTGTAGATGGACACAATACCTTTATTTAGGTGGTGCCTCTCATATGCTAGGCAAGGACTGTACCACTGAGCTACAACTCCAGCCCCTCCTTTCAATCTCTTTTAATACTGTTTATTGCCATCTACCTCTGGTGTGAATAGAATGACTTACCAGCTCTTATTTCTCCTCCAATATATTTATGTCTTTATAGTTTCAGTGCATCTATTAGATAGTATATAGTTGAATCTTGCTCTTTTAGTCTGATTCTTTTTCATTTTTAATTAGTCTTCAGTATAGTTATATTTATCATAATTATCATTACATTTAATGTCATTATAAGATCAATGTGATTGGGTTTACATCTGCTCTATTGGTACTTGCTTTTCGCTTATCTGTTTATTTAGCTTTTTATTACCTCTTCTTGACTTTGTTTTTTAACCTTTGGTCCTCTTTTCATTTTCTGTTGGTTTCTAGGCCTTACTTTTATTATTTGTCCCAGGGCTTACAATTTGCATTCTTAGCTTCTCAAAGGCATTCCCTGTCCATTCTTCCAACCACTCCACAATTGGTTACTGTGTGCATTATTCAGTACTTGACTCCAGGCAATTCCCACTACCCACTGCCGACTTCCCACTTAAACCATGTGCATGCATTTACCCATCTCATGTCATGTTTAATGCTGTAGTTTTTTCTTTTGCCTCTTCATCTGCTACAGACCCTATCTTGTGGATGTTATTGTTGTTTTTCCTTTGAAAGATGAGTCTCCATTAACAGAAATTATAAAAACAGAAACACTCCTTCGTTCTCATTAACCTATCAATTTTCTAGTCCATTAATTTCTGTAGATCTGATTTGCTTTCTGATGTAATTTTTTATATTCATCAACGAGAAATCCATAGTCATTTACACTTGAGATTTCCTTTCTCATAACGTTTTTATCTGGTTTGAATATTAAGGTAATTCTGGCCTCATGGAATATGTTAGTAAATAGTCTCTCTGCTTCTATCTTGTGAAAGAGAGTGTAGAAAACTGGTACAATTTTTTTCCCTAAATGTTTGGTGTAGAATTCACCTGTGAACTTATCTAGGCTTCTTGCCTTTTGCTTATAATTATTTTTTTAAAGAATTTAACTTTATTTTGTATTTATTTGTTTTTCATATAGTGCTGAGGATTGAACCCAGTGCCTCACCCATTCTAGTCAAGTGCCCTCCTACTGAACTACAACCCCAGCCCAATAATTAATTGTTGATTTGATTACTTTACTATATATTAGATTATCTATTTCTTCTTGATGAGTTTTAGCAGATTCTAGCTCTCCATGAATTATTACATTTCATCTATGTTATCAAATATGAGCATAATTTTTTAATTTATTTTAAAATTTGTTCTAATCAGTTGTACATGACAGTAGAATGCATTCATAAATTTTGATAAATCATACATGAATGAAGTGTAATTTCCCATTTTTCTGATTGTACATATTGTAGGATCACATCAGTCATCTAGTCATTTATGTACATGAAGTAATATGTACATGAAGTTTGATTATACTACACTTCCTATTCCCGTATCCCTTCCTCTCCTTTTACTCCCCTCTACCTAATCTAAAGTAAGTCTATTCTTCCATAGTTGTCACCCCCACCTTATTGTGAATTAGCGTCCACATATCAGAGAAAGCATTCAGCCTTTGGTTTTTTGGGTTTGGCTTATTTCACTTAACATGGTATTCTCCAACTCCATCCATTTGCCAGCAGATGCCATAATTTCATTCTTCTTTAATGCTGAGTAATAGTCCATCATATATATATTACATTTTCTTTATCCATTCATCTTTTGAAGGGCACTCAGTTTGGTTCCATAGTTTAGCTATGGTGAATTGAGCCGCAATGAACGTTGATATGGCTGTGCCACTGGAGTATGCTAATTTCAAGTCCTTTGGGCCAAAGAGTGGGTCAAATGGTGGTTCCATTCCAAGTTTTCTAAGGAATCTCCATACTGCTATCCATAATGGTTGCACCATTTTGCACTCCCACCAGCAATGTATGAGTATACCTTTTTCACCACATCCTTGCCAACATTTATTGTTGATATCCTTAGCAAGAGAAGTGAAGCAAGAGGCATCACAATACCAGACCTCAAACTATACCACAGCACTATAGTAATAAAAACAACAAGGTATTGGCTCTGAAACAGACCTGTAGACCAATGGTACAGAATAGGAGACACAGAGACAAACCCACATAAATACAGATATCACATACTAGATAAAGGTGCCAAAAATGTTCACTGGAGAAAAGAAAGCCTCTTCAACAAATGGTGCTGGGAAAAATGTAAAGCTACAAAAATGAAATTAAACCTTTATCTCTTACTCTGCACAAAAATCAACTCAAAGTAGATCAAAGATATAGGCACTACAACAGAGACCCTGTGCCTACTAGAAGAAAAAGTAGGCCCAAATCGTCATCATGTTAGCCTAGGATCTGACTTCATTAACAAGACCCCTAAAGCACAAGTAAAATCAGGAATCAATAAATGGGATGGATTAAAATTAAAAAGCTTCTTCTTAGCAAAGGAAACAATCAATAATGTGAACAGATAGCCTACAGATTGGGAGAAAATCTTTACCACATGCACCTCAGACAAAGTATTAATCTTTAGGATATATAAAGAACTCAAAAAACTTAACAACAACAACAAAAATAACCAAATTAATAAATGGGCTAAGGAACTGAACAGACACTTCACAGAAGAAGATACACAATTGATCAACAAATATATGAAAAAATGTTCAACATCTCTCGCAATTAGAGAAATGCAAATCAAAACTCCTCTAAGATTTCATCTCACTCCAATCAGAATGGCAATTATCAAGGATATAAGCAACAATAAATGTTGGTGAGGATGTGGGAGAAAAGGTACATTCATACATTGCTAGTGGGAATGCAAATGGTGTGAACTATTATGGAAAGTAGTACGGAGATTCCTCAGAAAACTTGGAATGAGCATAATTTTTCATTGTCCTTCTTTATTATTCTTTCAGTCTCTGTGGGATTTATAGCAATATTCCTTATTTCATTTCTAATATTAGGAGTTTGTCCCTTCTTTTTCCTCCTCATTATTGTGGTTACAGATTTACCAACTTTATTTTTTAAAAGAACAGGTTTAATGGTTATTCATTTTCAAATTTTTATCTCTTGATTTCCTGTGTTTAATTTCATTGATTTATATTCTGATTTTTATTATTTCTTTTCTTCTGCCTACTTTGATTTTCAACTGTTTTCCTAAGGTGAAAATTTAGATCATCGATATTAGATTTTTCCTTTTTTGTATTTGGTGCTATAAATTTCTCACTATTGCCTCCTCTGCATCCCACAAATTTGGTCAATTTTGATATTGATGATATAAATAGAAATACTTATTTGGTCTCTGTCCTCGGTTCCTGCCAAACTGCTCTTAAACCCTTATAATTCCCTGAACTCTATAGGTGCTACGAGGACATTTTGTTTGATTCTTTGTTTTTTAATCTCAGCTCTGATTCAGACTTGTAATCCATTTTAATCATCTTTTGTTCTTATGAGGCAACTCTTGGTGGGTTCTTGGGTGAGGGCTGGTCACCAAAAAATCCAAGCCCTGATTAGAAGCATGGAATTGTAGCCAATACTCCCATGACGCTGGCATCTGGTGAGGGTTATATCATAACGTGGCAAAGGGCTTCACAGGGCCAGACAGGGCAAATGTGTTAATTTGGATCTCTCTTTATAAGAAGTCACTAATGCAATCATGGGGTCTTCATCCTCATGACCTCATGTGATCATAACTACCTTCCCAAGGCCTTATCTTCAGATATCATTAACATATAACCTGAGGAATTAGATTTCAACATGAGTTTTGAAGGGAACAGATACCCAGACCACAGAAGTCCACTCCCACTAGAGTACTTTCAATTTATGTAGCACATAGCATCTTCCATTGTCCCCTCCAGCAAATTTAATTACCATGTTTGTTATATAGTGTATATCCAGCTTTCATGGTGTGCAGAGAAGGGTGGATTCCTTTGTTTTATTCACTGATATATCTTAAATGCCCTGCACAGTTTACCACACACCCCCATGATAGGCACTCATTTGTTGAATGAATGTCCCAAAGAGGTAGAATGTGTTATGCAGCATGCCTCAAGTCACTTAACTTACTCAAAAGCTACAAGCCTTAAAAAGTTTTAATTGTTCAAGTCTGTCAAGAAAAATGCTTTGGCTATTTTAAGTTCTAAGCATTGGAGCACATACCATAATCATAGCTATAATTTTTTCATCTTAAAATAGTATGTACCACTTTATTTTTCCTACCATGTTTTCTGTAGAGATTTTATGACAAGAACTAAAATTAAGAAAAATGTGGGTTAATCTTTAGATTCTGGATGTTAGACATATGTTACATATCTGAATGGGTTTATACTCTTTGGGGAAAAATAATGTAATTTGAATAACCTGTGCTGGTAAAGATGCACAGGGCTTTATCCTACAGAATGCCAGTATTTGCTTTCAAAGATGAAGAAGTGACTCTTCCGTCCAAAATTTTCAGAGTCATTATAAGATCTGCATATAAATCTGTAACGTGCATGCTACAAATCAGAAGCCATCATGGTAGATACTTAAAGGAATAATCAAGAGCTTAATTAAAATAGAGAACTTGATGACTAATAAGTGATATACCAAGAGACAAAGGCGGTCTACTCCACTTCTGAGAAATATAAACAGCAAGATATTTATAAAACTTTAGCTAGTTGGACAGATAAATAGTATCTTCCATCAATATCCTATGAGGTTGATATCACACCCTCACTTTATGAATGAAAATTCTTAGTAAATTTGTGTCCTAAATTATCAAGAAGGAATTTGAATTTAGGTCTATTAAAGTCCAAACCTCCAGGTTTCTTTAGTTAAAGTCATTTAAAAGCCATGAAATATCATTGGCTTGTAAAGCAAATCTCTCCTCAATTATCTTCTTCAATTATCAAAAAATATAAACTGATTGGTTTGTCACTTCATTGAACAAAAATGAACTCCTTCCATTAGATACAGCACATATAACTTAGGGAGAGATGTGTTAAACTTAGTACTTTAGAAAATTCTAATGTTTCAAGTTATATGTGTGAGTATCATGGGAAAATATTCACAAACCGTACTAACAATATTTGGAATAAAAATATAAATGTGTATGAAAAAGCAATTCTGAAGATTAATTATATAATTCATTTAGTCACAAATAATTTAAAGTGATTCACTGTCCATCTTCTCCTGGGGTTATCTTTGGAAAGTTCAAGTACCATTCTTCACCAAGCTTTCCTAGGTGATGATTAAGCATTTCCTTAAAAACCCTCCTGAAAAATCAAAGATTTATCTTCCTGCATTGTTGATACTGCATTCAGCTGTCCTATTTTGCCATGCAAGTAACTGCTACAAGAGACTGGTTTATGAAAAGAATCATAGTTGCTGTAGCTATAATTTATTTTTTATTTTTTGGCAAGATACCAAAATTTCTTATTTTAGCTTTTGGAATGCGATTAACTTACTCAAAGTTACAGTTTTGACAGACACAGTTAACTTTTTTTGTAGTACCTGAAATGAGAGTGAACAAAGCAGCCCTTCTCTCCATAATTGCCTTGTAATTACTTTGTAAGTTGTAGGCATTTGCACTTCATCAGCTAAAGAAGTAATTACATAATCCTGCAACATCCTTTAAATTCCACCTGCTTTGTTTTGCTTCTTGTATTACAATTTACTCTCAAAGCCATTGCTAAAAAGAGAGAAAAAAGGATCAGTGATATTTTCCGACCTTATTTTTCTCTGTCAAAATTTTCTCATTAATTTTTGAATATTTACTTGCCTCTCAATTTATCCATTAGGATACTCTACAATGAGAAGATTAGGAGAATATTATACCTCTGAATTTCTTTGGGAGGGGTAGTGAAATGGTGTAGTTCAGACAGATTTATTTTCATATAGGTAGACTTATTTAGATTTAAATGGATACTCTTATTCCATTGGTCAGCCTTCTTTTTATCATGCGAGGGTAAGATTTATGGATAATCCACCTGTGAGATTTCACTGTGCCCATACTTAATTTATACTGGGCCTTAAAATTATTTAGCCAATACTAAATACTATCATGCTAACATTTAGCCTGTGTAATATATGTACATATGTGTGTGTGTGTGTGTGTGTGTGTATATATATATATATATATATATATATATATACACATATATATAATATATGCCATTTTTCTATGGTATTGAGATAGGCATGAATTAAATTAGATTTAAAAAAAACTGTGTTGTTCCAAAACCTCTATTGCATATTGATTAATTTTTAAACAAATGATTTGTCGATAGATAGAAGGAAGGAAAGAGGGTACAATGGTAGGAAGGAAGGAAGTCTGGCTACATGATTTCATTGTGTCTTATTTACTTGTAAATAAGTTAAGTGAGTTCTAAGGACAATGGAAGAGAATACAAATGGATAAAGAAAAAGAAATGGAGACAGACCTCCACAGATCAGTGATGGTTTATTGAGCAACGGAGGGGCACATTTTCAAGAGGAAAATGGTTACAACAAGGGTTTGAGTTTTATAGGGTTTAGCAGGGCCATGTCATGGGAGGAGTGTTGGGCTTACTTTTGGTGGGCAGGGGAACTTTGGCAGATAAGGGAAACTGCAAAAGGTCAGGCTTCTCAGTTTCTTTTTTCCCCCCAGGGGTTGTAAGTTTCTGCTACCTTCAAATTCAAAGTCAGTCAACAATTTAAACCAATCTGCTGGTTTTTTACACATGACTTTTGTGCCCATATCAAATAATCCATCTGAGATACTTGGGATTTTTATTCCAAATTCCCAGGTAAAAAGCCTTCCCACTTTGAGTCTTCCTTCTAAATGCTCATGATAATTTAGTGAATTCAAAAGCTCCATATATTTTAATGAGAGTTCCTAGTATCTCTACACAATAGCACCAAAAAAATTGTCTCCTTTGCATTTCATCAGTGTATTCAATATGTTCATTCTTGTGTAAGTGCTGAGACTATGATGTTCCACAAGCAAGATTCCACATTTGTTCCTATCTCTACTACTGTTAGCACTTACTATTCTGCATCTAAAACATGTAGTCCAAGTTTCTCTCCTTGCAATTTTTCTCAAAAGTTCTAGTGAGTGTGTGGGGTTGTATATTCATAAGTTTTAGGAAATAAATTTTAAAGTAAATGCATAATCTTGCCTGTGATATGTAAGTACTGTACAGAGGGTAAGTGTAGGATCTATGTAGGTATCACAGTAACTGCCCACCATCTTGCATTCTATACTTGAAAGCTAGATCAAGTACATTTCCTTTGTGTGCCTATAATATCTTAGGGGTTGGGGGATATTAGAGAGAAAGTTAAGGCTGATCTGGCTTATAGAACCTTAAAATATTCTATTGACTTGAAGGTTCTCATTCCCCAAAATTATGAAAGTTGTTATGCTATGTCTTATAGCTGACTTGAGAAGTTTTAAATTTCCCTGAAGCTTACCTAAGGCTAGGCTTTTTTGTCATTATATTAGCTTTTAGAGCATCTCTACATTTTTAATCTCATTACCAAAACAAAAACTATAATGTCCTCCTTGGAAAGTTCCAGAACGTGTTGCTGTCTCCCAGACAGACAGACAGACAGACAGACACACACACAGAAAAACAAAACAAAACAAAAAATGCAAATATTTTTTCTATAAATTGCAAGCAAGAAAATAGTGATGGAGAAAGATTTTTTAAATATTTAATGGAATACTACTCAGCCATAAAGAAGAATGATATTATGGCATTTGCAGATAAATGGATGGAATTGGAGAATATCATGCTAAGTGAAATAAGTCAATTCCAAAAAAACAAAAGTCGAATGATTTCCCTGATAAGTGGATGATGATATACAATTGGGTTGGGGGCATGGGGGGTGAGAGAAGAATGGAGGAACTTTAGATTATGAAGAGGGAAATGAGAGGGTGAGGGGGTGAGGGTATGAAAAATGGTGAGGTGAGTCAGACATCATTACCCTAGTTACATGTATGATTACGTGAACAGTATGAATGTACATCATGCACAACCATAGAAATGAAAAGTTGTATCCCATTTGTGTACAATGAATCAAGATGATGTCTGTAAAAATAATAAAAATAAATAAATAAATAAAGAAGGAAAATAAATACCACTTCTGCTAAACAAAAGCTGAAAGCATTCAAATTTAGAAGATACATACCATGAAAAATATTAAAGGAAGTAATTCAGGCAGAAGGAAAATAATACTATATGCAAATATATACCACCAGAAACATGGACAACACAAAGAGATGAAAAGCACTGAAATGGTAAATGCATAGATCAAAAGAATCAATCTGGAATTGGAGTTATGAAAATGAAGATTAAACTTTGATGACAGCCCATGTACATGGGGGACCCTTTCCCCAAATGGAATATGCTTAATTTCTCATCTTGGTAGCCCTCCTTGCGTGTGAATGTGGCCCCCACAGGGACACAGATCCTGGTTTTCTCCATTTGAAGAGATTCCTGACTTACATGCTTCCAGCCTAACCTTATTGAAGTAGCTTCAATACAGCTTCTGTTTTCAAAATGGGTGTTGACTTGGGAACTAGAAGAGATTTTTCACATATTGGTTGAAAAGCTCACATAGGGTTTTTGTTTTGTTTTGTTTTGTTTTGTTTTGTTTTGCTTTTTCTTTCTGGCCCCTGAGATATCCAAGTGTATCCTTCTCACCAGCATGGTTTATGACCCCAAAGTGGTATCATGGGTATATTAAACCTTTCTTTAGTGGATAGATATATAGTTTGTAACCAAGCTATTGTTTATAAGCACTAAACATCCTTCTAATATATGCTTGTGTGATGTAGTAAATTCTGTAGCAAATGATTTCAGTATGCTTTATTTTTTTTAATGGGAAATCATGTAAAAATCTGAATACTTCACTCTCTCTTTCCCATATTTTTCTTACATTATTTCTGACATTTATCTTTACCTGACCAACTTTTAAATAATATTCAGTAAACATGATATTAGTAGGAAAACTAAGTTGTTCTTAAATGTATGATATTTTTTACAAGTCTCATTAGTTCTACTGAGTTTGATATCCTGTTTTATTTATAGGTGATTAAACTAAATCAATCTTATAAAATGTGTTAGATAATGAAGTTGACATTATGATTCTGTGAATAGTAACTAAGTAGCCTGTAAAAGCCTTCTATATTATATGCTTCTGAATTAATCAATTAATCAAAGTAACCTTTCATTGTGAGGTATAATCAGAATTATTAGGTAAGAACATGGAAATGCCCATATTTGCTACATTAAACATTGTAAGGAGTTTCATATAATACTCAAGAGAGTTTCCTAAAATTAAAAAAATGTGATTGTTACTAATGTCTCTAGTATACCTGATTCCAGATGTGCTAGGGATGAATATGTGTATTAATACATTCATTAATTCATCCATTCATTCACAGACTGAAATGGTATTATGTTCCCAATTTGTGCATTTTATTGTAGACAAGATTATATATGTTCTGGGCAGAGTTCAATACTTCCAGGATAGTGTATTGCAGTTTCTTGCCCAAATGCAGTTGTCTTGTTCCAACTGGACAACTTTCATAGCACACATCAAGTAAGTCCCCAGACCCATAATAAAACTGTACACTTGAATGTCTTTTAATTGTTTAAAAAGACAGAGCTCAAATAAAGCAACACAATTTCTTTTAAAACTCTGGAATTTATAGACTATGTTAGCACTTTATGTTGGCATTTTGGTGATTTTGTAAATATAACTTCACTGTAAAACCTGTGTACTCAAATGATCAATCAGATCAAGTCAAAACAAAAATTTGAAATAGAAAAGCACATGATTAGTGTCATTGGGGAATGATAGAGGAATCTGACATGAACCAAGACACTTGGAATATACAGTTCTAATAAATAAATTTTGAAAGATGCACACACATGCACATGTATCCCAATAAGGATATTTATGATCCAGAATAATTTAGTTTCAATAAGATAAATTGAAAGGCAGATCAGAGAGATTTGCAAGAGCACTGATTTTTCTCTGTGGAAAAGGAAGCGTAAGGACCTTTCTTACAAGCCTACAGTTTTAAGTCACAAGACTGGCTTGCCACCATTATAATTACCCAGGTTCAGTGTTCTCCCAATTTGCTTTCATATCCCCATGACTTCACTCCACCTCTGAATATAAACTCTGTCCGTGGCTTTGGAACCTTCCCACAGGAACGCTTCTCTCTATTCCTGTCTTCCCTGTGAAAATATGACAGGTTTATCTTTCACTACATCCACTATTATTTTTCAGTTCTCATTATTATACCTTTAATTCTATCTTACCCATTTATTTCTAGTTCTTTACAATTTCTCTTCCCAGTTACCAACCATTATCTCCCTTTTATTATGATTTTTTTCCCTAATCATCTTCTATTATCTCTTATTTTAGTACTTGGCTTTTCCCCCTTTGATGTCTTTTGGTTTGAACTTCAGGTAATTTGACTCTTTTTGTTAATTCTTTGACTTATCATAGACCCATTATCTATTCTTCTTTTTTTTTTTACATCTTTCATCTTTTTCTATATATTGAAATTCATACAATGGTATGGTTTAGCTGCAGCCAGCAGGGTGATGAGCTGTGGAGAGCTGTCAGAAAGTGAACAAACAGGCTTTTATGATAAAAGGTTGAAGTAGAGCACACATGAGGTTAAAAAATAAAAAGCTTCTATTATAGGATTTAGGGAATTGAATGTGCATGATATGATTCCAAAAAGGGGAAAACGCATTGAGTAAGTAATGACATCATGACAAGAGGAAAGCACTATTCATCTCATCAAAGCTTAGTGAACTTAAATGCTAAATCACATAAAGCATGTGCTTTAAAATAGTTTGTGGAGATTAGATCAGAAAACCAACATTTGAAGTCTGTATGCATACACCAGAAGAGCCGGGTGATGGAAATAGCACCTGACCTGGGGGGTGGGAAGATTCACTACTTGTTTGACCTTTCTCTTTTAATTTTTATGTTTTTCTTTATCAGATGGGGTTAACAAACATACTGTGATAGTTATGAATCATATGTTCACAAAATTTTTCCACGTCTTGTGTGTGGCAAGGTCTGGAAGAAAGATTAAAAGCTTCCTGTTCATATGTCCCAGAACTCAGGTAGATTTGACTTCAAGTCTGGGGCTCTTGACCTCTGTGCTCTTCCATCTCAGTTTTTATGTACTTTTAAAAGGACTAATGCACATACATATGCATTTAATCAAATCTTAGGATGAGTTTAAGCAAAAATTATTTTGGGAAAAATTGGCAACTCCTATCAAGACTTTTAACATGTAATCCTCTTTGGCTTTGCAATTATATTTTTTAAAAATACATCCAAACGGAAGGGCCCAAAATACAGAGTAAAGCTTTTACTACAATGTGTTCAATTCAGTATTTCCTTATAAGACAGACATATTTGAAATAATGTAATTATAGACTAGTAGGAAATGGTTAAGTGTATCTGAGAAGAATTCTGACATAAAATTCTTAATGTTTTAGGTCAAAAAGCATGTTTCAGCAGTATATAAATGATAGATCTTATCTGTATTAATATTATTGGAAAATGTTGGAATATATAAATCAAAATAATTGGAGGATTTCAGTCAAAGCATGTAAACTTTCATTTATAAAATAAGTAAATTCTGAAGATCTAATGTATAGCACAGTGATAATGTAAGTGTACTGTATATTCGAGATTTCCTAAGAGTAGATCTGTTCTCACCACAAAAAAGGTTCCTGTATGATCTATTAATTTGAGTGCTGTAATTATTTCACAGTGTTTATGTATATCAAAGCATTGCATTGTTTACCTTAAATACATATAATAAAAATAGTTTTCCAGGTAATTTAGATGAGTTTAGGTGCTACTCTTTGGTATTCTGAAAACTTTACATAATAAGAGAGTTAATTTTTTAATGGAAAAGACTATATGTGCTCTTATTAAATCTTATATGGCTTATTAGAAAATTTCTGCATTCCTATAAAGTGCCAGGAGTATATTTCTAAGGAACAAATAAAATGAGGAATAACAGCTGTAAACATGAAACCCAAACTAAACCAAATCAAATCCAAAATAGTCACATTTCACTTTTGTAGGGGATTGTAATTGTTGCCTGAATGTTATTTTTTAGTGTCTTATTGCCTGTTGCATTTATATAAGAAACATTTGCATCATTTTCTTTTTATTGTCTGAAATTTTATTTGTCTGATTAGGTATCCACCCTGGAGTCTGGTGTTCAGTAGCTGGGTTGTTGCTCTAGCTTGGGACTTTCCTTTAGGATTCTCTTCTCACTGCACCACTCATTTCTCAGCCAAAGTGATTTGCTTATTTACTGAAGCCTTTTGATGGGCGGAGTAGAGTGCTATTTTTCTTGACCCTGTTGCCTCCCCACATTAAGGGATTCTGGATGTTTCTTGTTTGTAATGCCTTCCCTGAAACCGGACCATTAAATGCAGTGGTGTGGAGAAAATCAGTTGTAAGATGGGAAGGGAGGAGAAGACCTATATTGCTATTATTCCAAGTGACAAGGTAACACAGAAAATGAAAATTCAGGGCTTTTTTGATTCTTATGTAGTCTGATACTAATCAAAAGTTGTGGTTACCTTGACAACCCTGTAAGCTCCTGAGCATCGAGGTAGAACAAAGCAGTTATTTTATTCTCTTGCACTCCACCATGGAGTCAGGGAAAATTAAATCATGTTAAGTGTAGATCACATTCTCCGTTCCTGTTTTAGATGACTTTAGAATAACAAAACAGCTTCTGTCACATAATTTTTTTCAGGTCATTACATTTTTTTCCCATAAAGGACACAATAATTTAAAAAATACAACTACATTAGAAACAGTAGAGGATTTCATAAAAGCCAAGTAGAAAGCACAAACTAATTGAGATGCTAAGAGAAGCATTTCAAATTCCTCTATGAAATCAAAATTGAGTTCACTGTATTTAAAAATTCCTGGGAGGAATTTCTCCATTGCATTTCTTCTTTCATTTAACTGACTTCTAGGAATGGGAAAATAAATGAGATGGTACAAATGGCTGGGGTTTTAAAATCACCCAAGAAATTTAATATTCAGAATGGAGAGATATTAGCCAAAGCATATACCTCCTGAGATGCACCTCCTTATGTGTAATAACAAGGTGCTATTGCCTGGTGTGCAGAGTCTAGCTACTGAAAGTGTGGTCTTCAAGTGTGGTCCAGTGGCATCAATATTAACTGGGAGATTATTGAGTAAAACTTTCAGTGCTTCAGCAGTTTTAACCTAACTCATCTTGCCTCACAGCCCCCAGATCCACTGAGCCAAAATCTGCATTGTAACAGGGCCTCCTGTTGATTAGAACACACATAATTCAAGATACATGAGAGGATATTCTAATACCATGTGTTGGCTTATGGCAGGGGTTCAGAATTGTTCATCCCTGTTCTCCATGCAGTTAAATACAATTTTAACCTTTGTTTAAAAAAAAAGAATGGGCCAATTTTGAAGACTAAAAACCTGAGCGGTTGATTGCCATTCATTTCCCTTTGACATTGTGGATTTTCCACAGGGTTAGTGTTTTGTTATTCTGCAGTTGAACACTTTAGTGTCAAACACAAAATGTGCTTAATAAGTAAAATTATATGCATAATTATCTAATATAAATGTTCAGAGTTTGGAGACATTTATAACAACTATATTTTGCTCTAAACACTGAGCTTAAGAGAACATATTTATACAAAAATAACAATTAAACATGAGAAGTAAATTGAAATATGAGTAGATTTTTTGGGTAAGCTCCAAAATTTTACAAGACAATCTGGAGTGTTTGAGGGCTTTGGGGCCACATTTCAATCCTCTATTTGACTCTAGCAAGTTAACTTGCTACCATTTTTAAAAACGTAGTAATAACATGACTGACTAATCCAGGGTCAGTGAGAATAAAATAACATCTTCCCCTCTGTCATTTTGTTTAAAAGTAATTGACTTTTAGATGGAGAAGCATCTGTGTGGACCAGATACAAGTATATGAAAAATCCTTCACTACATAATATTTTTCCATAATCTATCATTCATCACCTCTCATTATAAGGATTAGGAAAAAACCTGAATTGTTGAGTAAATAAAAGCAATCAGTTTATTATTTATGAGAATATATGTATATGTGTATGTATAAATATTCAAATAAGTCATTAAAATGTTTCCAAGTAGAAATCTTCAGAGACCTGCTTTAATGAAAAATGAAGATGCCTCTGTAATTGGAAATTATGTGCATTGCATTTTTATTTTCTTAAACAGTTTAAATGTGCTTTTCTGCCAGGTTTGTCTCATGTTAGTGACAGCAGAATGCTGGTGGTATCGTATGGTCTCCCTTGCTTTTTTGTTTTTTTTTTGGTCCTGGGGATTGAACCCAGGGGCACTCGACCACTGAGCCACATCCCCAGTCCTATTTTGTATTTTATTTAGAGACAGGGTCTCACTGAGTTGCTTAGGGCCTCGCTAAGTTGCTGAGGCTGGCTTTGAACTTGCAATCCTCCTGCCTCAACCTCCCAGGTGCTGGAATTACAGGTGTATGCCACCTTGCCTGGCTCTTCCTTACTTTTGAGAGTAGATGGGGCTGAATGGTATTGACTTTTCACACTGAAAGGTATTGGTAGATGTTAAAGTGCCCACATGAAAGACGTGTATCAGAATAGCACTGACCCCCCAAACTCTTTTTCTTTTATCATGTCAACAAATTAAGAAAAAATTCGAGCACGTACTTTAAAATTCCTGAAACTCTCTCACATTCCAAACTAACAGAACACAAATTGTCAAACTTGTAAGCTGAAAACATTTTGCAGTTATTTTCTTCACCAAGGAATGGTGACTGTAATTATAGAGTACAGACCTGTGAACATTTTTTCCTTGGTAAGAACTGAGTTGATTCAGGTTCTAGAGCATCTGGTCGTGGTTCGATGTTACTGTGGACCTGACCAGGTCACTTAGTCTTTCAGACTGTTTTTTCCCAGAAGAAAAGCAGGGACTCTATCTTGTTCATTTCTGCATCTCAGTCACTATAAGGGTAACTATCATAAATATTTTTTGAGCAAGTAAATCTATAAAACATGTTCCATGGCTTGGGAGACTGAGGCAGGAGGATCATGAGTTCAGAGCTGGCCTCTGAAATTTAGGCAAGCCCTCAGAAACTTAACAAGACCCTGTCTCAAATTAAAAAAAAACAGAAAGGGCTAGGGATGTGATTCAGTGGGAAAGCACTCCTGAGTTCAATCCTCCAGGACCAAAAATAAACCAACAAATAAATAAAAAAATAAAAAGTGCTCCATCCACTTCTTCACAGCGCTTAGAGCAGGGTTTGCCAATAGGAATGACCTTTGCCATTGATTGTTCAAACCAGAGGTCTGCTGCAATAGAGTTCCCCTCAGCCTTAGGACAGCAGTGTAAGACCCAGGGCAGTTGGCGCTCTGGGAACAATCTTTCAGGAGTGATAGAATTTTATTCCATTAGCTCAATAACTGCACTAATATTCTCACTTTCCCTGAATGCCATGGCATGAAAGAAGTTATAAAACCTTTCTTTAGAGCAAGAGTGATAAACACCAATTGTGTATAGGGAGCCTGATATAAGAGACTGCTGGTTTATGATTTTAGCTCCAGCTTAGAAACCAGATGCAATGAACATGAAAACATATTAAATATATCTGTTACAGAAACTTAAATCATGAAATCATCAAACAGGAACAACTGAATCTGTGCTGGGCACGATGGTACATGCCTATAATCCCAGCAGCTTGGGAGGCTGAGTCAGGAGGATTGCAAGTTCAAAGCCAGCCTCAGCATTTTAGCAAGGCTCTGTATCAAAATTAAAAATAAAAAGGGCACAAAAAGGGCAGGGGATGTGGCTTAGTGGTTAAGCACCCCTGGGTTCAATACCTGGTACAAAAAAAACAAACAAACAAATAAATAAAAATGAAAGAAAGAAAACTGAACTCATGTAATTCTTAATATATTACATACCTGATTTTAGTGGTACAAGTATTGGCCTCTGAAACATACAGAATTAGAATGCCATACTTCTGCATGTTGGTTTATCTCCTGATCATTCTGTTTGATATTCATCTTTCTGTCATGCCCCTTACTTTTTTATTAGCAATTACATTTCATTTCTCTTGCTTCTGTTTCAAGTGTGTAGTTATTAATTCACACAATCTTATAATTTTTAGTTTGTACCTTTTGTTTCAGGGTACCGCATCTCCTTTTCTCGCTCTTTAAGTGCCTATCAAAGCACCAGATATTAAATTAAACTCTAAAGAAAAAGACCTCAGTATGGCAGGGTCTATGGTTTGAGAAACTTGTATTCCAGGAGGGGAAGACCATGCAATAAACCCTGAATTAGAAAAAA
This sequence comes from Glaucomys volans, assembly GCA_020662805.1. Taxonomy (NCBI): domain Eukaryota; kingdom Metazoa; phylum Chordata; class Mammalia; order Rodentia; family Sciuridae; genus Glaucomys; species Glaucomys volans. Next base: position 437,152 of record JAJEJO010000434.1, on the reverse strand, counting down.
ATAAAAGTTCATAGAGTATTTATGGGGTACTAAGTGTTCTAAGAAAATTTTAAATTATTATTTCTTTCAATCCTCATAAAATAAGTATCTAAACCCTATGTGCTAACCCAAATTTTTCAAATTCTACTGTAAGTATGCTGGATTTCTAAGCCAATTCCAAGGTACTGACCAGTCTTAATAAATTGTTATTATTTATTACATTCTGATTATATGCATTCAATCACATTTGCATCCCTGTTTTTTTTCTCATTTCAAACCCACAGGTTACATATCCATTGTTTTTACATTTGTAAGGATTTGTTATAGTTCAGGTCTGACATGCTTCCTACATCAGAGAGGTCATAGAATTTCGGTATACACCTCTGTGTTTGTGCTTGTGTGTGTGTGTATAGAAACAATAATTTTTAGAAACTATGATTTATTAAGAGTTATCCGTGAATCAGGAGTTCTGTCTAGGGAATCTCCACTACTCACAGTAGTTCTACAAGGTAAGAATAATAATCTCTATTTCTAAAAGTTCGAGAGTAAGAATCTGTCCATGATCACATAACTAGTGAGCGTCAAAGCTGAAGTTCATATCCATATCTGTCTGATTTTAAAATCTATGATTTTCAGAATTACCTCTCAGTTTAGTCCAACCCTTCACTGGATACTCATAATCCTGTGCAACTTCCCTGGCAAATGGCTGAACAGTTAATGACGTCAAAATGGAAGTGACAGAATGCCTGTTTCACTCCCAGCTGCTCTGACATTTGATAGTTAAATTATCATAAAGTTGAAATCTTTTAAAAGTTTCAGTGAGGATGGTTCAAATTTAATCCCTTGAACATGTTAGAATGTATTTGCTTTCTTTCTTTTCCCAGCAATTCATTTTTCTTCCCCAAGCTCTCCCTTCTCCAGAATAACTGCCCTGATCCTTCATCTGGTCCTCATGGTGCAATCTCTATGCCTTAAACTCTCTGAATATGTCTGGCATTACTATGTTGTGTGTGGTCTGTTCAGCCAGCTTTTTGTTCTCTGTTTTCTAGTAACAGGTTCTGCTCAACCCTACACTCTGAACAGCCACTCTCCACAACAGTGATCACATGACCAAATCCTGGCCATCCACATTATCCCATCTGGCCACTGACAATAGTGATTAAACTGAAGGTTTTCTGTTTTGTTTCATTTTGTTTTTCTTTTCATGACTACAGAATGACCCATCAGAATTTTTCTTGGAATTAACATATTGGTATGAAGCTCTCTCCTTCAGCTCCAACAGTTAATTCCAGGCTCTTGGTGGCCGTGCTTGCTCCTAGTGGCAAAGCCTGTATGAAACAAAAGAACATGAATTCAACATGCAAAGCAAAGCAGTGATGAGGTGCAATGAGAGACTGAAAATAGAGACTTGGCTCCAAGACCCTTTTCCCGAAGTTCAGGCTCCCACAGTTCTTTCTTCAGGTGTGTAGGTTGTCTGAGAACTCTTCTCAGCTATATGGGTTAAAAAAAAAAAAAAATCCTTTCTTGAATTAAGAGATTCTGTCACTACCAAATTCTGCCAGATTCTGTCATGACTGATGCATATACCCCTATATTAAGATATGTTAGAATGAAAAATACTGAAAAGAACAACCATGCCACCTCCCTTTCTTAGGACAGTGTTATCCTACAAAATAACCATAAATAATCATTTAACTTTCTTAGAAACCATGTCAATACTACTGATTCATTTTGAGCTTATTAGAAAATTAAACATCTATTAATTTTTTACTTAATCTGACACAGTAATGAGATTAGATTATTTAAGAGCCTGATTCTGTAATCCAACATATTTATTCTTTCTCCAGTTTCATGTAATTTGCAAATGTAAGCTTCTTGTCTGGAGGTCCATGATCTTGGGCAAATCTCTGAATTTTTCCATGTATAATTCAAACTATAGCTGTCTCATGGGTCATTGTGATAATGAGGTTCATGTCCTGCTATTAACACAACGCTTAGCACTTTATACGTGCTCAAAGATGGTAGCTATTATTCTTTTTTTAAAAGTTTATTTAATTTTGATTCATTGAACACAAATGGAGTACGGCTATTGTTTCTCTGGTTGTACACAAAGTAGAGTCACACCATCTGTGCATTCATACATGTACACAGGGCAATGATGTCTGTCACACATTCTGTTATTATTCTTACCCCCCCACCCCGACCCCACCCCTCCTGTTCCTCTATGCTATCTATCCTTCCTCTATTCTTGCCACCCTTCCACCCCGCATTATGAATCATCATTCACTTATCAGAGAGACCATTCAGCCCTTGGATTTTTGGGATTGGCTAATCGCACTTAGCATAACAGTCTCCAACATCATCCATTTACCTACAAATGCCATAATTTTATTCTTCTTTATGGCTGAGTAATATTCCATTGTGTATATATACCACAGTTTCTTTATCCATTCATTTATTGAAGGGCATCTAGATTGGTTCCACAATCTATTCTTAAAACCAAAGGAAGCAAGGGAAGAGGTCTTTAAAAACATTAAAATTCTGTGTCCCATGAGTTGGTCAATTCATTGATTATGATCACTGACATGGTTCTATTTCTTTGAACAATTGTCTAAGTTATGTTTCCATTGTGACTGTGACGAATACCTTGCTAAGCCCAGATGGGCATAATCTACCTTTTTTGAATACTTGCCCAAGAGAGAATGTAGTCAGTCTGATCTGACTCATTCTGACTCATTATTCTTTTTAAATTTAATTTTGGTTTTTTAATTGACACATAATATTCATACATATTTATGGGTTACAGTATTATAATTCAATACATGAATACAATGTGTAATGAGTAAATCAGGGTAATTAGCATTTCCATCTATTCAAATATTAACATTTCTCTGTCTTTGAAGACCCCAAACTTTTTTCTAGTTATTTTGAGATTTAATTGTTGTAGACCACAGTTGCTCTACTGTGCCATACAGTGTCAGAACCACTTCCCCAACTGGGTTTTGGTACTGGTTTTCTATCCTCTCAGTATCCACTGCATTTGCCTTTTTAGCCTCAACTGGCCTCTATTTACTCTCTACTTCTGTATGATCAATTTTTTTAGCTTTCACAAATGAAGTGAGCATATGTAGTGTTTGTCTTTTTGTGCCTGACTTATTTCATTTAACATAGTGATCTACAGTCCATCCATGTTGCTGCAAATGGCAGGATTTCATTTTTTATGGATGAATAATATTCCGTGTGTGTGTGTGTGTGTGTGTGACATTTAAAAATCCTTTCATCTATCCATGGACATCTGTGTTGATTTCATGTCTTGGCTATTATGATATTGGTGTAGTGAACATGAACGTGCACATATTTCTTGATATACCAATCGCATTTTCTTTGGATACATACCCAGAAGTGGGATTTCTGCATCATATCATACTTCTATTTTAAGTTTTCTGAAGAATTCCTATGTTGTTTTCCCTAATCACTGTACTAATTTACATTCCCACCAACCATGGATGGCAGTCCATCTTTCTTGGGATGCTGGCGTCCTCACTGGCACTTGTTACCTATCATCTTATTGATAGTAACCATTCTACCCGGAATGAGATGATATCTTATTACGATTTTGATTTGCATTTCTCTGATGATGAGTGGTGTTGAGCATTTTTCCATTCATGTGTTGGTTTTTTGTAGTCCTCTTTTGAGAAATATCTGTTCAGAGCATTTGTCTCTTTTTCAATTGGATTATTTGGTCACTTGTTTTTTACTATGAGTTTCTTATATATTCTGGTTATTAACGCTTTGTCAGATGAATTGCTTATAAAAACTTTCTCCAAATGTATGGGTTATTTCTCCTAATTAGTTTATTTGCTGTGCAGAAATTCTTAGTTTGATATAATCCCATTTGTCTAATTTTGCTTTTATTGCCTGTGCTTTCAAGGTTTTTTGATAGAAGTTTTTGCCCATTTCAATATCTTAAAGTGCCTCTCCTATGTTTTCTTCTTGTCATTTCATAGTTTTAGGTGTTGATATTTAGACTCTTGACACAATTGAGCTGATTTTTGCAGAAGGGTTCTAGTTTTGCTCTCCTGTACATATACAGTTTGCCTAGTACTATTTGTTGAAGAGTCTGTTCTTTCTCCAATGTATGTTCCTGGCAAATTTGTTAAAAATCAGTTGTTTGTAAATACGTTCATTAATGTCTGGATTTTCCGTTCTCTATCATTGGTTGTAGTGTCTGCCTTTATGACCCTAGTTTGCTGATTTGATGACTACAACTTGTAAATATGTTGCAGTGTGTTTTGACGACAGGTAATGCAATGCTTTCAGCTTGGTTTCCCCACCCCCTTCGGAATTGCGTTGGCTATTCTGGCTCCTTTGTGGTTCCATATGAATTTTGTGATTGTTTTTCCTAGTTCTATGAAGATGTTGCTAGACTTTGGATATGGAATGTCTCCCAAGGCCCACCTGTTAAAGGCTTGATCCTTAGCCCATGGCACTATCGGGAGGTCATGGAACCTTTAATAGGTGTGACCAGTAAGGAAAAGTTGGTTCATTGGCATATTAGCACTGTAGAGCCTTCCTGTCTTTCTTCTTGCTTCTTGACTTCCAAGATTTAAGCTGTTTTCTGTACCATGTGCTCCCCAACAGGATGTACCACAGACTCAAAGACATGGGGTTGTGTGACCATGGACTGAAACCTCTGAAACCAAGGGCAAAATAAATCATTGTTCCATAAATTTGATTTATCTCAAACATATTCTATAATAATGGAAAATTAACATAAATACCATTGATATTTTGGTGGGGACCCCTTAGGGTAATACACACATTTAAATAATATTAATTGTTCCATTCCATGAGCATGGGATAGCTTTCCCTTTTTTTTTTTTTGGTACATATGTTCTTTATGATTTCTTTCATCAATATTTTGTAATTTTCCATGTAGAGATCTTTTACTTTCTTCATTAAATTTATTCCTTTTTTGGGGCAGATATTGTATATGAGACTGTTTTTATTTCTCTTTCAGCCAGGTAGTTACTGGCATATAATAGTAATTTTTTGTATGTTGATTTTGTATCCTGCAACTTCACTAAATTTATCAATTTTAACAGTTTTTTTCCCCCATGGAGAATTTAGGTTTAACTAGATTAAAATAAATAATTATATAAATTAAGGTAAATTTAAATACATTTAAAGTCATATTATCTGAAAACAGGAATAATTTAACTTTCTTTTTATTTGGATACCATTTATTTCTTTCTCTTGCCTAAATCTTCAGACTTAAACTTCCTGTACTATGTTGAATATAGAAAGGTGAAAGTGGATCCCCTGGTTTTCTTCCAGATCTTAAAGGAAATGTTTTTAACTTTTCCCCATTTAGCATGATATTGGTTGTGTGTTTGTCTGGTATAGGTTTTATTTTGTTGAAATATGTTCTTTCTGTACCTAATTGTTGACGTTTTTCCCATGCTGGGATGTTGTGCTTTACTGAATGTTTCTTTAGTATCTGTAGATAGGATCATATAGTTTTTGTCCTTTAGTCTGCTAATGTGCTGTACGAGGATTAGTTATTTGCTTATGTCAAAACGTCCTTGCACACTTTGAATAAATTCCACTTACTTGATCATGGTGTCTAATCTTTTTGATGTGCTTTTGGATTTGATTTGCTAGTATTTTGTTGAGAATTTCTGCATCTGTGTTCCTTTGTTCCTTGGGGATGTGGGTCTGTAGTTTTTGTTGTTGGTGGTGGTGGTGTTGGTGTTGTTTCCCCCCATTGGTTATACCTTTGTCTGTTTTAGATATCAGGGTGATACTGGCTTTTTAGGACAAGTTTAACAGTTTCTTTCTCTTCACTTTTTGGAAGTAGTTTGAGAATTGGTATTACTATTACTTTAAATGTTTTCTAGACTTTCACAGGAAGCCCTCAGCTCCTGGAATTTTCTTTCCTGGAAGACTTTATTACTGATTCAACCTCATTACTTATTGTTCTTTGAGGCATTATATATGTTCAATTTTGGTAGGTTATGTGTTCAGAAATTTATCCATATCCATTTAATTTCCCAGTACCTCCCTTTTCCCTCTGCTCCTCCCTCCCCCTGATACCCTTTCTCATCCTGACTAATCTCTGTTTCTGTTTCCATGAGATCCCCTCTCATATTTTCCTCTATAGATTCCACATATGAGAAAGAACATATGACCCTTGGTTTTCTGAGCCTGGCTTACTTCACTCAACATGATGTTCTTCATTTCCATTCATTTTCCTACAAATGTCATAATTTTGTTCTTATTTATTTCCTGCCCACTTTTGGTTTCCATTGTGTGGAATATTTTTTCCCATCTGTCACTTTTAGTCTGTTTATTTTTACTGACGATGTGTTCCTTAAGGCAACATATACCTTTGAGTCTTATTATTTTATTCATTTAGTCACTGTATATCTCTTGAAGCTTTAATCTATTTACATTCAAAAGTATTATCGATAGGTAGAATAGGTAGAATTTACTTGGTCAATTTATTGTTTTCTGATTGTATGTTATTTGCTCCTTTTCATCTTTCTGATTGCCTATTTTTGTGGTTCTGTGGTTTTTTGTACTGAGAAGGTTTTATTTTTTTCTCTTTTTCTTTTGTGTATCTGCTTTGCAATTGAGCTTTATTCTTTCACATATTTTCATGATGGTGGTTATCATTCATTCACTTCCAGATGCAGGACTCCTTTAAGCATTTCTTGCAGGAGTGATCTTGTGATGATATCCTCCCTCATGTTTTGGTTGTTTTGGAAAGTTTCTATTTCTTCTTATTTCTGAAGGATAGCTTTGCTTAGTATAATATTCTTGACTGAAAGATAATTTTTTTCTTTCAGAACTTAACAAGGTTCTTCTGTTTTATTGCAGCCTATAAATTCTCTGGTGAAGAATCAACTGTTGATGTAGTAGGATGTTAGTATGTTGTGCTATTTTGGCTTGGATTCCAGTTGGGTGCCATTGTATAGCCTCTCTAAGATTCTTCAGCTATAATTGATGGTGACAGAAGTGGTGAATGGTAACTGGAGTCCATATCCTCAGTCTGGGGTGGCAAGGGTGCAGAGCTCATGCTTTCAATCCTTGTTTTGTTTTGTTTTGTTTTGTTTTGTTTTGTTTTGTTTTGTTTTGCAGTGCTGGGGATTGAATCCAGGGCCTTGTGCTTGAGAGGCAAGTACTCTACCAACTGAGCTATATCTCCAGCACCTTCTCAATCCTAACAGTGGCATGAGGGCTGGTTCAGTGTTGGCAGGGGCAGGGACATGGAGCAACATGCCCTTAGTTACAATGGAAGCACTTGGAGTCAACTAGGAAGGGAAAAGAGGGATGTTCAAGTCCCAGGAGCAAGAACCCCAGGGTCTTAGGTCTTGGTGGCAACACACACCCTGTGATATGCTGAATCTCCAATTCCTTATAGGCAGGGCACTGTATGGGCTTGAGTATTGGAGTAACTTGCATTTCTGGATCTAGTTGGATTTGCAAGACTGTAGCCCTTTTATGCTATTGTGATGTAATGGCCAGAGACAGGAATACTTAGAGATTTCTGTCCATTTGAGTAGTGCAAATTCTGAGAGTCTCCTTTCTCATAATGACACTGTGGTGTACAAGCCTGTGCTCCTACTTGGGGTGGGGACCAGAGTACAGATTGTGAGCTTCTTCTAAAGCAAAGCTATCCTGACACTTCAGGTAACTCTCTAACTGGGCTCCAAACATGTGGATGCTAGAATTCTCCTTTGGCTGAGATTGCCTGTGTCAGGCATCCACAGTGGAGGGATCCACAGGGATTCTCCTGTTTTCCCTTTCCACTGCAATGAGGAATCCTCCTCCATCCCTACCCCACTTCACCCCCAACAATCCACTTAGAATTCTGCCTAGGTGGTGGCTGCCAGGGTGCTTTTATTCCTTTTTTGTTCTGCTATCCCAGATCCCCATGTCTCACAGGATTCCTGTTTCCTTGCTGAGTTCCAGGGCTCTCTCTCAGCTACTCATCTCAAATGCATCTTTTCACTCGTTTTCTTTCTCCCATGTGGAGGAGAAGGTGAGTGTTGGGTGCCTCTACTCAGCCATCTTGGAAGCTGATTCTTTCTTTTTAAACACTTCCTCATTCCTGATTTGTATGTACTTCCATTTCCAAATGTTTGCAAACCATTTGTTTCATAGTATATTATTGAAATATGCCTAAGATTAACCTCATGCTCATAAATCTAAAGTTTGTGTCTTTGGATTGCAATCATTTTTTAAGAGGACTACCGCTCTCTGCAGCTTTGTGGCACCAAGCTGATTTCTGCATGATGGTTCATCACCACTAAAAACAGAAAAAAGTTTCAAATGCAAGTTGCTGGTAGCCTGAAATGTAGCCTCATTTACCTTAGCTGTGCAGTTTCCTGTAATTCATTTCAACTACCTTCAATGAGAAGTCGCTCTTACTGATACAGTTCATTAATCTTTTTCTAAATCTCCTGGCCATTTCATAACACATAAAAATAATAAATATATTTCTATTTATAAATTAATATATGTGATATGGATGTAATTTTGTTACTAAAATATTAAAATAACATTTAGTGCCAAAATCTCGAATTTACTTTATTATCCATGTTCTGAAAATTGTTATACATGCATCAGAGGTTATAAATGCTATTTGCTGCTAGCTCCCAATTGGTTTCATGTGTGAATCACTGAGTGCCACCTACACTTTGTTCTCATATCAGGCTAGCAGTCTTCCGTAATAGCAGTTTTGTAGGTTCATCTGTATACTTTTTTTTTCTCTTCTGCATTCAATTTTGTGGCTTGATTGTGCCAAAGAAAGTTTAGATAAACATATTCTTCCCTGATCTTATGAAAGTCTTTCCTACATAGCTTGTTAAGACTTTATCTTTTTTTCTCTCTTTTTAACATTTTGTTTATTTATTTTTTTATGTTGCTGAGGATCGAACCCAGGGCCTCACACATGCTAGGCAAGTGCTCTACCACTCAGCTACAAACCCAGCCCAAGACTCACACTTATAATTACACAAGTTAATTAAGTCAGTCATTATAGTAAATAATTGTTTTGTTCATAAATGGAACAGAACAGTTATTTCTATTCCTTAGCAGATCTGAAGTGTTTTTTTTTTTTTTTTTTGTGCTCCTTACAAAATATTATTTTCAAATTTGTTTGGACTTTTCTTAGCTAAATCACAAAATTCTTCCTCATGGAGTTTGACCTCAATAAGCCTTATCAGATCCATGTGAGTGAGTGGTATACTGCCAATCTCTCTCTGCCTGGACTTGGTGCTTCTAATACAGCAGCAACTGTAGCATTTAATTGTAGAGGGGACTTTTCTCACCAAGTTAAACAAACATTTGAGAGCTAATTGAGAAAAAAATGAAAACACCAAGAAATCCATCTTTTAATTATAAGGAAGGATTTGGATGACTTTCCCCTGCACATCAGACTTTATGTTTTTATTCTCTTACCCTTTTAGGTGACCTGCAATTCTAACTTACTGGAATTACCCCTCATTATTCTCTGTTTTACTTATTATAACCTTCACCTCCCTTTGCCCTCTGCACCTGCCCTAGCTTATGGGGGGAGCAGGTAAAGTGCCACTCATTGCCACTGTTTGGAGATCTGGAATATCACCCTTCTCTTTTCTTCTTTAGTTTTCATATGCTTCAACTAAAGCCTCAGATACAAAGCTCAGAAGATCAGCAAGTACAACTTATAGACAAGTTGAAGAGAAAGGGAAGAAGAAATAAAGAAGAAATGCTATCTGGCATGCTTTTCTTCTAAAAATCTGGATCTAGTTCTTTTGAGTGAAAGTGAGTGGCATTGCTAGTAAAGAAGGCATGTAAATTTTATAATCTTTCCTCACAAATATCCTACTTTCAATTCAGTTTTCTTGCTTGAATGAATCTCTTTTTGTTGTTGTTGTACTACCTTTCAGGATAAACAAATACTCTTTTGGTGCCTTACTCCCTGACAAATATTGTCCCATTTTCTTATAATAACACCCTGAATTCCCTGTGGGAAAGTACCACTTTCTCATTATCTCACTATGTGGAATTCAGATGGATCTTGGACAGGGGACAGGTTTCCCTCTTATCATAGATATTGCTACAAGGTTGGACACCCCAAGTTTGTCTATTTAGAACTATTTCTGCAGATTTCTGAAAGAAAGAACAGATAATAGCATTATTTCCCATCTAATTACTGAGAAAAAATATAATGACATTCACTTTAGAAGAAAATGAAAGTATTCAGTCTAAGGACAAAGCCCAAACTGAACAAGTCATAATCAAATGTTCTAATCAGATTTCTGCTTTGGTGACAAATACCTCAGACAATCAACTCATAAAAATTAAAGGTTTGACTGCCTCATGTTTTACTTTTGGACCTGTGGTGAGGTGACAGATCATGGTGAGGAGTCTGTGGTAGAACAAAGCTGCTTGCATCATGTGTGGGAAATGGAAAAGAAAAAGAAAGAGACTGTGGTCCCACATTCCCCTTTTAAGGGCGTCTCCCCACTGACCTAAAACCTCCTACTGGGTCCCACCTCTTAAGGGTTCTACCACCTCCCACAAGTGCCAAGTTGGGGAGCAAGACTCAAACACATGGACCTTTGTGGGACATTCAGGATCCAAACCATGACATCAAAAGATGAAAAGAACAAGTCTCAGTTCCGATAACAACATTCCAGTACCTATATTCAGCTGTTCCCGAAGTCAATTATCCTGAAGAACCTTTTTAGCAACATAAAACATTAAAGCCTGTTTTGGCTTAGTTCTATGGAAATGGAAAGCTTCCTTTCTCTTACAAATCAAAGAGTCCTTCCTCAAACATCATTCTCCAAAAACATCCCTTCAGTTGCCTGGGCACTGGAAGTGTATCATTGAACTGCTCTTTGTTCCCCTTTGGAAAGTGCCATTTTAGACTTCTCTGTCTCTATTGTCCCTTTTCCTGAACCTCATTCACATCATAGTTCCGTCGTTGTCATTTTTAGTTTTTCTGTGATATTTTCTGTGCCCAGAAAAGTGACTGGCACAACAACAGGCATTCTTCTGTATTTCTGCATTTCTCATACAGGGACTTCCCACTCATACACCTTTCCAGTTGATTACGCATCCACTAGGAGTTATTTGTATCAATCTGATTCACGTATCCTTTCCTAGACATATGTTTAATCAGTCATTTGACTCTTTGAAACTTATGCAAAGGTAAAAGGAACTTTAGAAACTCAGTGCCCTAAATATCAAGGGATATTTAAGTTATCACTTAAGATTACCAACAGCACATAAAAATTTGTGTTTCCTTTCAGAATTGTTTTATCATATAAAATTGTCATAGTCTATGAATACAGCTTTTAAATTTTAAACCTTATTGTTTACCCAGCTGTTAATGAACTGCTATTAATAGCAAAAATGGGTCTATCATTTTTAGAATTTTTTAATTTATTTTTAAAATTTTTACAAACTTCATTTTGATTCATTGTACACATATGGGGTACAAATTTCATTTCTATCATTATGCATAATGTACATTCATACCATTCTTGTTAATCATGCAGGTACATAGGGTAATGATGTCTGTCTCATTCCACCATTTTTCATACCCCCTCTCTTCCCCTACTCATTTCCCTCTTCATAATCTAAAGTTCCTCCATTTTTCTCTCACATCCCACTCCCCCAACCCAATTCTATATCATCATCCACTTATCAGGGAGAACATTTGGCCTTTGTTTTTTGGGGGGGTATTGGCTTATTTCACTTAGCATGTTACTCTCCAATTCCATTACTTATCTGCAAATGCCATAATATTACTATGTCACTTTTAGAATTTTCAATCATTCTTCTCTTTTAGGGCCAGAATTCCAGGATACTTCAACTCACACTTTCCTTGGGATATATTCCTTCTTTTTTTTCCCCTCTTCATCTTTTCTTCTTCCTCCTTCTCCTCCACCTCCTCTTTAGTTTAATTAAAGGGGTGCTTTCTTCTGAAGAGCCATTCTTTTTTTTTCTGTTGAATGATGTCAATTTTATTTCAAAAGGAATATGAACTTTATGAAGTAAAAAAGTAATTTCAGATTGCATCATAAGGCAAAACCACACCATTGTACACAAGAAAAATACTTCAAAATTGGATTTAAAAGGTTTGAATAAGAGTGTCAAAAATACCAAGGTGTCTACACAAAAACTTGTACACAAATATTCACCATAGTATTAGTCATAATAGCTGAAAGAATGAAAATCAATACACTACCAACTCAAAAGATTTTTAAAATGAGAAACTATACCTATAAACATAAATATCAATATATATTTGTCTAAAGAAATTCCAGAGGAAAATATAAGAAATAAATAAAATGATTATCTAGGGATGGACAGATACACGCAAGGGCATGGGATGAATAAAAATAGGTTAAGAGTGGTTGCACCTAGAGTCAAACTAAAAAGCTTTTTCTCAGCAAAGGAAACAATCAGCAATGTGAAGAGAGAGCCTTCAGAATGGGAGAAAATCTTTGCTACTCACACTTCAGATAGAGCACTAATCTCCAGAATCTACCAAGTACTCAAAAATCTTTACACCAAGAACACTAATAACCCAATCAAAAAATGGGCCAAGGAAATGAACAGACACTTTACAGAGGAAGATCTACAAGCAATCAACAGATTTATGAAAAAATGTTCAACATCCCTCATTATAAGAGAAATGCAAATCAAAACCACCTTAAGATTTCATCTTACCCCAATTAGAATGTCTTTTATTAAGAACACAGGCAACAACAGGTGTTGGCGAGGATGTGGGGAAAAGGGAACACTCATACATTGCTGGTGGGAGTGCAAGTTGTTGCAGCCACTCTGGAAAGCAGTGTGGAGATTCCTTAGAAAACTTGGAATGGATCCACCATTTGACCC
>JAJEJO010000434.1:377310-404302 GCA_020662805.1 Glaucomys volans | reverse complement strand
CTCTCTCTCTCTCTCTCTCTCTCTCTCTCTCTCCTTCTCTCCTTCTCCTTCCTGGTGCCATGTCTCCAACTGCTTTCTTCTGCCTCACTCTTCCACCATGATGTCCTTCCTTACCTCAAGTTCTGAGGAATGGAATTAGCCTTCTATGGACTGAGACTTCTGAAACCCTGAGCCCCAAAATAAACTTCTTCTTCTCTAATTATTGTCAGGGCTTTTGGTCATTGCAGTGAAAAAGCTGACTAAAACACATTACATAAAAGAGGAAATACCGAAGTATATTTTAAAAACAAGGAAATTCAGACCAGGAATACCCTGAATCATAAGGATGTCACATTTTCCAAATTCAACATATTAAGTGCAATTTTGCTCAAAATATTTATAGAATTTCAATGAAATTACCAATAATATTTAGACATATTTAGACACATAAATATTTAGAACATTTAGACACATTTAGAATACATAGACACATAAATATAAAATTTCTAAACAAAGTATTTTCAGTTCACAAATGTGAAAGTGAAATGTATTTTCACAAGTGTGGAAGGATATTATTACATGACAAAGTTGGGTTTATTACATGAATGTAAGTTGGTTTAATGTATGAAAAACAGTAACAGTGACCACACATTAGTAGCAAATATGAAAATAATATCATTGCAAGGGATGGAGGAAAAGCACTAAAGACCAATTATTGTTCATTTATGCTTTTTAAAAAATTCACAAACTAATAATAAAAGAGAATTTCCCCATCTCATAATGAGGACCTATTAGCAAAAATCTTAATGAAGATATATTCAAAATGTATCCCCTAAAATTGGAAATGAAAAAAGAGATGCCCATCATCCCCAATTATAGTCAACATTTTAGTGCATATCCTAGCCAGGAGAATAAGGCAAAAGTAAAGAATACACACAGGAGAGGAACAAACAATATTGCTTTTTTTGTAGGTCTGATTAGATATTTTTAAATGTTCTGAAAGAATCTATAGAAAAACTAGTAGAATAAGTGATTTATGAATGACATTACTTAGAAGATCAATGGGAGTAATTATATTTCTAACTATATCAGAAGTCATTTTTAAACAAAAAAATTGAATCAGTAATTTATAATAGCACACAAATCATATATTTAAAAATAGTTTGAAGAAAGCATTCAATGCCTTTGCATAGAAATTTATGAAGCATTACTGAAAAAATGAGAGATGTTCTAAGTAAATTATTAGTTAATATTCATGAATTGGAATATTCCATAAGTAAATGTATCAGGTCTCTCCAAACTGATTTTATTCAATTTCTGTTAATCTCCACCATTCTATGAAGTTAAAATAAACCTGCTAAAAATTATGTGGAGATACAAAATAACAAGAATAAATGAAGTTAGTCTTTAAGAAGAACCAAATTTATCACTTAAAAAAATGTGGGGGAGTTATGGTATTAGAGATTAGTATAGTAATTTACTTTTGAGGAGGCGAATGGTCTCTTAACAAGGAGAAGTCAAAAAGGTTTCCCTTGTGGCCGTTATGTTCCATTCTTTGATGTAGGTATATGGGTGTGTTCATATTGTGATCCTTTATCAAGCTGTATGCTTAATGGTTTATTCAATTTTCTTTATGTTATACTTCAGTAAAAAGAATTGGTGGAAGCCGGGCGTGGTGGCGCATGCCTGTAATCCAAGCGACTTGGGAGGCTGAGTCAGGAGGATTGCGAGTTCAAAGCCAGCCTCGGCAACTTAGCGAGGCCCTTAGCAACTCAGTGAGACCCTGTCTCTAAATAAAATACAAAAAAAAATAGGGCTGGGAATGTGGCTCAGTGGCCGAGTGTCCCTGAGTTCAGTCCCATTAAAAACTTTTGAGAAAAAAAAAAAAGAATTGGTGGAGAATACAGAGTAAAGAGTGTGTGACATTGGCTTAAAGGCCTTCCTAAGGAATTTAAAAGCTACCTAAAAAACAGATAACTTTGTATAAATCTAAAACCTTCCATATATAAAATAATAGAAGATGATTGGCACCCTGGGAAAATATTTTCCACAATGTAATAAACAGAAAACGATTATTCATATTAAACCAATCATATTTTTTTAAAAAAGGGCAAAGTAATTCATAGATATTATCAGAGTATGATCAGACAATTCACAGGAGAAATGTAATGGACCAATAAGCACACAGAAATGACTTCAACTTCAGTAATAGAGAAATGCAAAAGTAAAACAAATAACAGATTTTTTTTTGAAAAAGGTTATCATTGTCAAATTTTGGGTAATATGTGGGAAAACTGATAGAAGTTGAAGTGTGTACATACTTTAGGGAGATTAGTATGATAGTTCCTATCTGAAAGTGTTGTCTTTGACCTAGCAATTAAAATTTAGTTGTTGCAACTAAAAGATTACATATACATATTCAAAATAAGTTATATGCATGAATTTTAACTAATAAGATGGAAAAATTTAAGTCCATCAGTTTATGAATACTGATACAAACTCTGATGTATTCAAATTGCATAGTTCCAAGAATATGAGAGTTCTGTGTGTAATGACATGTAAAGATCTTTAAGTCATATTGAGAAATGAAATTAACAAATTATAGAGCAATATATCTAATTGGACTCTATTTCTCTACTAAAGTATGCAGTAAGTCTATATGAGCTTATTTGTGCATTTACAAGTGTTTGCTTTATTCTTGTAACTCTAAAG
Source organism: Glaucomys volans (assembly GCA_020662805.1). Taxonomy (NCBI): domain Eukaryota; kingdom Metazoa; phylum Chordata; class Mammalia; order Rodentia; family Sciuridae; genus Glaucomys; species Glaucomys volans. The sequence continues at coordinate 401,611 of JAJEJO010000434.1, read as the reverse complement.
AATAAGGGATAGAGAATTAGCAAAAATTACAGGAGCAATTTTGGGGAAAAAATTAAGAAGAGGAATGAATTCATGAGGCCTTTCACTTTTTTCCTTTTGTTTGAATGTGCTTCACTTTTTTTATATAAAGAATTTTTCCTACATTAACTGAATAATCAAAATGAAGGGAGAAAACAACAAAAACCTTAGCACAAATATGACTCATGCTTTTTATTATAATATCCATGTTTTAACAATGTCATTCTTTGGTGACATCCTGAAGGGGTTAGCATTTGCACAAATACTAAGCTATGCAATAATACAAGAGATGCAAGGGTGATGAACGAATGTCTACTTGTTGCCACTGCAAGCCAGTCTTAGTGAAGCTGCACAGGAAATGCCAGGAAAGACGGCTGCGTATAGACAAAGCATGTGTAGAGAATACAGACACTGTCAACATTTCCATGGCTCTTACTGTACGTGTTTTTCAATTCACCCTAATCACTTTTCTCTTTCAGGGACACATTAAAAAATGAAATAGCTTTCCACAAAGAAACTACTTTAAAAAGCTCTGCTAGAATTCTAAATATAGATTTTGATGAGTATCTAAAGAATTCTCAAAGCCAAAGCACATTCATCTGAGCATTCAGTATATGTATTTTAATTACATTAAGTGAGATTTCTGAACATCTGACATCTGTTTACTAGTAAACATTTAATTAAGTATTTGAACAAAACAATGTTAAATGAAATGTTTTAAAGAAGCTATTATAACTCTGCAGCTCTAAGTGAAATCCTAATGTATTCATAGGAGAGAGGTAGAATCTGTTACTGCATTCAGAGACAGTGTGGCCCATTGGCTATGAGCTCTTCCTTTATTCCTTTGTTTCTTTGACTTGTCTGCTTTTCTTAACACCTCAGTCATTCATTAGATTCTCTAGATGAGAAGGTTGGCATCTTGTAATCCAAGATGGGTCAGAAATTTTCATTCGTGCCTATACACATTTAAAAATAATTTGTCCAGCAAAAGAAAGGAGTGAGTCTATCATTATTGCTGTTTTTGCTTTTATAAAGGGCATAAGGCCAGCAGGCAGAAGGTCTCATTGTGATATCCAGTCTCCTCTCTACCTGTGACACTGACTATTCAGCTTTGTGATTTGTATTTTATCTCTTTCTAAATGTCAGCTCAATGTCTAGTAATATTCTAGTCCTGTGTCCACAACAACAGCAAAATATAAGACACATGGAGTGTTTAGATCCTGGAAGCACTTAAATGCTGTTTTCCTTTATTAATAACAATGATGGTGGCTAACATTCATTGATATCTTACTCTGCCAAACATTGTACTAAGCTGGGCATGGTGATGCACTCCTGTAATTCCGGCAGCTCAGGAGGCTGAGGCAGGAGGATTGCGAGTTCAAAGCTGGCCTCAGTAATGGAGAGGAGCTAAGCAACTCAGTGAGACCCTATCTCTAAATAAAAAAACAAAATAGGGCTGGGGATGTGTGACTCAGTGGTCAAGTGCCCCTGGGTTCAATCCCTGGTATCAAAAAAAAAAAATTGTACTAAGCCCTTTATTTGGATTATCTTATTTAATTCATGAGGGAGTTATTGTACTATCCTATCTATAGGTCAGAGGAATTCAAAAGTCAGAGAGTTAGTGAATGAATAGAATTGGAGCTCAAACTCTAGCTTTAACTATTAGGATATTTGGTTTCAATTATTCATTGAGTGGTATCCTTCCTCATTCCTCATTGTGCCCACCCCAGCCCATTGCTGAACTATGTCTGGAAGAGGATTTTCCATCTATGATATGGAACACCAGTACTTTTGCAATGCATCTCATTTGATGACTAGGGCTGTGTAATAGTTTATATGTCAGCTTGACTGGGTCCTGGGATGCCCAGCTATATGATTAAACATTATTTGTGAATGTGTCTTTAAAGTTGTTCTGAAAGATATTAACATTGGAACTAGGGGATTTAGTAGATTGTGTTTTCCATTGAGTGTGAATATCTTACCGTCTGTTGAAGGACAAGGTAAAACGCAAAGGAGGAGGAATTTGGATTTTTGCTTCCTTTACTTGACTATTTGAACTGGGAAGTTGATTTTCAACTTCTAGGTTCTTAGGACTGAGACATCCAGTCTTTGGCTGTAATAAAACACCATCAGTCCTCTGACTCCCAGGCCTTTCAACTATACCTCTGACTCTTCTGGCTCTTCATCTTGCTGATGGCAGACTGTGTGCCTTCTCAACCTTTATATTAGCCAATGCACCAATACTGTATTATATATATGGTGTGTGTGTGTATATATATATATATATATATATATATATATATATATATATTCTTTATATGCTGTGTTATATATATGGTGTATATATATGCATATATATATATATATATATATATATATATATATATATATTCTTTTGGTTCTGTTTCTTTGGAGGACCCTGATTACAGACTGCTTCCCAAATCACCTTTTGGAAAAAAAAATTAACCACCATCAGAGTGTTTTAGAGGACCAGAATGAAAGCATGTAATCTATTTTAGGTAATGCAGATAGAAAAATAAGAAAAACAAATAAGTTGTATGTTGGTACCTATATCAGAGTAGGAGAAAGGAAATAAAAAAATAAATAATCGTAATTGTTTTAGGGATGCATGCCTTGAGGAAAACAAAATGATAAAAATGAGTGATTTGAGAGAATCTATTCTACTTCCAATTAGAGTAAAAGACTGGAAGTAACACAAGTGACCAGCTGTAGGGGATGTGTTGAATGTTCTGTGCTATAGCTAACAACCACATTTATAATCAGTAGCAAGGAGGATCTCCAAATTACTGATATGATTTGATTGTCAGAATAGTTTATTTAACATGTTACCTTTTGTATAAGAAAGGGAAAAATCTGTCTATATGTACACATATTTATATGTATGCATATTTACATGTGTACATATGTGCACATATATTATATATATGCATACATATCCAGACTTATATTTGCTCACATTTTCAAAGAGAAACAGTGTATAAAAGAGAAAATTAGTGAAAAGCATTACTTATAGGAAAAAAGATATTAGATTGGAAAGAAATGGAAATAAGATTCCCGTTGAATGTGATTTGATATATAACTTTGACAATGAAAGGTAAATATTTTTTATAATTTAAATAAAGTTAGCTCTTCCAAAAATAGTTCTGAAGATTGAAAAACGGTTCGCTGAGATCTTTCTTAAAAATTAAATATTAAGTAAATGTCATGCACACTTGCTCCTTACTGATTCTCAAACATACCGATCTTATTCCTGTTTCGAGGTATTGCATTTAACATGCTCTGTTGGGAGTAGTCTTCTCCTATCTTCCATAGTTCACTCTTTTACTGTATCAGGTGTCTGATGGTATCCATGAGTGAGTGACCTATATAAAGTGCAGCGTTACTTTTCTTTATGAAATTTATCACCATCTCTCAAGCCATGATATATAGAAATGTGACTGTTAACTCTGTGGAAAAACTGCTAATATTCAATAATATCTATATTATTCTCTTCTTTCCTGACTTAGAGCTAGATTATATTTTCTAATGCATGTAGTCAGCAGTATGGATAGACTAAGTTCTGGTCAGCTGAATAAGAGTACAAAAGATGTCCACCCAAATGAAGTCTTGACCCCATACAATTATTCTGCTGAAATCCCATTCTTTCTTTGTCTCATTATGTACCACTGATGTAGAAATGCCCAAAATCTGAGATAAAGGTGGCATTTCAAGAACAAAAGATATTGGGCTTGATACCTGCTAAGCAGAGCTTCTGTACTAATTACCCTATTTATTCCAGGAGCACAAGCATGACATAAAATTTGGTTTTGTTAAATCTTTGTATCTGTCAAAGTCTAAATAGAAAAAGAGAAATAACTTGAGGTATTTTCACACAGAAGAAAATTAACTCAGGGAATGAGTTGATAAGAGTGATGGAGGAAACGAGAGTCAAACATGAGATAGAGTGATAAAATAGGGATTAGTAGCAGTAGGAATTTGCTACCATCCTAGCGAAGATGGAGGGAGGTGCTTATGGAGTACAGGGCCTATTAGAAACTAGGACCAGGGAAATCAAACTCTGTGTTAAGTAAGTAAGGCCACAGAGGACGTAAAGCCCATTCTATCTTGGAGAAACTGCATATGGCAGGGAAAATACCCCAAATTCTCCTTTCCTCTGCCTTCTTCTTTCTTGGCAGTACCTTCCATTAGCTGGATTGATCTAGAAACAGATCAATGTACCTTGCAGGGGTCAGCTCACCTGTAATCAGAGGAAGAATAGGAAGGTAAGGCTTAGGCCATAACAGACTTTGAGCTTTTGGGTTTCTTTACATTATAGTTAAGTGCCTTAGCTTCTATTCCTAGTTGAATACAAAGACTTATAAATGTTATGCACCAAATAATACTGTGATCTGACATGAAATAATAGAATTACTCTGGCAGTAATATTGAAAACATTCTTTGAATTGGGTTGAAAAAAGAAGCAGAGAATTATAGATTCCTGTTAAATCTAGGTGGCAGGTGAAAGTTGTTTGGATTAGGGTGGAGTTGGTAGAAGGGTTGATAAGCAGTTGACTATTTAGAAACTTTGGCCAACAGGGTTTTTGATAGATTACATGTAAAATATGAAGAAAAGAGCCAAGGAAGTCTTTAGGATTTGGGGTCTGAACAATTAGGTGAATGATGATGCAATTTACTGGGTGGGGAAACACTTTGGCTGAGAGATGGAAGGAAGAAAGTTACTTGATTTTTGAATCTAATCTGTCGGAATGCCAGTTTTATTGGATGTCTTAGATAACACTGCACTTCTGAAGTGGGAAGTGGCTGCTTGGAACTCCTGGAATGTCAATTCCCTGGCAGTATCTACTTGGATTGCTGCCATCCTTCTAGGAGATGAAAAAGTACTTTCATGTGATGGTGAGTGGTCTGTTTTCATACAGCCACCGTGCTCCAACAACAGTACCCACTGATTACAGGGTCCTTTGATGGATAGATTAGCATTCCCACTTTTCTCCTTAAAAACTTTTAGCCAAGTCTGATCTTTGAAATAATAGGAAAGGATCTGGAGAAATACGTAAGGGAATCTGGTATTGTACCCAAATGGATCTGAGTCATAAAATTAAATACTAAAAATAATGACTTCAGTTTGTTCCCAAAGAACTGAAACTAATCAATATGTTATTAATTATAAATCTCTAAAATGCTAAAATTAAGGTACATATATAATAAGACTTATAAAATATTAGATATGTTAATAATGCTGGTGACTGTGATGAAGATGAAAACTACATCATTTTCACATTATTGCATTTTTCACATCACATCATTTTTTCATTATTACTCACATTTTTCACATTGATTTCTCTTAAAATAACTCCTATGTTAGTGTGGCTGGAATTAGTAATAAGAAGTAGCTTTCAATCTGTCATTACCCTGGTTACCATTTTTAGGGTATTCAGTCAATGTTCCAAATAACTAGTGAGGTCTTGAAGTGGACACAGTATCCTGTGTGAAGTCTAAGTAATGTGTAACGCAGTGACACACTCATTTCATTGATCTGGATGTGCTGATAAATAAAGCCAATACAATGTGGAAATTATAATCCTTCACAAGAGCTGAAATACCTGCTCTGCCACTTCTGAGTGATAGGACTTTAGTATATACTTTACTGAAAAAACCAAAACCAAATCCAAAAACACATCCTAGGAGGCAATGCATTTTAGCAATTGGGTTGTAACCCTCTTCGCTTGCACAACTTTTTCCATGTACTTCACTAAAGCAAAATGAAAAGCTGATAACTCAGCATAAAAGTCCACTGAAACCAATTTTAATGATCCATGATGGAAGCAATCATTATCTGCTCTTGGGATAAAGGTTAGATATGTGATGAGGCATAATTTTCCTATGGTTGTGGGTTAAAGAGGTCCTGTAACTGTATTTCCATGTATTTCCCATTACTTTCCCTAATGTGAATTATTGATAACCTTTTAGGTGGATTCTTCTATAGAGTTATTAAAATTTACAAGTGAAGCAAATATTCTCAAAACTTGACAACTCTTGAGGGGGAAGGACCTGTACATATCAAGTCAGTGGAGTGGGGGGAACAGCTGTTTCTTTAGTAATGCCATATATGATATTGGCTTCATTAATTTTACTGCCTTTGTAAATCCAATTAACAAACATCTACATCTGCAATGTATTCCCTGAGGTTCTGACATTTTCCTCATATTGAAATACCTTCATTTTACTGACTGAATATTTCCCAAGCATCTACTCTGACAAAGTTAACAATTGGTTATGTGTTAGGGTAAAACAAAAATGGAATATCATGCTTCCTGAAGTTTTAATTGGTCAGAATATCAGGGTATTTAAAAAAATTCTCATCAAGGGGCATAACAGAAAAAGTTAGATTCTTTTTCTTTATAATTTCATAGATGTCAGCAAAAATTCAAGATCTCTTCCACATCTGTAGTGCACGAATAACTAAGTTTCAGATCAATTCAGTTTCAGTTTTAAAAATAACCAGTGATTCACTATGCAGATCTTAGATGTATTTTTATACTCTCGGGCATATTCCTTTGTCCTTTTGGTGCCCCTTCAAAAACCGCCCTGGGTTTGATCTTCTTCAATAATGGCAGATTTATTGCTGTGATAACAAGGAATGGGAAAATCTGTCTGTTTCTCCTTCATATAAATGTGAGGACCTAGATGTGGATTTTGAGGGAGCTGGACAAAATTATTTTACCTCCTAAAGACCTCTGGTGGGTGAATTTGTGGGCAAAAGATAGTAACTGTATCTAAAAGCCCTCTGAACTATGCTCATTTCTCTTAAAGTTATTTCAAAGGACATCCCTGGCAACCAACGGATTGCTGGACCTGCATTATCAATGGCCTATGTAGGTGCCACAATTTAAATTGGCTCCCTGGCTTCTCAGGATGATAGCTCATATTTTCGAGGGATATAACTCCACATCCCCATGTCAATGGAATACTGTTTGGAAACGGAAAGTTACAGACATATAGGTAAAAAATTATTCATTTTTATAGAAGGAAATATGTTCTTTTAATATGCTGCGATTATTTTTAGATGTGGAGATGAGAGCATGACTCACCACCTTCCATTTCTCCCACCCCTTATGCCAGCCCCCACTCATCTTTCCTGACACATCGTGCTGATGAAGGGAACGACAGCCTGTTCCCAACAGTGTGGTCATCACTGCATGTGTCAGCTGCTTTGGGAAACGACAGGGTTCTTCATTTCTTAGATACAGATTCCCAGACTTAACATCAGTATTCCATGGGTCAGTGCATGTTGCAACCTAAGTATATGTCAACCCAAAGGGTGTTCAGTGGGAGTACTTCTGCCTAGTGGTTAAGAAGAATTTTCCAAAGCATTAGGAATGTAAGTTAAATGTGGTCCTCAACTCTTGAAAGTTGCTTGATTCTAAGTGAGGTTGGTAACTTCTTTGACCACCTTTTAGCAATGGAACAAATAATATCTACCCAGTGGGGTTATTTGAAATTGCAAATGAGAACATGATCATGAAGAATTTAGCCCACTGCTTTGTACAGAGATTGCAAGCTGTTGTTGTCATAATACTGAAGATTATTGTAATTCTTGGGATCAGACCATGATACTTCAAAATATGGTATCTTAGTATTAGGAAAAAACTGTAGGAGCTAAAAGGTCTCTCTGACCTTCTCCCTCTTTTCTCCCCTGAAGGATAAGGATAAAGGATTTCTTCCATCAATCTGCTGAGGGAAATGAATGTCTTATAGAGACATAGGAAAGAATCTGAACAAGCAAGGTTTGCTGGAGTTCCCCCAGTTTATTACCATTGGATCTTATCTCTTTTTGTGCAATCATGGTTTTCCACAATTAACTGCGTCTTTCTTAAGAATTAGCATAAAGTATATACCACATTTTATTTATCTATTTATCCATCATCTGTTGAGGGGCACCTAGGTTGGTTCCATATCTTGGCTATTGTGAATTGAGCTGCTATAAACATTCATATGGCTGTGTCACTGTAGTATGCTGATTTTTAAGTTGTTTGGTTATAGATAGTTCTCTCTGGACTGACCCCTCCCTCCCTCCTTCCCTCCCTTCTGTCCTACCTTTCTTCCTTCCATAATAAAATCTAGGGCCTGGTGCATGCTGGCCACATTCTATACCACTGAACTACACTTCTAGCAGGTCTTCATTTCAGGAGGCTCATATGTCATAAAAAACTATTGTTAAATAGATTTGTTATGCCTTTCTCTTGTTACCCTGTCTTTAGTGATAGGGGTGAAAGCTATAAACATTGCAACTGATGAGGACAAGATATTACATTTTATTCCCTACATAACCACTGAGATTCTAACTCTAGACTTTCCCATTTTTATCAACTGCAAAATTAAACTATGCCTGTAGCATCCATTATAGTACCATGAAGCTAAATTTCTACATGCTTATATAAGCATAGCATGCTTTCATTTTGTGAAGGGTCGGCGGAAAAACTAAATCATTGTTATAGTTATGGGTATTTAAATCTGGAGGAACAACTTGTTTTGTGATATTGAGAATGCAAATTCTGATGCCATTTGATTTTTCTTCTGCATAAGAGACAATTATTTATTTGTAGTCAATTTTATCAAGCCTTAGTCATGATTCATGTTCTATCCCATCCCTAGCCAAGATGCCTGCCCACCTGCTCCTCCACACTGCCCAGTTCTGCATGGCTGGCCCACTGCTCATATTTTCAGAATTATGCTTTGCCAACTTTTCTATTATTCCTCTACCCACCTTGCTCCTTTCAAAAGTATCCTGCCCTTGGACCAATTTCTCAGACTGATATAAAAAATATGATCATTATAAGGCATGCTTTAAAAAAATCAAGACCAGAGGAGTGCCCAAACCATTGTGTCCATCATTGTCCCGCTCATGCTGTACCCCCAACTTCTGCAAAGTACCCACTTTTCATTCCACATGTGACTGATATGAATGGGGGTTAGAAAAATGCTAGAATCCCTTTTGTTGAGTCATTCAAGGGACAAATAGTTATTATAGGGGAATATACCATGATATTTTTTCAAAGGATATGTCTCAATACAGACAGTTTTCCTCCCTTAGTCAGACATCACATTTCTTGATGTAAATTTTGAGGTCAGATGTTTAAGGGGGGAAAAAAAGCATCCTCATGGTAGTTTGTCTGGTGATCCCTTCTATTCTTACCCCTTTTCTTTCTTGGCAAAGAGAAAGGGAGAGAAAGAAGATTCTCAAAACTAGCAACATATTGAAAATAAAATTGGCAAACTGCCCTCCTTCTTAGAAGAAGGTGAAAATATCAGTTGACTGTTGGTGATTCAGAAGTGAAATTTCAGTATGCTTAAGTCCATTTTGGAAAGAGAGATGGAAAATGTAAAGCATAAAAGAATCAATTTAAAGAACCAGGTTTCCCTGGGTTCTAAGTTGGTATGGATACCTATGTGGTGAAGTGAAGTAGGGCAATGATTAATTACATCTTCCCACTGCTGCTCCTGGTGTCCAGGATCCAATCTATTTGTAAATAGCTGCCTTCAGAAAAGAGTCTATTTTCCCCTTGATCAGGACCACATTAAAAGACTTTAAACTGATAGGATACCTAAATGATAGAAGCATGTCAGTGCTCACCATCTCAGACCTGTCATATGCAATCCAAATTAAACATAATACTAAACCTTGAGATACAAATATTAACTTCCTCCTAGAACAACCTTTTCTCATTTAGTTTGTGTCTTTCTTAATGGTACCATAAAAATGGGTTTAATGTACAAAACTTGCATTGCCTCAAATTCTAACACACTAGGATGACAAGTTTTGCAGTAGTTGTAAGTGTATAGCTTTAGGGTAGATTTCTGCTCTTTATTGAGCAGCCTGGGGCAATTTTTCTGAGGTTCAGTTTTCTTTAAGTGACATGAGGATAACAGTCTGTGTACTATATAGCTATCATGAGGATTGGGAAAAGTTCAATTCATCTCAGCTGTTACTTTCAAAATGATTTGACCCCTAACCTTGCAGTTAGTTGACCATGAACTATGTGACCAAATGCCAAAGTCATCCATATTACTCCTGTAAAAGAAAAGAAAATGTATTTCTGCAAAATGGGGTTAATGAAAGAGTGGTATTACAGAAAGGTGGAGAGACATCACATACTTAAAAAAAATCTAAGCCTGGTCTATAGTTGCCATGCAATAAATCTTGGCACTCTTCTACCAGTATGCCTTACCAGCTCTGGGATATCACTGTGCTTTTTGGTTGTTTTGTAGAATAAATGATGTGAGAGCTAATGAAAGGTTGGAGGAGAATGTCTCAGAAATCAGGAAATAATTTCTTTCCTTTTTGCCTAAAGTCATGATTCAGAACAACTTTACTATAGTTATATTAGAAGAGACCATTATGAGCACATATTGGGGTCTTTGTCACTTTGGGATTTTTAAGTGGAGAAATGATTTCATAGCAGCATACAAAATTGAACCCAGATTTAGTTATCAAAATAGGATATTCTGAACAGGAAAATTTTCTTCATTAGGTGGGCCATAGGAAATCTGAAAAATTGGCCAAACTAAGGGTTTTACATTACTAATGGATTGTCTTAATTCTTGTCTTATTTTCTTCATGGTTGTACAGTTTTATGTTGATAACTGGGTTATATATGGAAATTGAGTAAAATCAGCAAAATCTTTGAAACTGATGAATATGAAATACAAATTCATCTAAATATATAATATCTGTAAATGGGTATTCACAATGAAGTTCACCCATGATTTGATTAAAGGCCCATACATTAATCATGACTGTGTTAAACATATTTTTATGAAGGCAAATTGCAAACATGTTTATCTCAAAAATATTTTGTATAATTAACTTCTTTAGCAAGCTTACCACTTGCCAGATCCTGTTTGAAATACAATGTATTTAACATCTATTAACTTCTTTGATACTTAATAAATTTTGTGTAATCGGACATTATCTTTACTTTAAACAATGATGCACAGAATGAGTTTTATTAATTTCTTTTAGCTTATGGAGACAAAATACAATTCCAGTGCTCATTTTTAATAGTTCTGCTATATTTCATTCCCAAGAGTGGACATGAAAGTAAAAGTTAATTTCTTCAACCCCATTTGGATTTCTGAACCAAAAAATAGTTTGTTAATTGATAGAGTAAAAGGCACTTGATTCTTCCAGTTAAAAATCGCAGTTATCCAGGCAACAAATCATTAGATGAAATATACTAGAAAATAGTTTTTAAAAGACTGATCATTAGTGAATGGATGAGGACATCTGAGAGATGGTAAATAAATGCAGTGAGTCAGGCTAACTCCCCAGATTGCTAATTTGAGAGAGTATCCAAACCATGGTATAGGGAGCAGAAACCTGGGTGAGACCTGGAAGGTGACTGAATTAAGGAAACAACTGAGAATGTGGGTAGACATTTTCAGCTAGACACAGGGCAGAGTCAGAAATGTACATGGAAAGAGAACTCCAGAGATTTGTAAAGGGTCTCCCCCATGGGTTCAGCTAAATTCTGATCAGCAGCACATGCAGATGAGAAAATTACTTAAAACTAAAAAAAGAACTACCCAAAAGAATTGGAGATAGCAATATCTGGCATTCATATCAAAGCCAGGAATGGTGTATATTTACATTAGTCAGATTGAAAAAAATTCTCCCTTCACAGGGAATTGGTTGTATCATCCAGGAGGTCTTGTCTCAGTGGTGAAGAATCATTATATCTAAACTGAGCATTCACCCAGAAGCAAATAAAAAATCATTTAAAAAAGACATAAAAGAGAAAAAGTTGTTTCCAAGTAACATAACTGCATCCCAACACAAAGTTCAATAATATTTATAGGAATTAAGTAATACCCAGAACTCAATAAAGTAAAATTTATACTTCCTGGCATTTGATCAAAGATTAACAGATATGCAAGATGTTACCGACATGAGGAGAAAAAAAATCAATCAACTCATATCATTCCAAATCTGAACCTATTAGAATTAGCCAATCAGGACTTTAAAGAAGTTACTATAGCTGTATTACAAATGTTTAAGACATTAAGCAGAGAAATACGATCTATGAAAAAGACCCAAGTCCAACTTGGAGAGATGGGAACTATGCTGTGTGAAATAAAATATATATTATATGGTGAGTAGGACCCTATTAATGGAAAATCAAACAGTAGAGGAAGAAGAAGAGTAAACTTGAATACTTAGCAAGAGAAACTACCCAAAATAAAAGAGAACTTCAAATTTTTAAATTATTTTTTACTTAAACAAAGAACAAACTACTAGCTCGGAGAAAACTTTGAGTGACCTAATGTATCTGGTGTCCCCAGAGCAGTGTGTGTGAGTGGGTAGGTGGGGCTCTTCAGAAACTTTGATATAGGAAAGCTTTTCCAAGTTTAATAAAAATTATAGACACAGTTCAAGGAGCTAAATAAATCCATGTACAATAATCATGGAGAAATTCACACCAAATTAGATTATACAGAATTGCTCATCATCAGTAATTAAAAGAATATTTTAAACCAAATAGAAAAAAAGATGCGTTACTTACAAAAAATCAAAAATAACTGTGATATTTCTCATTAAAAACAATGCAATGAAAAAGACATTGGAGCAACATCTTTAAAGTACTGACAGTCAAAATCTGTTAAATTTGAAATATGAAAAGAAAAATATTTTCAAATATGAGGCAAACGAAAGCATATTTAGGTAAACGAAGTTGAAAGAATTAGTTGCCAGAGGACCTACACCACAAAAAAATGTTAAGGGAAGTCCTTCCGTCATTGGAAATTAAAACCAGGTAGAAGTATGATTCCACCCACAGGACCAAGGTGCCTCAGAAATGGTAACTCATGCATTCCTTTCCTGAAGCAGTTATTATTCCTCTTCATGAAATGTCAGCATGTCAGGTTATACAACCTGAAGCAATAGTGGTGATGATGATAATAACTAAACCCCAATCACTTAACATATTAAGCTTGAGCTAATATTGGCAAAGAATATTAAAATACTGGCAAATTAATTGAGTGGTATTTACTATCTTTCTCAATTATTCTATTTGTTTATTTGAGGTTCCTAGAAGAAAGAGAATGCAGGGACCTGAATTTCACAAATATGTGTGAATTGCTTAAGTGTGATATTTCCCTAACAAGGATTCAGTTCAGGATACTTTGAGATACTAACTTTTTTTTTTTTCTCAGCAAAGAAGTCTATGATAATAAATTGTTAGCCTTTGGATTAGAACTACAGATTGAAGACCAATTCTTGAATTCACTAATAAATCTTGTTTCCTATTTATAAACTTTTCAAGTCTGACCCAAACCATATGTATCTTGAATACTATTGTTAAACTTTTTATTGAAGGTATAAAATCATATGAATGAACAAATGTTTTAATTAATAAATTGCCATATTTCCAAAATGCTTGGGAAGAGTGCATAAACTGCATACTCCATGGTAATGCACTAGAAGAAGATACTTAAAACTGAAAACATGAATCATTTTAAAAGAGAGTAGAGGGATTGGTATTTAGGAGATGAAGATGAGTGTCAACTAAATGGAGGAAAACTGAAAGCATTCCTTCTAAAAACTGGAACAGACAAGGATGTCCTCTTTTACCACTTCTATTCAGCATCGTGCTTGAAACACAAGTCAGAGCAAACAGACAGACCAAAGAAATTAAAGGAATATGAATAGGAAAAGAAGAACTCAAGCTGTCACTATTTGCCAAGGACATGATTCTATATTTAGAGGACCCAAATAACTCACTAGAAAACTTCTAGAACCAATAAATGAATTCAGCAAAGTGGCCAGATGTAATAGCAATACGCATAAATTCAATGCATTTCTTTTTATAAGTGATGAATCCTCTGAAAGAGAAATTAGGAAAACTATTCCATTCACAATAGTCTCAAAAAAAAAATACTTGGGAATCAATCTAACTAAAGAGATGAAAGACATCTACAATGAAAACTACAGAACATTAAAGAAAGAAATTGAAGAAAACGTTAGAAGATGGAAAGAGCTCCCATGTTCTTGGATAGGCAGAATTAATATTGTCAAAATGGCCATTCTACCAAAGGCACTATACAGATTTAATGCAATTCCAATTAAAATTCCAATGACATTCCTCATAGAAATAGAGAAGGCAATCATGAACTTCATCTGGAAGAATCAGAGACCTTGAATAACCAAAACAATCCTGAGCAGAAAGAGTGAAGCAGGAGGTATCACAATACCAGACCTTAAACTGTACTACAGAGCAATAGTAACAAAAACAGCATGGTACTGGTGCAAAAATAGACAAACAGACCAGTGGTACAGAATAGAAGACACAGAGACAAACCCACAAAAATACAATTACCTCATACTAGACAAAGGAACCAAAAACATACAATGGAGAAAAGATAGCCTGTTCAACAAATGGTGCTGGGAAAACTGGAATCCCATATGTAGTAAAATGAAATCAAATGTCTATCTCTCACTCTGTACAAAACTCCACTCAAAATGGATTAAGGATTTAGGGATTAGACCAGAGACCCTGCACCAAATAGAAGACAAAGTAGGCCTGAGTCTTCATCATGTTGACCTACAACCAAACTTCCTTAACAAGACTTCCAAAGCACAAGAAATCAAAACAAAAATCAATAAATGGGATGGACTCAAACTAAAAAGTTTTTTTTCAGCAAAGGATACAATCAGCAATGTGAAAAGAAAGCATACAGAGTGGAAAAAATCTTTTCCACACACACTTCAGATAGAGCACTTATCTCCAAAATTTGTAAAGAACTTACAAAACTTTACACCAAAAATACAAAGAACCCAATCAATAAATGGCCAAAGGATCTGGACACTTTACAGAAGAGGATGAACAGGTGATCAATAAATACACGAGAAAGTGTTCAACATCTCTAGTAATTAGAGAAATGCAAATTAAAACAACTCTAAGATTTCATCCTACTCCAATTAGAATGGCTATTATCAAGAACACAACCAATGATAAATGTTGGTGTGGCTGTGGGGAAAAAGGCACACTTTTCCATTGCTGGTGGAGTTGCAAGTTGGTACAATCACTCTGGAAAGTAGTGTGGAGATTCCTCAGAATACTTAGAGTGGACCCACCTTTGACCCAGTTATCCCACTCCTTTGTTTATACCCAGAGGACTTAAAATTAGCATACTACAGTAACACAGCCACATCAATGTTTTTAGCAGCTCAATTCACAATAGCAAGACTGTGGAACCAACCTAGATGCCCTTCAACAGAGGAATGGATAAAGAAGATGTGGGATATATATGCACAATGAAATACTACTCAGTCATAAAGAAAAATATATTATGGCATTTGCAGATAAATGGATGGAATTGGAGATTATCATGCTAAGTGAAATAAGTCAATCCCTCAAAAACAAAGGCCAAATGTTTTCCCTGATAAGTGGATGATGATACAGAATCTGGTTGCGGGGGGTGGGGGTGAGAGAGGAATGGAGGATCTTTAGATTATGTAGAGGGAAATGAGGGGGGTAGAGGGTGGGGGTATGAAAAATGGTGGAATGAGACAGACATATTTACCCTATGTACATGTGTGATTAACAAGAATGATATGAATTTACATCATGTACAACTATAGAAATGAAAATTTGTATATCATATGTGTACAATGAATCAAAATGAAGTCTATAAAAAATAGAAAAAGGAAAAAAAGAAATGATCACTTATTAAGTAGTATCATTCTCCATATGGGGATGTGTTTAAACTAGCATGCATAGTCTCATATTTTTAAAAAATCTGGATAATTTGGCACTGTACATCTTTAAGCAAAATGTATCTTACAGAATTATTTCTATCCAGAAATAAAGATGTTTGTACAAAAATTCTTACCACAGTGTTTTTATCCTGATGAGAAAATGGAATGCATATGTATGTGTGTAATAATTTATACATAATATATAGAATGACATATAAAATCTAAAATTATGTATTTTAGATTTATTATATAAATTATATAAATTATGTTTATATTTATATTTTAATTGTATTTAATTATATTTATATTTTATATATCATATATTTATATGCACAATATTAATATATATAAATATTTATTATCTAAATAAATATATAAATATTTATATATAATTATATTTATATAAATAGTTATTATATAAATATTTATTATATAAGTATATTATATTTAATTATATTTATAATCATTTTATTTATATTTACATATTTATTATATAAATTATATAAATATATTATATAAATTAAATAATTTATTTAAATTATTCCATAGGGACAAATGTACAAATTTATTTTTTTGTTTGTTTCCTCTTTTGTGTGTGTGCTAAGGATCAAACCCAGGGCCTGGTGCATGCTAATCAATTGTCCTACCACTCAGTCACAACCCCAGCCCCAGGTACAAACATATTTAAGGAACATACACAAGACAGTTTTAATTGAGATTGCAACTGGAAAAAGGCTCTATGACTCTATGTGGGGACTTTCAATTCTTTGTTCAATGCCTTCTGCATTGTTTGAGTTCTGTTTGGTTGTTTTCAGCAAGTCATATAATCGCTGGCTTGTCGCATTGTTGTGCTGTCTGATACAATAAATAAAAGCATAACTGTATGTGGATATTGAGCATCTGAAATGTGGCTCATCCAAATGGAGATGTGCTGTAAGTGTTAAGATATATGGGATAGTGAATATGTAGTATGAAGCAATAAAAGAAAGTAAAATACTCCATTAGTATTATAATGATTATATGTTATAATACTGTAGATACAGTGACTAAGTGAGTTTTAGTAATTAATAATAAAAATTATACTTTTCATTTATGTTGTTTATGTAGTCTTAGTGCACAACTAAAATAAATGATAACATTTTCAATATTTCTGTGAAGTGTCTAGATGTGTGTTAGTTCCCTTATTTTACATATGACAGGACAGATGCAGAAAAGGTTTAGAATAGTTTTGAAAAAGTGAATGAAATTTAACCTTTTGAGATAATTTTTATTCAGTTGGCAAAATATAAGAGCAGTTACAATTTCTTAGAAATGTAGCTGGAAAGGAAATATTAACATTTAACCCAGTTCATTACTCTACCTTTTAGAGGAAGCTATTTAATGTCACTTCAACATAGAGGTCTTTCTTTACCTAAGTCTAAGTTAGGTGACTCTGCTGTGTGCTCAAACACTGTATATCTCTAAGTTCTTGCCATGATTTAAAGGAATTTTTTTCTCTTATTAAGCTGCATACTGAGAGAACAATATTTCTGTCTTGTCCACCAATTTTTATCCATAGACCCAGAAAACTAGTTGATACTTAACAGTTATTTAATGGATCAATGGATGAATGAACCAATCCTGGAAATTAGGAAAGTTTTTATTTGAAAGATATAGGTCTGTTTGTACTGCTCCAGTGTGTTTACCCATTCATATGGTTATTTATTAATGCATATGCATAGAATTATGCTGCAAAACGTATCTAATACTTATGGACTTGCATCCTTGATACAACCTGAATCTACTTCCTATTTATTGTTCATGGGGGCAGAAAATAATCCCATCTTTCCCATCTCATACCTTAGACTAATGCTAACTTGTTTTTATTATTAAACACTTAACATTTACATTTCAGAAGCTTTTGGATTCTTTTTGTGTCATAGTGTTCTGCTGGCATTGCCAACTGTATTGGATGCCCTTGCATATTTCACCATCCTCGTGGGTGGCATGACATTAAAGATGATATAGCACTTATCATGCCGATGAAGAAATAAATATTTTGTAGCTTTTGAGTAGAGAAAAAGATTGATGGATGGATAACTCTGAGACTCACTATAATCGGTGTAAATCTTGGTGTCATTAAACTTACACAGAAACATGAAATAAATCAATGCCTTAAAGATAGCTGAAATGATTTGTCATAAATTTGACAATAGAATGGTGCCTTATCATTTTAAAAGAGACAGCTAAGCTCTGTAACTTCTTGGTGGAACAAGCTAGTGGCTTCCCATTTCCTTTTTGTGCATACATTTATATCTCATTCGAGACCATGCACAACAAATTCATTTCCCCAGCATGTTAATGAGGATGCTCACAGATATACACATTTAAAAAATCAAGTTAAAATCTTAATGAACAATGAATTAAATGAGTAATGTAGAAACGTACTATGCATTTTTGCAAAATAAAACATAAATTATCCCTCTGGATAGTGTGAAGTTTCTAAGACTTGAAGGACCTACATTTATACAATTCATTGAAAAGTACTTGGGAATACTCATCCTTATGGAACAGTTGTTTTCAAAATAAAGAGTTTGGCTATATTATATACCTCCTCCATGAATGCATACATAGTAAGGATGCAGCCCGCCCCTCTGATCTTTGGTACTTGATAAGTGAATATACATACCCATACCCATGGGCATAGGCTTAGTAGATATATAAAACTGGTCATAGGGATATTTACAAAAATTTATTAAAATACAAGAATATGAGAATCTTTATGTTTTAACAGGATTTACATAATACAGAAGAAATTAAAAAACATTTAGTTAATAAATGTTTTACACGAACTAGAAAACGAATTAGTTTCTCTTTTTTTTCTAACCTGAGTCGATGACACTTCTATACACTATCCAAAATAAATAAAAGTATTAAATACATTCCAATATTTGCCTCTGGAAACTGTTCTCTTTTGATTCATGACTTTTCTCTAATGCTTGAATGATGTTTGAATGGACAGAGCAAGATATTTGATGGTATTTTTGAAACATGGGTCTAATTATTATCATTTTCCTTGTTAGCTCTGTGAATAAGTCCAAATTTGCTTTAAATGCTAATTTTTAAAGAAAACTTAGATCAAATTCAATATCTTTTCATAATTAAAACAACTCTAAACAAATTAGTTATAGAAGAAATGTATCTCAACATAATATAGGTCAAATATGACAAACCCACGACTAACATCGTTCTAAAAGGAGAAGATGCAAAAACTTTTATTCTAAGATCTGGAAGAAGATGAAGATACCCACTATTGCCACTTAACTTCAATAATGTACTAGAGGTCCTAGCTAAAGCAACTAGGAAAGAGAAAGAAATAAAAGGAATCCAAATTGAAAAGGAAAAAGCCCTGATTGCAGATCATGTTATATTATAAAGAAAATCCTAAGGACTTCCCTTATCTAAAAGCACGAATTGTTATAAATAATAAAATAATTCAGTAAAGTCAAAGAACATGAAATAAACATAAATCAGTAGTGTTACTCTACACTAAATGACCTGAAAAAAAAAAGAGAAAACAATCTCATTGATAATTGCATCAAAAAGGATAAAATACTTACAAATAACCCAAGGAGGTAAAAGGTCTCTACATAAAGAATTGCAAAATATTGATGAAAGAAATAGAGGAAGACACAACTAAATGGAAAGATAGTCTGCATTTATAGACTGGAAGAATTAATATTATTAAAATGCCCATAAAACCCAAAGAGATCTACAAATTCAGTCAAATCCCTATCAAAATCCAAATGATATTCTTCACAGAAATAGAAAAAGTAATTCTAAAATTTAAATCACAAAGACTCTGAATAGTAAAAGATATCTTAAGCAAAAAATAACAAGGCTGGAGCATCATGCTATTTTACTTCAAAACATAATATAAAGTCATAGTAACTAACACACCAGGATACTGGCATAAAAACAAACACATTGACACAGTGCTCACAAAGTTCAATTATGCACTATTGCAAGAACGCTTTTAAGAACAGTCTGAAACACAGCACTTCTCACATTGCTTAAAGCTTGCACTCACAGACAGAACACTGGGGATGAACTACCATACTCTTATTCTTATTTTCAATCATGATCTGTATAGAGCTTATAAGGGGCCAATGTGCAATACTGCAAAAAAATTTCTGGAAGTGGTTTTGAACTGGAGGCAATGGGAGCACTCCTAACCGAGTATAAATTGAATTCCACACATCATGTTGTATACAATAAATGTCATTTTTTATCTTTCAATACAAATAGCAAGAGAAACATCTTATTTCTCTATATCCTCGAAATTATGCATATTTGACTTTACAACTTTGGCCAAACTATGCTTATGTTGCATCTTATAATTTTAATTTATAATTTTCCATAATTTATAAATTACAAGTTGCAGTTTTAAATTGCATTTTTCATCACAGTTTCTGTATTTCTTGTTTTAGTCAGCTTTTTGCCACTATGACCAAAAGACCTGATAAAAATTTTAGAGGAGGAAAAGTTTATTTGACATTCACAGTTCCAGAGCTCTCAGTCCATAAACAGTCGACTTTACTTCTCCGAGGTGAGGCAGAACATCACGGTGGAAGGATGTGGTGGTGGCAAGTAGCACAGGTCGTGGCCAACAGGAAGGAAGCAGAGAGCTCCTACTCACCAGGGACAAAAAATAAACTGCAAAAGCACAAGTCCTGTGGCCCCGCCCCTCCTCTAGCCACACCCTACCTGTCCACAGTTACGACCCAGTTAATCCACTCAAGTGGATTAATGCACCAATTAGGTTAAGGCTCTTGTAACTCAATCATTTCACCTCTCAACTTTCTCGAATCATCTCACAATGCGCTTTATACCTCAAGTCTAACCCATGATATCCCTGAATTAACTCTTTTTCTATATCTTACTTTTGTAGTGTTTACCTTTCTAATATTAATTTGAAAACATTTTTAATGTAATCTAGGTATCAATCTTATGGATTACATGCAATGAAAGCACTTTCACCAACAAAACTGTTTATCTTTTAATATTATTTATGTTATCTGCAATGCAATTTTTGGGGGGAGAACATGGAGGTTGAACTCAGAGGCACTTGACCAGGCCTCTGAGCCTGATAGTCACATCCCCAGGCCTATTTTGTATTTTATTTAGAGACAGGGTCTCCCTGAGTTGCTTAGTGCCTCCCCATTGCTGAGGCTGGCTTTGAACTTGTGATCCTCCTGCCTCAGCCTCCTGAGTCACTGGGATTTACAGGCAAGTGCCACCGTGCGCAGCTGCATTTTTTTTTTCTTTTATTCTGATTCATTAAGGATCTTCCCTGTTAAATTCTGTGCTCCTTGAACATTTTTTCAGAAATCCTTTCCCGCTCCTAATTCATAATTACATTCTCGTCTAAATGGTTTAATATTTAGGTCTTTAATTAAAAATCGAGATCTTTTGAAATACAGAATACAGAACCTGATTGTATTTATTGTCATATGATTTGCATTTTTTTAGATCCATTTGGTAAATAATCTTTACTTGCCCAAATTATTTATAGCACCTAATTTGCCATATTCCATTTTCCTATATACAACTGTGTACGTCCAGGCTAATAGCTGTGGTAAGGGTGTCTACTTCCGAGTCTCTACAAGACTGTTCTTTAGCACAGTAGTGTCTTTATATCTTGTAGGGAAGTTTTACTTTCATTTTTCCAAAAATTGCCTTGGTCTTGTATAATAAGATTTAAAAAAATAAAATGATCAGTTTCTATGAGAAAGCATAATTAGATCTTGATTATAATCATATTTAACTTATTGTTGAACTTGAAGATAATTGATGTGTGCAGTATATTTTCTTCTCACTCACTGCCATACCTTGAGATCAATTTTTAAAATTATTATAATTATGAGCACATTAATTGCACAAATCAATGACTTTCTCTGCAGCATTTCCAAACATGCATACATCGAACTTTGAACATGTCTCCCCTCTGTTTTGCTGTCCTTCCCCATAGTATTTCCCACCTCCCCAGGTTTCCTTTATAGAGACAAATAGTTCCACTTTTAGGTCATATTTGGGTTTTTGTTTGTTTGTTTTCATTTACATGTATAAGAAAAAGTATGTGATACTTACCTCTCTGGTTCCGGCATATTTTGCTTAATATCATATCTACCGGATGTACCCATTTTCCTGCACATGGCAGGATTTCATCCTACTTGAGGGCTGAATAATATTTTATTGTGTATATATACCATATTGTCTTTATCCATTCATCTGTTGACAGGCAAGTGGGCTTATTCTGTATCTTGGCTATTGTGAATGGTACCAAAATAAACATGGGAATGCAGGTGTCTCTGTTGTATACTGACTTCATTTCCTTTGGGTATATGTGTGTGTGTGTGTATATGTGTGTATATATATATATATACACTCTTGGATATAGCTGAATCACATAGTAGATTTATTTTTTAGTTTTTTAAGGAACCCCACACTATTTTCAGAGTGGCTGTGACAATTTACATTCCTACCAACAATATATAGGGGTTCCTTTTTTTCCCCCTCAAACCTTGCCAGCATTTATTTATCTATCTTTTATGATACTTATTCTAACCAGGCTGAAATGCAATTTCAGTGTGGTTTTCATTTTTATTTTCCTGATGACTAAATATATTGAGGATTTTTTCCTGTATTTATTGACCATTTGTATGTCGTCATTTGTAAAGTGTCTCTTCAGACAATTTGTCTAGTTATTGATCGGATTTCTGGTTTGTGTTGTTATTGTTCCTTATTTCTGTATTTATTCTGGAAATTGTCGGTTGGATGAATGACTAGCAAAATTTTATCCCACTTTGTAGGCTGTCTTTTCACAGAAGATTATTTCCTTTGCTGTGCAGAAGCTTTTTGATTTGACATAATTCTGTTAATTTTTGCTTTTGTTTCCTGGTCTATTGAAGTCCTATAGAGGAAATCAATTTTATATCAATATCTGTAAGTATTTTCCTATATTTTGTTTAGTATTTTCCATGTTCAAGATCTCACATTAAGGTCTTTGATTTATTTTGAGAGGACATTTGTACAGGGTGAGAGATAGGGATCAAGTTTCAGTCTTCTACAGTGAATAAACAGTTTTCCCAGCACTATTTATTGAAGGGAATGCTCCTTTTTCCATTTTATGTTTTTGGCAGCTTTGTGAAGAATTAGTTGTCTGTAGACAGATTTATTTCTGGGTCCTTTATTCTATTCCACGGGTCTCTTGGTCTGTTATTGTACCAATACCATGCTGTTTCTATTACTATGGCTCTGTGGTATGCTTTGAAATCATGTATTGTGATTGTAAAAGGGGAATTGCTCATTTTGCTTAGGATTACTCTGGATATTTGTCATCTTTTGTGTTTCCATATGCATTTCAGGACTGCCTTTTCTAGTTCTGTGAAGAATGTTCTCAGTATTTTGTTGGGGTTTCTATTGAATAGGTAGATTACTTAGGGTATTATGGTAATTTTAACAATATTGTATAACAAGATTAAGTCTCCCAATACATGAAAATAGGAGGTCTTTCTATCTTCTAGTGTATTCTTCAGTTTCTTTCCTCTGTATTCTATAGTTTTCATTGTAGAGGTCTTTCACATCCTTAATGAGGTTTATTTCCAGGATGTTACTGATGCTGCCTCTCCTTCTCCTTCTTTGGCTGTTGTGAATGGGAAGGCTTTCCTAATTTTTTTCTTCAGCAAGTTCATTATAGGTATAAAGAAAAGGGACTGATTGTCATATGTTGAAAATTTTTGTATCTTTACTTATTTTTTTAGCAATTTAAAAAGTCTTTTGGTGAATCATTTAGGGTTTTTTATATACAGAATCATATCATCTCAAAGCAGGTTATTTGGTTTCCTCCTTTCTTATAAATATCCCTTTTTTTTCTTTCTCTTGTATGGTTCTTCTGGTTAGATTTTTCCTACTGTGTTGAACAGAAATGATAAATTGAACAGCCTTGTATTGTTTCTGTTTTTGGAGGAAATTTTTTCTTTTTTTTTTCCATTTCATATGATGTTAACTATGGATTTCTCTTACATAGCCTTTATTATGTTGAGGTATGATACTTCTATAGTTAATTTCTTCAGGAATATTTTTAATAAAGGAATGTTGAATTTTATCAAAGGATTTTTCCTGCATTCGTTGAGATGATCGTGTAATTTTTATCCTTAATTCTATTTATGTGCTATGTTATATATATTGATTTGTTTATGTTGAACCATCCTTGCATCCCTTGAAGGAAACCAGTTTGATCATGGTTTATGATCTTTTGAATGTGATATTGAACAAAATTTTATTTTTTTGAGGATTTTTGCATCTATGTTTATCAGGGATATTGGGGTAGAACCAACCTTCCTTCCTCCCTCCCTCCTGATTTCTTTCTTTCTCTTTCTTCTTTCTTTCTTTCTTTCTTTCTTTCTTTCTTCTTTCTTTCTTCTTTCTTTCTTTCTTTCTTTCTTTCTTTCTTTCTTTCTTTCTTTC
>JAJEJO010000434.1:313747-377300 GCA_020662805.1 Glaucomys volans | reverse complement strand
TTCTTTCTTTCTTTCTTTCTTTCTTTCTTTCTTTCTTTCTTTCTTTCTTTCTTTCTCTCTCTCTCTATCTCTATCTCTATCTCTATCTCTATCTCTTTCTATTGTGTCATTTTCAGCCTTTGGTAACAGGGGAAGGGTAATACTGGATTAATAAAATCCATTTGGAAGATTTCTCCCCTTTTCTATTTTATGGACTAGTTTAAGGAGTATTGATATTCATTCTTCTTTCAAATTCTGGAAAACTTAAGCAGTGAATCCATCTGGTAATATGCTATTCTTTTTTGTATAATTTTTATTATGACTTCATTGTCATTACTTTTTGTTGATATACTTAGGTTTTTTACATCTTCTTGGATTAAGTGTGGTAGGCTTTATGTGTCTAAAAATGTGTCCATTCCTCTTGATTTTCCAATGTATGGGCATGTAGTTCTGTAAAATGCTCCCCAGTGATCCTTTAAATTTGGTGGTATCTGTGGGGTGTCTCTTTTTATCTCTCATACTTTGGACATCTTCTCTCTCTTTTGGTTAGTTTAATTAAAAACTATTTTACTCATTTTCTAAGAATCAACATTAAGTTTCATTGATACTTTGTATTGTTCCTTTAATTTCATTTATTTCTGCTCTGATCATTACCATTTCCCTCCCATTTTGGGTTTGCTTTGTTTTGTTTTGCTAGGAACTTGAGATTCATCATTAGTTTATTTATTCAAGATATTACTATTTTTCTTTTGCTGTTATAAGCACTTTTACTGATATAAATTTTTCTTTTTTGCTACCACTTTATTTATATCTTACAGTTTATAATATTTTGCATTTGTATTTAATTTGATTTAAGGAATTTTAGAAAATTTCCCTCTGATTTCTTCAATGACCCACTATTTGTTCAGTTTTGTGCTCAATTTTGCTATTTATTTCTAATTTCATTCCATTATGATTATATTAGATGCAAGAAAGTCTTTAGCTTTCTTTACTTTGTTAATACTGGCTTTCTGGTCTAATACATAGTTCATTTTGGAAAAATTTCCACATGTTGAGAAAAAAAAATGTATATTCCATAGCTGCTGGAAGGAGTATTCTGTAGATACCTGTTAAGTCCAATTGATCTATAGTATAATTTAATTCTGATGTTTCTTTATTGATGTTTTGTCTGGATGATCTATTTATCCATGAAGGTGAGATATTAAGTCATCCACTATTATTATATTGGGACCTATCTTACTCTTTATGTCCATTAGTGTTTGTTTTGTGAAAATGGGTGCCTGGAATTCAGCATATACACATTTATAATTGTTTTATCTTCTTGTATTATTCCCTTAATCAATATATAATGATCTTCTATGTCTCTCTGATTTTGTCTTAAATTTAGTAGTATAGCTACCCCCACTAGCTTTTAGATTTCCTTTGCATTAGTATCTTTTTTCTATCTTTTCATTTTTAATCTGTGTATAACTTTGCAGATGAGGTGAGTTTGTTCTATGCAGTATGTTGTTGGGATCCTGTTTTGTTGTTGTTGTTGTTGCTGGGTTTTTGGTTTTGTTGTTGTTGTGTTTGTTTAATCCATCCAGCCAGTCTGTGTCTTTTAATTAGGGAACTAAGACTATTCATATTCAGAGTTGTTATTGAAAGTTGCATGTTTGTTCCTGTCAGTTTGTTGATTTTCTCCTGGTTGTTTTAAATATCATATTCTCATTTCTTCCTCTCTTATTTATTAAGAGAGGACATTTAGATGTTTGATTGTTTACTCCATTGATAATAATTGATTCATTTCTATTTCACATTTCATGCCTACTACTCTTGTGGAATTTATTCCTTCACATGCTCTCATGATTGGGGTTTTCTTTTTTTGTCCCTGGACATAGAATTATCTAAAGTATCCTCTGTAATGCTGTTCGCACGTTCGTGAATTCCCTTAGAGTATGTATACCTTAGAAGATTTTTACTTATTCCTTTTCTGAAGGATAACCTTGAGGTGTATAGTAATCTAGGTTAGCAGATATTTTCTTTTGGATTTGAAATACATGTTTCAATTCCCTCCTGGGTTTTAGTGTTTGTTCTGGAAAATCTTCTTTTAGTCTAATGGGTTTGCCTTTCAATGTGACTTAGTGTTTCTTTCAGCTTTTGATATACATTCTTTGGAATTTTGGAACTACACTATGTCATGGAGAGGCATTTTTTCAAGTCATGTCTATTTGGGGTTCTAAATGCTTTATATACCTGTATGTCCATATATTTCCCAACATTTGGGGAAGTTTCTACTATTACTTCACTGAATATACTTTCAGGGCCCTCAGCTTGTGGTTCTCTCTGCATTTTGCCAATTATAAGAAATTTTTATTTTTAATAGTATCCCAGAGATCTTGTGTATTCTCTTCATTCTTTCTTTCTTTGTTGTCATGATATTATATTTTGGCAGTCATCTTCAAACTCCGGTATTCTTTCTTCTGTTCACTCTAGCTTGCTTTTTAGGCTTTCAAATGAGATTTTTTTCCTGACTTACTGAGTTTTAAATTTCCAAGGTTTCTGTTTGGTTATTCTTCAGAATCTTTCTTAACTAAATGGCTCATTAATTTCCTGCATTGTTTTTGCAGATTTATTCAACTGCTTATTTATATTCTCTTGGATTTCACTGAACTTAAAAAAAGAAAAAACTTTCTTTCAAATTATTTGTCTACCATATCATCCATTTTGATATTTTTAGAATCTGTGGAGCTATGAACATTAGGAGTCTACATGTTACCTTGTTTTCCTTTTTTCATGTTTCTTGTGTTGTCATACTGAAGTTTGTGTGTCTGTTGGGATGGATATCTCTTCTACCTTTAGGTGGTTGCCCGAATGATATGTGACCTTCTTTTTCCAATTGTGATTTGGAGTAATGATTTTTTGGGGAAATTTTGAATTTATTTCTAACTGAATTCCATAATGTAATATTCCTATAACTGTTTTGGTAGTGATTTTTAGGTTTGGGCACAGAATGCATGGTATTAGAGTTAAAGAAAACAATTGTCTTGCAAGACTTGTAAGGAAGGACTCTGGTCCTTCAGGCATATGTCGTATAGGCAGCAGAGTCTGTGGAATCTGTCCTCTGTAGTTATTCTTATTATAGGAGTGGTCACATCTGGAGTATGTGATATCCACAGGCACTATCGTTAATAGCTCTTCTACTACATTGTGATTGTGATGCTGGTTGCTCCAGTAGTGTTGACGGCCTGAAGCTCTTGTACTCTTATTGGTGTCTGGTGCTTCTTGGGGAGGGGGAGGGGGAGAAATCGGTTTCCTGTCTATGGGATTCATCTTCAGACTTATCAGCCCTACATGATATGACAAAGTATAACTGTGAATGATATAGAGGACCTGCATAGATATGATATAATCAACTACTGTGTTATTTCCTTCTATTGCTACAGTGGGGGCCTCAGCTTCCTGCTATCTGCCCCAGCCTGGCTTTAGATCAACAGCTGGGAACTTATATCCTCCTTAAAAAAAAAAAAAAAAGGTAGAAATGTTCAACAGGATTCTCAATGGGCTGAGTTGTGGTCAGAGGTGGACTTAATTCCTCCCATCTGAACTGGGATAGTAGCTAAGAGACAAAGCACCCACCAAATGTGTGTGAAGTCCAGGGTGGGCTTAATCTCTAATACCAGGAGAAAGAGATGAGATGTGAGAGAAAGAGAGAAAGGGAGAGAGAGATTGAAAATAGATGAATAAGAAAAATAAAAAAGGAGAATGAGGAGAGAAAATAATATCAAAAATAAAGTTTAAAAGAAAAATAAAATTAAAAATACAGTAAAAAGTAAGAAAATCTTTTAAAAAAGATAGAATAGAGAAAAATAAATAAACAATTAAAAAGATTCATCCTAGCTGTGGTGCTTGGAAGTGCTTCTCCCCAGGTCTTTTAAGGTTGGGATCTGCCACACATGGCAGGGATAATGAATTGCAAATGCAGCTTGTTGGAATTGTTGGAAATTCTTAATTTCTTTCAGCTCTCACCCATATTTAGGATGTTATGCAGGCTGGACCCCATGCCTCACCCGGAAACCATTTAATATGGAATCTTGACCATTTTCTCTGGAGGTTTTCAGTCTGTGCTCCTGCCAGAGTCATTGGAAATAATGGAGGAACAATAATTCTTCTTGCCAAATGAGTTTTGGCAGAACGTGGGCTATGCAGGGTGGCAGTAATTCAAAATGGTTTTAGTTTGTGCACCCAGGGACCAGACACAGGGAATGTCAAAGTCAACGTGGATTCCCTGAATATCTCCAAGGAGGGCAGGGAAACAACTGAATTCTGTTCTAGAGTGGTGGGGGAAAGGGAACTGAGCTATCAGTTAGCGTTGATACCCAAGTGTTCAGACCTGCCCCCTCCCAATAAACTACATGTTACTGGTGTCACTTAATGCCATGCAGCCCACACTCCACACAGCATAATCCTTTCAGCAGGGTTGTATCAGAGATGCTCCTCCAACAATGACTGCCTCACACAGCTGCCACCTGCCCATTCAGTACAGCATGATGTCCACAGGGACCCTGAAAAGTGAGTTTGCTCACCCCCAGCACAGTTTCGACTCTGAAAATAAGACTCTTCTCCTGATGATTCCTAGCAGTAGTTCTCTGAGAGTTTGCTGAGAGATGTACTGGATTTCTCTGAAGCTGACTTTTTGTGCAGACTCTAGGTCGCCTATTTCCTTAAGCTGTTTGTCTGCAGGGTGCAGCCTTCTGTACCATTCTGTGATTTATTTCTTTACTCCCTTAGAAGGAAACTTTTTACCCCCCTTTCCCAACACAGGTGCTCTGACATTCTGATTTTCTTGTCTTATTGTTCTCCCTAGATTTAGGAATTCACCAAGGTGCATTTTAGGTAATGTCAATTTCCAGGGCTCACCCACCACACTTACCTCCACAAGGATTTACATACTTGTTGGCTTGTATCTATGTTGTTGAGCTGGGTGTCCACTATTCTTCTATCTTGAGTGCAACTAAGAACAATTTTTGTGAGTTCTCTTTTATAATTCTTTCTTTTCTTAATGGCAATACTTGTAAAGCATAAATATACAAAAGCATGGAGATGGGAAGAAAAAAATGTGGAAGGCTAAAAATTAGAAGTTCTGGTGATAACTAAGCTAAAGAACCCAAGAGAACAAAATTATAAGCTAGCAATAGGAAGATCTAAGAATGAGTATGAGTTTTATCAAGAAGAGAAAAGTCACAAGAACCATTAAAACCAAGAAGGAAAAGGAAGACTAAGTTAAGATTGGGTTGAAGCTGTTTGAAAAACAGAATTCTAGATCTTAGCTACTCTTTTCCTTGCTGGGTAATTGTTCTTCCCCAGGCCTAGTAAATTTCTAGGGATTTATTATCTTGACTGCATCTCAGAAGATTTTGTGTTTTCATCTAACATTTTTTTTGTTACTTTCTGTTTAACTTCCTTAAGCTCACCTCTCACTTTAAATTATTTTTTGTTGAACTGTATCTGTTATGTTTATTAAATCCTTTCTCAATAATTACCTTTTTCATTTATACAAGTCCTATTTGGATAGTTTTTATTTTATTTTATTTTATTTTATTTTATTTTATTTTATTTTATTTTTTATTTTTACAGACTTCATTTTGATTCATTGTACACATTTGGGGTATAAATTTTCATTTCTATGGTTGTTTTTAACTCCCAACCTGTTTTAATTTTTGGCCTGCATTTTCATTGTAATATTTAGTCATTTCTTTAGGCCTAATCATAACCAAGATGTTTCTAGTCTATTCTTAGCATAACCATTTTTTAATTCTCTTGGTTTTTAAATTTTTGTTGTTGTGTTATTTATTTTTTCCTCTCTCATGAGCCTTCATTTCTTAAGAAGGCTTTCACATTTGTTGGGAGCTCAGCTTCAGAAGAGATGGGGTTTTCCTGTTTATTTCGATCTATTTATTTTTCTATGGAAGATCCATATGCTCTTGATAGGAAATTAGGCCTCAGAGATCTCTTCTGTCTTCTGCCAAGTGTTCTAATTATTTCCCCAGTTTTAGACTAGTTTTTGAATATTCTCCCCTAATTAAATCATGTGTTGGCATACTTTGGACCCATACCAATGCATAGTATGGACATGTAACTCTTTTCTTACATTAAACATTTTCCTAGTAATGGCAAAGTTAATGCTTCTCATAAACCAGTAAGGCGAGTCTATAATTTCTCTCGGATACTGGCCTTGTGTAGTGATACCAGTCACAGCTTTTTACTCCATCTAGGCTGAACCACGTCTTCTGGTCACATGTAGTCTTAGATGTTAATACTAATGTTCATGTACAAATTGTACTGATAGCCAATCACTGCAGCATTAAATTGAAATGTTGATTTTAAGTTCTGTTTTCATCTTTAGCACATGAGAATTATGGAGAATTTCTTTCTAAATTGCTTTCCTCCTGCTAGATGTTCAAATTTTCCAATTTAATTAATTAATTTTCAAGTTAAACTAATTCAGTAGATATGCATCACTCCCATAAAAAATTCTAAAGAGATCTATACAGTTTTTGGTTGTCCCAATACTTAATGTCAAATATTTTACATCCAACTCTTAAACGTCAAGGATGGAACAATCTATTTGAGTCTGGATTTTGTTAGAATGAGGGAGATACACCTTTGTCCTCAAGAAACCAAAGGATGCAGTTCATGTAAAACACATGTAGATACAGAACATATCAAAATATGATGTGCTATAAAAGTCAAAGCACATTTTTGTGGACTTTTTACATCTGACTCCTGCTGTATGGTCTCATATGTCCTCTTTATTTATGCATTGCTTATTATGCCAGAGCTGCATTGGACTTTCTTCTGAATCTCAAACACTAATGTGACGTAAATCCAGAGCTCTTTAAACTTGCTACTCCTTTGGTGTGAAGTGCATCTCCCTAGATCCCACTTGTCAGCGACTGTCTTGTTAGTTGAGCTTCATATAGTTAATGCCTATGTAACCAACCTCACTAGAATGTAAGCCCTATGGCAGTAGAAATGTTTCTCTCTTACAAATGTGTCTCCAGCACCTCAAAAAGCACCCAGAAAAAATTTTACTGACCCACACATATTTGGTAAATGAAAATTAATTTGGCAACTCCTTTACTTCTGAGCCTTTTTTGACTACCAAATCCTTTAAATAAACAGTGAAATCATGTGTTGGCATACTTTGGATCCACACATATGCATAGTATGGACATGTAACTAATTTCTCATGTTAAACATTGAAAGATGCAGATCCTTCACTTAGGAGCAATAGTATAATAGAGATATGTTCTGAGAGGGCAATGTCTATAATAGTCCCAGAGAACTCATAACAGAATATGTAGTAATTATTCTATAAGTCAGAAATAAAAGATATTTTGAATTGTTGAATAAAATAGAGGTAAAAATTCTCCATCTTGAAATTTCATTTGGTTGTTCTTCTCATTTGGCATCTTTTCCGAAAGGTTAATTGAAGAAGAACTGCCAATTTTTCATAAGTACCATGTTCAGGAGGCACATTTTAGAGCTATAGAGAATGATGTTCTAAATTGTTTACTGTGAGAACTTTTCTAGATGTAAATGTTTGTAATATCAAGTATACAACTGCATCATCTATTAGCTCAAGTCCCTGGAAAATAGTAAATTCTATTATAGTTACTGTTGATGCCAAATCATCTCCTCTGTAAAGAATATTCAGTTAGATCTCACAATAATTTCCAGTTCCACCTGTAAGAAAGCTTACTGGATAAGTAGCATCAAGATGACATTTATTAAATGCCATAGGCCTTGTTTCCCATTTACAGCACTAGCAGTGCTATACTATATTGAGACCAATATGATACCTTCATGAGTGCAGTTCAAACAATACTGATACATTCCACAGATTTTCAATAATGTGGTGTCATGCCAGGCAGATGAAGTTGACATGCATCATCATCATTACTATCCAAGTACTTTAACATAACATGAGGAAGTGTTCAACCAGAAAAATAGCAAAGATCAAGCAAGCTGATATATAATTCACATGTATTATGTATAAAAATACATATACATATAAAGAACTCAATTTCTCCAATGTAAATACAAGTGAAAAGCAAGGTACCTTTTATACTTACATGTATCTAGATCCAGATATTTCCCAGATTGCAAGAGAGTAAAGAAATTCATTTTAATATAATTGAAAACTATTCCCACTGTGGGGAAGCACACAGTAGAGAGTAAGCATTTTTAGGACTGATTCTGACTGCTCTCTCCTAGCGTTACCATGCTGTCATCTAGCCACATGTGCTTCTGATCCAAATCACCATGCATATGCATAGCCATATGTTTCCTCCTTGTGAGGCTCCTTCAACTCATCATTTGGTTCAATATCAACATTCCTATCCCCCTTTCTTGCTATTCCACACATTGTGCCTCACTCATTGCACCTCTAGCCACACCTCAGGAAAACTGTTGCTATCCAGAGGGAAAAGATATTGCCTGGGATATGTGAGGGTTGATATATTCTGACCTTCTATGATGGTGTTTCTGACTGCCTGTCCTCTGATTTGTCATCCCAGAAAAAAAAAAAAAATTCAGTGTTTTTCTCTGCTTTGTAAGTTGGAGTGTAGGCTGAAGTTCTTTGCCACCCCTTCACTTTTCAAATAAATTAAGGTTCCTAGAATAACTCTGAGAGGAACTGAGTTTTGCATGTGTTTCTAGCAGCTTTGTCTGCAATGGAGGTGATCTAAACTGCTAGGATACCCAAGAGAGCATTAGTGAGAAATGCCATCAGACTCATCATCACCCAAAAAATCCAAGTGAGATGAAGGGGTGGAGTCCATTGGGAAAGGAACAAAATGGTAGAAACGTGGAGAGCTATGGTATGTTTCTTTTCCTCCACCAAATGACATAAATATTGAGATAATACACAACAACTGTCCTCTTTAAGTAATATCTCCCAGGAAACACAAAACAAAATTTCATGTAGGTTTAAAGGAAAAAAGGAATTTTAGGGAAAGAAAGCAAGTGTCTAGAAGTGGCACACATTTTCTTCATCCAAATCCTCAGTTAATTGATTCTTTTCTTAAGTCCAGCTACGTAATTTGTGGGGTCTGGCACAAAAGGAAAATGTGGTTTTCCTTGTACAAAAGCTTTTAAAAATTATG
The DNA here is from genome assembly GCA_020662805.1 of Glaucomys volans. NCBI lineage: Eukaryota > Metazoa > Chordata > Mammalia > Rodentia > Sciuridae > Glaucomys > Glaucomys volans. The sequence goes on along the minus strand of JAJEJO010000434.1, from coordinate 368,172 downwards.
TCAAATATCCTAAGTATATTTGTATACTAAGTATATACTAAGTCTATTTGACATATAAAAATTAACTGAGGGGATAAATTTCATGTTGAATGTTCTTCCCATCAGAAGTGAGAAGAAAAAAAAGGAAGGAAGGAAGGAAGTAAAGAAAGGAAGAAAGGTAAAGAAAAGCAGGGGGAGATGCATATAGCACAGTTAATCTCATCTTTATGTATATCCACAAGGCACTAATTTAAAAAACTATAGATAATAGCAGAAAGATTAGTAGAGGGAGAGAACATGGGGAGGGAGGAGGAGAGGAAAAGGAGAAGTACTGGGACTGAATGAGAGCAAATGGTATTCCATGCTTTTATAATTATGCTAAAATAATTCCTAATACTATGTATTACAAAAAGGACCATTTAAAAAAAAATAAAACATTGCTGCTTAGCAAAAAGGGAGAACAGACCTCAGACCTAATGGAGGCTATTTAATACATAAATGAATGAATCAAGCATTATGGGGGAAATACACAGGGAAATATAAAAGCATGTTCCAGAAAACCAAATGATTTCAGGGGACGAGGACACCTTTTCTGGACAAATATTTCATGAACTGTCAGGGCTAACATGTTGAAGGCATGTTGTGAGCTTGAGGTTCTAATATATCTAAAATAAAGCCACTCAGTATGGCATGCAGAATGAAGGTCAGAGTGGTGCAGGTTATGGGACTAATGAGACAGATCGTCCATGTCCCTTAGGCAGGAACATGATGAACACACTTTTGTTGTTAGCTTGTTCTTTTTCTTTGTTTGTTTGTTTGTTTTATTCTTTTGTAAAAGATCAGATCATCCTGGCTCAAGCATAAAAGATGGATTTTGGAGGCAGAGGACGAAAAGTTGGTATACTTTTTTTCAGTGGCACAGTTGTGGAATTTTAGACTAAAACAGTCGGAGTAGGTAGAAGTGTATGTGTTAACATATTCAGGAAATAAAATCTATAGGACTTGTAGATGCATGACTTTTGGAGCCAGGTGCATATCCAAATTTTTAGAAAAGGAAACATCTTTTGTTCATACATTAAAAGAGATACCACTAACTGAAAACAAAATTAAATAAGATCATAAACTTGGTGTTTTAGATATTTGAGTGGAAAGGTTACAGAGGTCATTGGATATGAATTTGGAGTTCTGAGGAGATTAATGAGCTAGAGATACAATTGGTAGTAATTACATATAATTAACAACTGACATTTTGGCAAGGATGAGGTCACCTAGTTCAAAGGAAAGGAACAAAAAACCATGGCCTATAGCAACACTTTGAACTAAGAAAAGATGAACTTAAAAAAAAAAAGATTGAGAAATAACCAGGGAGATTGAAGGATTTAAAGATGATTCAAGTTCATGTAAACTAAGGATAATATTATAATAATAAAAGTATTTAATACTGGATGCTGGAGAAAAATCAAAAAGTAGATTAAAAATTGATGTTTTAGTGACCTTATGGATAATTGTTGACCAAACAGAGTGCTCATTTCTACTAGACTCTAGTTAGAAACTGTACATACCTTATCTGATTTGAAGTGAGAAAACAGATTAGAGAGATCTAATAACTTATTTCGACTTCACTTTAAATGAGTGAGAGACTATAAAACTGACATTTGTTTAGTTTCCTTTCTTAGAATTGGTGATAAGGATTGGTACCCCACCAGTGAATGAATCACAGAAAAACATGAGTTTGACATTTACCCAACATTGAGAGAAAACTAAATGGGAAAGGGTTTAAAATACCTAGAATATTGACCAAACCATGTCAACTAGCTTTGAGGGTTGAAATGCAAAAGATTATGAAAGTTGATAAGAATTAATGCAACAAATTATTGGACTATTTAAAAGCCAACACAAGGTAGGATACAGTAATGCTTCTTTTGCAAATCATTCTACTTGGAACACAAAGACTTTATTCAAACTTGACAAAAACAAGTTAATCTGTATACTGTCAGTCCCAAAATGAAGGGGAAAGGTTTGCAAAGAGACACTTTCACGTGAATGACCACAGCAATGAAAACCAGAAAACATTTAAGTTCATGACACACAATGATGGTGGCCAAAAAAAACCAAGGCCTCTGGAATGTCAGAAATAAGGAAGAGAGCTGAGGTTGACCATGTTAGTTTGGATAGCTATTCCACTTGGGTTGCTATGTGACTGCAGAGACTAATATTATTTAAAGACACCATAGATCAGCAGGGATAAAAACTGGACCAAGAATGAAAAGTGTAATATCATGTCTGCTGAGTACTGGTTAGGAATTTCAGGTTAGGCACATGTGAAGTTTTATGCTAGAATGGTCTGTGTACCAAACTTGAGGAAATGGATCATTAGCTTCTTGCTGATTGCCTAAACTTTCCCATAACTAGGCCAAGGGGAATAAATCATCTTATTTATTTATTTATTTATTTATTTATTTACTTTTTGGTACTAGGGATTGAACCCAGGGGCACTGGACCACTGAGCCACATCCCCAGCCCTATTTTGTATTTTATTTAGAGACAGGGTCTCACTGAGTTGCTTAGGCCCTCCCTAAGTTACTGAGGCTGGCTTTGAATTTGCGATCCTCCTGATAAATCATCTCATTTGAATTAAAAAATAAAAGGTAAAAATTCTCCATCTTGAAATTTCATTTGGTGATTCTTCTCATTTGGCATGTGTTTTGAAAGGTAAATTTGCCTGAATAAGAACTGTCATTCTTAATATGTACCATGGAGAGTAAAAGAGAACCAGTCAGAGAATATAGGAGAAGGTCATTTATCAATTAAGGTCTTTGTGGGAAAAGACACCACACACAAACTGGTTACTATGAGGATTTAATAGAGGGCGTATTATAGGGCTGGGGATATAGCTCAGTTGGTAGAGTGCTTGCCTTGCAAGCACAAGGCCCTGGGTTCAATCCCCAGCACTGAAAAAAAAAAAAAAAAAAAAAAAAAGAGGACATATTATAAAGATTAGGGCAGAATTAAAGAAAACAATAGAAAGTAGTACAATATTCAGTATGTGTGTCCTTACAACATTAAACAGCTGTTAGAATTGAAAGAGCTGATATGTGTGTGTGGGGGAGAATTTATTGGAACTCACTGAGGAGTGACCTGGCAGAGGGGATCCAAATCAATACACACCCTGATCTGTGTGTCTTGGCCAACCCAGCCAGAGGCCAGAGAGCAAAAGAGCCTATTGATGCAGTCGATCATGGTCAATATCTCTGTACACAAAGCAAGGTGGAAAATACATCTGAAGGTCAAATTGGAGACCCATCCTAGGTAGTCTCTCTAATGAGAGATCAGGTTGGTAGTTTCCTGGTTTTATGTTCAATTAAATTAGACATTTATTCAGAACAGAGTAGGCATAAAGTACTGTTGTACACACTTTAAGATGTAAAAAGATGAATAATTAGACTCCATTCTGGACCAGACAAATAGCCAAGTGACTACACTAGAAAATATAGGAAGAAAAGTGAGAAGAGTAATTAAAAAGAGGGAAATATTACGCTTAACATTTTAAGAGATAAGACCCTGCTAAGCACACTTTTCTTAGGTGAGAAATATTGCAAATTTCATTTTGTAGTAGTTTAAATAAAAGCTTAGGCCCATTGTGCTATTCAGATAACACAGGGACCTTTGTTAAAGTGAAAATGGGTCAAAGATGAACATACAAAAAGTGAAAATCTGTCATTATGAATGAATAAGAAATGACAAATTTTGGGAATGAAGCAATCTTATTTTTTTGCTTTTTGGGTTTTTTGTTTGTTTGTTTTTTAACTATCATCTGTGTCATAGACATTATGCTAAATCCTGGAGATACAGTGGTGAATGATAACATGATACTTTCAATTTTTGTAAAATCAACACTCACATGGGGGAGGTACACAAGTGACAAGAAATTGTAATACAAGTTGGTTAGAATTGTTTTGACGAAACTAAAAGGTGCTATGGGTGCATGGATGGGGGAAATCAAAATAGTAGATATGGAGTCCAAGGTACATAAGTCAAGATAGACTTTCTAAACAGAAGATATATTTAAATGTTACCTTGATTCGTTTATTCAAACAAATTAAGAATAAATCAGGGCTGGGGATATAGCTCAGTTGGTAGAGTGCTTGCCCACAATGCCCTGGGTTCAATCCCCAGCACTGCAAAAAAAAAAAAAAAAAAAAAAATAATGCCAAGCGAGAAGGAAATTTTTTTGCAGAAAAAAAAAAAAAAAAAGAAAGAAAATGGCATCTATAAAATTCCAGAGAATAGGAATGGGATTCACATAGTGCCCTCAGGGAGAGGCAAGAGATTTTGTATTAGTGAAGTTCAAAATGAAAAGCCAACATCAAGGGAAAGGCAAAGAACTAAGGTCAGGCAGATCAGCAGAGGTCAGGCTATGATGACAGCCTCAGAAGATTAGTCTTGGGTTTTGTCTGGAGGGCATTGGGATGTCATGGGAGGTTCTAAGCAGGAATATAGCCTGTCACGTTTGCATTTCAGAAAACTATTCCAATGAATAGAGTAGTTTAGGAAGAAGCTACATGATAAATTAATATATAGTTATGCAGATTAGAGTTAGTGATGACCTGATGACCTGAATTAGGGTTGTAGTATATGATTGAAAGAATTGGATAAGTTTCAGATATATTAAAGAGTTAAAATAATCTGAATTGATATTGGATTGAATGGGGTGATGGAAGAGACATACACATGGACATGACACTTGGCACATTATGATTATGACTTGGTAACTCAGTTATCACTGATTTTATTTACAGATGTGGAAATTGTGGGTAAATAAGTAGGCTTTGTGTGAGAAGAGATGAGTTCAATTGTTGATAGTTTAAACTGAGTTGCTTGTAATATATCTGAGTCTAAAAGGAAAATAAGCATTTGAAAATAGGGATCTGAAGTCCCTGTGGAAATTGATGGCTCTAAATTTAGAAGCTATAATCACTTAAGTATTACTCAAGGTACTGGACAGAGTAAGGTTTCCGTGAGAATGTAGAATGTGATGGAAAGGAAAAAGAGCAAAAAACTTAAGTTGAACAAGGGCCAGAGGAAGAAGAAATTGTTGAAGACTAAGGTCAGGTCACATGAGGGTAAAACACACCAGAGAATGTGGTGTCGGAAAGAACTGTGCTAAAGACAATGTTCCCAGAATTGGTTTTCCATGGTAGCATGTATTCCTTTTTCAGTGGTCTGAAAGACCAGAATTCTTGCTGATAATTTTCTCTGGAGAAAGACAAGTTTTTGTACATTATCCATTTTAATTTTTGTTATTTCAATACTCAGAAGAATGATTTTACTACCCTCTCTCATGGTTCAGTGCATAGATAAACCACTGCTTTAACAGCCTCACTGAAGACTGTAAAGTCAGTAGAGTAGGTTCAAGAAAAAATTTTATCAGAGTTATTCAGAACTCTTACTGTTTTATTTGAAGTCATGTTGAATACCCAAATCAGTATTTCTTGGTATCAGTATGTAGGATTCCTTGATGATAAATCATTCAGGTGCCAATGTGAGGACAATGACAGACAAGAAAGCATGTCATAGGCTGGGGTTGTGGTTCAGTGTAGAGCACTTGCCTAGCACATGTAAGGCACTGGGTTTGATCCTAAGCACCACATGAATTAAATAAATGAATGAATAAATAAATAAATAATTAAATAAATAAATATTTTTTAAAAAGCATGCCACAGTTAATATATTAAGTCAAATACATATTTTATGTGACATACATATGTGTAACCTATGTATCATATCATAATTTATCATGGCCTAGTATATTAAATCATTCACACATATACATGATTTAAAATGTATTCTTATGTGACTTCCTATGTGGAAGTATATAAAAGAAGGCAAAGGAAATACTTTGCCTTGTTTTATCAACCAGAGGTTTTTAAGAAGTTGTCAACTTCCTCCTTTTATTAGTTTAGTAGTAGAGAACAAAATTTCCCAGGTCTCATTTAGACACAGTTCTATGGCTGAGCATGTGGGTAGACAAAACACCCACTGAAATCAGCTGAAATCAAACACATCGACTAATTCCAATCCATTCAAATTAATTAGACCGCCTGATACCAAGAATAAAAAGATTTATAAACCAGGTAATGTTAATGGCTTATCCCTGAGTTACAAGGGCATTATTCTGTCAGATTCAGAAGGTTAAACTTGGTTACAGAAGTCTTTATGGAGGAATTTCTTTTTAAAGCATTTACCAAATTGCCTAAGAGTCAAGGGATGAAGCAGCTTAAAGTCTTTATTCTAAAAATTTTCAAAGAGATTTGATTACAAAACTATAAAAGCATAACTATATTGTTAGACACAATTGTTTTGGAAAATACACTCCCTGAGGGCAGTGACCATGACCATTTTGTTCATTGCTTCATCCTAGCACTTGACATTGCCTGGCTCATACCAGGCATTCAAAAATATTTCTCAGATAAACATTGCATGCATCTCAGTTTAATTAAAAAAGATTCTCATATTTGTCTAGTGAATCCTGAAGCCCATTCCAGTGTAGTATCTATTAGCAAGTAGTTTTTCTTTACTCATACATGATGACTAAGGTGTGGCCCACAATGTGTTGAATTGGGAGAAACATTCAGCAGTCTCTGCAGTTATGGTGGAGCACCCAACTCCATGGGTTTCCATGGATATGGCAAGAAGTCATCAGTACCATGTTCACCCTTTAAAACTGTGTAACTTAGCATATTTCAGAGTTACTATATAGGTTTTTTGTTTTCTTTTGCATTTCACATCAACCTTGTTAAAGTAGGATACTATCTTCACTTTACACCTCTTCCCATAATTAATTAATCATTCTTTCATCAGTCATTGTTCATGCTCCAAATATTTACAGTGCCCCTCACCAGATAAATACATAGATTATTAGGCATAAATCCTGTCCTAATGAAGGTGGCTGACTTTTAGATAATATAATGAAAAAATTAGATATAATAAGTAAAATGTACAACCTCATTGTATAAGGAGGTCAAGGAAAAACACAAATGTTTTGAGGGGAGAGCTGGAGACTTAATAAAGGCTTCAAGAAGAAGGAAAAGACAGGAGGAAAAGAAGGAGAAGTGGTATTAGATGGTATTCATTTATTTTTATCAATTTTTGGATAGTAATTGATTTAATAAACAATTAAATGCCTGTTGTATTTTAGCCACAGTACCAAGGGTTAGATATAAATACATATATATAAAAATTTATCTATATAAATATATATACTTAAAAATTAAATATATATTTATATATAATATTTAAAAATTATAGGCATGCAATGTTTAGTATTAAATGAAGATATGCCATAAAGAAATTACTAACTTAATGGGGAAAAATCTACTGATAGAGCCAATATCATCTAAGTCCTGGACAAATTGGGGCCTGTGTTAACCTTTAGTTTTTATACAGAAAGGGGCAACACAAATATTTTCACTGGAGCTGGGACCTTGCATATCCTAGAGGAAACGCTGGATAAAATGATGATCTAGCTATTCTGTGAGGACAAATAGAGAGGAAATTATCAGCAAATAGATTAAAATGGCCAAGAACTGCTTGCAGATGAGATATTTTAAATAATGAGAAAATAATATTAAAAACATTATATTGCCATTTTAGTTACTTTAATTATGATTTCAAAATACAAGCAATTGCTCTTGATAGTCCTTTCAAATAACATCTTGTGAACAGTATTATTAATAAAGATATAAATTTTTGTACTACTTGCAGCATGGCTAAAATGGTATCAGGCTTGAAATAAGTCCTGAATGAATTAGACCTATTGTATATAGTACTATCAAGTTCCCACGAATGGCTTTATGTTTTGTAGAAAATAATTTTCTTTCATTCATAGAAAGGGTTAATCTAAAAAAAATGAATTTTGGAGAATAAAGACCAAAAATGACATGAAGAAAATCTGATGCCATGGGAAACACCAGATTATTGTTCAGATTCCTCCAGAAACTGTGGAACTATTGGACTATTGAAAATTCATTTGCCTCCCAATTCTCAGGTTTCCATGTATGCACTTGAAGGTGGATCAGATTAAGTGTAACAGAAATGTAACCTATGTGCTGTAATTTCCGTCTCCCATGATGAGAGACATTGCTAAAGGATCTCTCTGGTCTCTTCTCCACTACGGCAGAGTTGTCATGCAAGGTGAAAACTACCATGCATAGACTAGATGATTTGCAATGCTCCTCGAATTGTAGTATTCTATGAATCTGTGACTTGTGACTCTCAAATGATATAACTGAGTATAAAATGGAATATTTTTAGTTTTTACAATAAAATGATTTATGAGACATACATACAAATTTTATTAAAGATTTAATGATTAATCAATAACGTGCTTGTCAACTATTTTTGATAACAGTTTTAACAAATATAAAAATGCATGTTATATAAATAAATTATATAAAATATATAACTATATTATAATAAATAGTTTTATATTATAAGGAGTATAAATATGTACATTATAGACACACACACAGATATTTATTTTGTTCCTAGGGATTTAACCCAGGGGAAATTTACCACTGAGGTCACATTTCCTAGCCCTTTTTTTACTTTTTATTTTGAGACAGATCTTGCTGAGTTGCTTAGGGCCTCACCAAGTTGCTGAGACTAGTCTCAATCTTGAGATCCTCCAGTCTCAGTCTCCTGCCTTGTTGGGATTACAGGTATATGACACTGTGCTTGTTTTTTAGTCAATATCTTTCATCTTTGTGTAATTAGATTCTTATCTGTTTTATACCATTTTGTATTATTTTTCAATTACTGAGAAATAAATAATTTTCTCTTAATTCTAACCAGAGCAAGCTGATGATCACTTTTCTCAAATCTGTAACTAAATTCAACAAACTAACACATAGATTTTTGCTAGACCCTATATATATCTGCTGCCCTTCTTTTTTAAGTCCTAAGAATAAGCTCTGATACTAAGGAAATAAGGAAATAAGGTCAGAAACTAAGAGAAATTTGGTTTATGGCAAACCTACTAGGAATGACTATGTCTCTTTTCATTCCAAGATATGCAAAAATACAAAACTACAAAACAAAAACTTGACCATATAAGGACTATATACTCAGATCACACACATGTGCATTCACATATACACACACACACATACACACACACAGAAATAGGGCACTCAAGAAACAGAACATGCTTTTGAAAATTATAAGAAGCAAACAAATTTAAGACAAATATCTGCTTTGGTTTCAGATTATTATCCAAAGCATTAGGGCTTTATAAAATCCAATTCAAAGGAAATACAGAGCAATATTTGAAAAAGATCTTGTTGTAAGGAGATTGGAAACAAAAAGACAACTGTTTTAGATGTGAGATAATTGAAAAAAACTTAGGGATTCATGAACATAGGCAAACAGTCACACATGAGATTTTTATAAACATAAAAACACAGTAAAGGTCAGAATCAAGTTTAGGAAATACAAGCTTGGTGATTTGTAAAATAACTTTGCAATAACTCCTGGAATACAGCGAGAAGGCATAACAAAATCAGGGAAATGAGGGAGAGAATATGATCTGTACAGAAGAACTAAAAGAAAACACATTGTCTCTAAAAGTGTTGCATAATAGACATAGTCATGCGTGGTTGCTGGTAGGGTTGATCAATATGTTCATTCATCCATCAAACATGGAGTACTTCTGATGCTCAGAGCATGGCTCTGGGCAACTGGGATACATAGTGAAGAAAACTTTGAAAGACCCTTATTCATAAAGAGCTTCTAGAGTGAGGAGAAAGAAATATAAAAACAACACAATAAATAGTTGAATGATGCAGTCAGGATGTTGAAGGTGGAAGTTTCAGGAGGTGAAGATATGAAGAAAATGTTGCTAGCTACATGGTAGACTCCAAGAAGATAGTAGAAAAAAATCACCCATAAGGAAGAAGTAGCTTGAAAGGAGTCACAGGGGGTTGGAACATGCATGTTGTACAAAAAAGCAACCAGGAGGTAAGTTTTTTTGCAATTGAAGAATGAGGAGGAAAGTTGTGAAGGAGAGGAGATTTAATAGTGGACCACTTATATAGACCTACTAAGGTCTTTTACTTTGATCAAATGAGGAAACACCAGGATTCTAGACAGAAATTTAACAAGGTGAAACCAGAGGTTTAAAAACACCTGAATTCATTGCCCTAGTAATTATACTTCAGAGAATTTACCCTGAAGACATAATCATACATGCAACAGTGATTTATGTCCAAGGATATCATAACTACAGTGAATTTATTGTAACAAACAATTGGAAAAAACTTAGAATCCCAAAGGTAGGGAAATGATCAGAAGTGTGGGATATTCCACAGGCTTAAGGAAACATGCAGCTTTGAAAAATATTGGTGTAAAAATTGTATGGAATAAAAGTTGATAAAAACAGAGGTAAGGGGCTGGGGCTGTAGCCCAGTGGTAGAGCACTTGCCTAGCATGTGCAAGGTACTGAGTTCAATCCTCAGCACTGCATATGAATAAATTAAAAACTAAAATCCCATCAACAACTAAAAAATTATTAGAAAAGAGGCAAATCTGTGTAAAGATGCCAGTTTTAAATTAAGATCAATTGATATAAGCAAATTAACAAATGAAGAGAATTAGAAGGAATTTCTAGAATAGTAGGAGGGAATGCTTCTAGGTACTGGTATTATGCCTTTCCAATTTTTCTTTCTTAGACATATTTACTAATTTATTTTTGGTAAATTAGCATGTACATCTGAAAGCAATAAAGAACCATTCTTTAAAATAAGAAAGAAATTAATTGTGAAGCAAATTACTTTAAAAATCTGTTTGAGAAGTCAAACATAAAATTTGTTATTTTAATGATGATGATAACAGAGTGCTTGCCATGAGCCAGGCCCTGTCTTAAATCCTTCACCATAATTAAGGCAATCTACTTTGTAATCTGCTGGATTCAAATTAACTTTGTGGAATAGAAAAAGTTTTGGGAATGCATTTCATAACATCTGTGGGATCAAAAGATGTGAAACACATGGTGTGAAGATCCCTTGATAGCATCCCAATAAAATGTATATCTTTGGAATGAGAATTCAGCCTTAGATTTGTGATTATAAACAAAACACTGTCACACAAGCATTTCCATGTGTCAGGGGCTGCATAATTATTGCTGCATGTTATAACTTTTAATCTTGACAACAACTATGTGAAGCAGGCATCGTTCATAAGTTACATTTTATAAAATAAATTTTTTTGGTGACTACATTGTCCATAACATCTAAACTAACAAATAACAGAAGCAGGATACCACAGCGAGACTTATCCACCTCAATCTCACTTCCCTATTCAATCCTCTCAATTTCCAGGGATACCGTTTTAACCCTTAAGTTGCTGAATGTTCATTAGCATGCTGAGTAATATATCCACTGCTTTTATCTGAATTTATTAAATTTTAATATGATCTATGATTTTTTTGTGTGGGGGGTATAGCAGATTGAACCCAGGGGCACTCAACCACTGAGCCACATCCCAGCCCTATTTTTGTATTTTGTTTAGAGACAGGGTCTCACTGAGTTGCTTAGTGCCTTGCCTTTGCTGAGGCTGACTTTGGACCCATGATCCTCTTGCCTAGCCTCCTGAGCTGCTGGGATTACAGGTATGCACCACTGAGTCTAGGCAATCTATGAATTTTTAATCATTAGGTTATACATGAATAATGAAGGAATGATACAATCCAAAGAGACTTTAGATATCTTGTCTAACCTTCCAACTCAATATTAAAATCACATTTTAATGAGCATTTGCTATGTCAGACTCTACATTATGATATTTTGGGGCAGCACCTCTTGTCAACAGTTGTTCCAACTCTAATTCCTCTTTAAGTGGCTCTATTCCTACAACATTTAGAAAGATTCCTCTTCAAGCATCAGGGTAGCCTTCTGATTTTTAGTAATCTGTGCTTAGTCTCAGGTATATTTGCCTTCAGAAGGAGGAACAATATCTCTCATAGCATATGTCGTACTTGAGTAGAATATATTCAAATGCCCACATGAATATATATTCAACGCCTGAGTCCATGCAGGCATATGTGTGAACACTAACCCTTTCTCCTGCTTATTCATTTAGTAGCAAGTACAGGTGGCTTGAACACCCTCGTGTTTCTGGCCATATCCTAGATGCTAATGATACAGTAGTGGTAAAAATAGGTAATGTCCCTCACCTACAGATTTCAGGGACAAAGCATACCAAAAAGTGCCAAGGGAATTTTTGAAATGGGGAAAAGAATGGAGTTGCAGAACTACTAATAGGGCTATATCCAAGGTGATTGTGTTGAAACTATTATTTAACTTCTCTAATATAATTTCTATGACCTTTGCTCTTGACCAAGGTCAAACGGATCTTGGGATAGAAACATGCCAGTTTCTTTACTCCTTTAAGATGCAAGTTCCACACTGAATCTTGGAGTTTCCTTAAAATGAATCTTTGGTGATCCACCAGGATAATTTGATTTGTTGCACTACTATCTCCTTTGCCTCCCCTGTCTTCTCCACTCCCCTATTGATATTTCCTAGGATGATTGCCCTATTAAATTACTTGCATTTCAATCCTTGACTCAGGTTCTGCCTCTGGGATACACTAAGTCTCCACCCCACCAATCTTAGCCTGCACACTAGAATGCATGGTTCTCAAGAGCTTGAGCAGGCTCCCGTGAGTCTTGAGGTCTTCGTATAAATTCACAAAGGCTATCTCAGACTGCCACAGCCAAGAGAGAAGTTGCCACTTACTAAAGCCAACCATGAATCTCAACTTGTACCCATGAATGTTCTATAGATTAATAGACTTCTGTTCTGTCTTTAAAATTGTATACTGATGCCTCTCATGGACACCAAATGCTAAAATTCTGAAGGCCATGATAATATTGAATAGGAAATAGGTAATTCAGTGTAATTTTAACCAAAACATAATTTTCTCATTTCTCTGTACAAATGTCACTCCTTGTCACTGCTTCTTTATTCATTCCAAAACTGAGTATGACATTTTCACCTCTTTTTCTGTCTTCCAATAAAAATTCTACTCAATCTCCAAAATGCAGCTTTTATCAGTGGGCAGCTGCATGGAAGTTGAATGAAGAGCAGCTGGTCTTACTGAGAATTAAAAGAGAAAAATACAAAGCTGAAAGAAATTAATGACAATGACCTAAAAAACTTTAAAGAATTAGAAAATTAAAACCATCATGGCTAACTAGTGATTTTCCAAATTATTTTGGAAACCGTGCAGAGCATATTAGTGAATTAGTCTTATGACAAGATTACTAGAAGTTCCCACTTCCAATCTTTCTGACTTTGGAGGGTAGTTACCATTTCCAATGTGTTATCTGCAGTCTTTAGCAGTTCAGTGGGAGTAGCAATACTGCGTGAAAAGTTTTGCCTAATTTAGTTTAGAAGCTGAATGTTGGTTTGAAAACCTTCCTTGTTTATCTGTAAACAAAACTAAAAAACTCCTGAAATAATGATTTATTTCCTTTTTTTTCTGATTTGCTTGATTGTGTGTATAATAATGTGACTAAAATTTTTTCCAAATTATATTTGTCTGGAGTGAGCAAGTTCAATCTTTTAGGGTCTGTACATGTGTGTGAAGGGATGTAGGGGTGTGTACTTCATTATATGCCAAAGGAAAAAGATACTTGAAATTCCTTTCTGGATTATGTCTTTTCTGATGTCATATGAGTTATGATAATAATTATATCTAAAATAAGTTATAATACATAAAACTATGTCAAACTTTTATGGCATTTTCTCAGTTAATCCTCACAATAAACCTTTTACATTGATGATTTTATTATCCCTATTCCTCATAAAATTTTGAGTCAGTTAAATACCTTGTCTAGGAGTGCAAACTATTAACAATTAGATTCAGGAATTGAATCAAAGAATATCCAGCTTCTGCTTTTATTGAATAAGAGAGATATTCTGACTTTAGACTTATTTATTAAATGACTTATGGAACAATTTAGCAGTACCTAAATTGGCACAGGTATAGCTCCAGTAGCCCCCAAAATGCAAGGTGAACGAGATTGCTTGCAATTTCACCCCCACTGCTGCATAGAACTAATCATAGGCTGTGAAAGCCAGGCTTTTGTCAAATTCAAACTAACAGGAATTCGAATATGGAGCCCAGACCCCTATATTTTAAGTAAAAGTGCATTGAGATTGTTGAATTTATTATTTTATTTATTGATCTCAAATGCTACCCTATTGTCAGTTTCATCTCTCCTCTGAAATGATTGGAGGATTGGACAGGGCATAGAAAAAGTCACAAATTTTGTTTCCTATATCAAATATCTAACTGAATGGAGGCAAATAGCATCTCTCCTTCAGAGGGTAGCCCTGGCCAACAGTGATTTAATAAGTAATTCCAATGAGCAAGAATAAAGTAACCCTGCCTTAAAGAACACAATGAAATAAAGGCTTGCTTTATGTTTGCTCGATTTAGTAACTATGTACATAAGAGTGTCATATTTGTGGTAAGTCTGTAACATATGTTCTTTAAAAATAAAGTCTGGGTGCAAAGTCGGGAAAGAAGTTGGAAGCCAAAAGCTAGGAAAGATATTACTAACACAATGGTCAAATGATACCAAGCCTCCATTGACCATGGCTTCTGTCATATTGCCTGATTTCTACAAGGTGATTTTCACAGGGTCTCAACCCAGAATGGGTCCTTCCACTCAGTCTGTTTAGAATGGGTTCAACTGAAATAAATTTCTTCTTTTAGCAGTCTGGGTAGCACAGATTAAAACAAATAGACAAAGAAAAAATGTAAAAGAAAGAAAGAGGAAAAAAGTCCTCCCAATATTATATGTGTAAATAAGTCATGACACAATTAAGCTCTGGTTGCAATGATAAGGACTAGAAGTAATACATAAATGAATAAAGTGGGGTTGTAATGGTTGTGACAGCGGTGGCTACTCTACAATGGAGTGAATAAGACTATGTTTCATTTGACACTTGATAAAGAAGTAAGAACGACAGACTGTCCTAGGTTTTTGGTGTTCATTTCTGAAGAACTTTTAAGCTTTTCTGAGATTGATGGAATCAAAAAGATAATGCCTGTTGATAAAACAAGTTTTAGGATATAGTTATAGACAATCATGTTGTTTATGTCCTTGCCTAGAAATGGTACTAAAGTAAATGCATAATTAACATTTGAGAGGAAAAAGAATATAATAATCACCATCATTGAATTACTATTAATCCATGCTGGATTTTAAAACATGAAATCACTTAGATATCTTCAACACATTTTTTAAAAGTTGTATGGGTTCTGTTTTTCTTCAGTTTTCTAGTACTTTTGGAGAAGAACATCCAATGTGAGAAATCTCATCTTTGCTTCAACAAGCTCTTTGAATTTCTGTAATACATTTGGATTGTATTTGTATAAACCAGAAATGTAATAGCAGGGAAGAAATCTTTTTTTCAAAAATTCTTATCATTTAAAGAGACAACTGTTTTGTTTTGTTTTGTTTTTTTGCCAAAATATCTTCCCTCACATTGGATTACTGGAAATTTCCTAAACATTGTGTGGTAATTCTTAGGTTTATACATGCCAGGAATACCTTACTTCTCTGGTCAGAAGATAAAGAACCATGAGGGGATACGCAAAAAATACCCAAGTCCTTGTTCAAATCCCATTCTTCCATTTCCTCCTTATAGGATACTTAGCAAATTGCATCACTCTTTAAATTTTAATGTCTTAATTTATAAACTTAGGATAGCAGTGATACTATTCATAGAGCTTCTCAAAAGTTAAATAAGGTAACCCACATAGAATATTTACCTAACTACCCAGAACATAGTACACAGAGAATGGTAACAATTTCTACAATCATCATAACCCAGTTAAAAATTATCTCCAGGCTCTTTTGAGCAAGAAGAAAACATCTCCAAACCTTGGTCATAGGTTCTCACAATGCTTTGAAGACTAATAAATAAAAAATTAGGAAATAAAGTGAAAAGAAAGCCAAAGCATCAACTTCTTTTAAGGTTGCCTAATAGTTCATATTAAAAACATGCAAAAAGTACAGGAATATTTTGCCTTGGTGACTTGCTGAAACTATTGATTCCTATCCCCACCCATGGACATGCCTATATGCAAAAAGTCTTCAAAGCAAAAGAATGTTCTTTATTTCTTTTTAGGCTTTAGGAGAACTCATTGACATAGAAGGCTATCATTGTTAAAAATATTCTCTATTAACTGTAGCAACTTGTTTCCTGATTACATAGAAAAATAAAAGCTAGAAGCATACCTGACCAGGCATATAAAATAATAAATGATCTTTACCTATTTCATTATTTCTGCAGCTGGTTCTAATTTCATTTCTTTTTCATTTTCATAGTTTTCCAGGTGTTATGACAAACATAGGAACATTATCAGGAAAGACAAAGATAACCACATGAACAAAACCTCCAATCTTCAATATAGTTGTCCTGGGAGTGTCATGTACTTACTGACCTCTTTGAACTTTTGACATCTTTGTCATTCTGCACCACTCATATGTTTTCCCTGTGAATTTCTTGATATTCACACATCACAGGAAGGACAGTTTCTAAAATAGTTTTAAGATATTAAAATGCTTTTAATATTCTTAAAATGTTACCATCCTCTCAGAATGCAATAAAAACCTGTCGTTGAAATAGTAGGGCTCCCCATGCACACTCCCATCCTGTGGCAAGCTGAGGCCATGTGACTAGTAGCAGTGTGTCTCTGCTGCTCTTCTTGGTATCACTTCCCTGACTCCAGTAATTAATGAGCCCTCAAATTAACATTGAGGAGTTTCCTGGTTAGGCAATGGAATTTGATTCTAAGAAAAAAATGTTTTTTGTGAATTCTGAACATTTTGTTAGACACATAGCTTATCTTCCAAAGTAATCATGATGTTACAGGTCATCAACATGAAGTATGGTTAAGTTGGTATATATCAGCTAAATAATAGGCATATCAAAATTCCTAACCTTGTATTAATTTTTAGAGTCAAGAATTCCAGGGAAAGAGCATATTTTCCTTTAGGTTCTTTTACCAAATATGCATCTAGCAACCCTTCACCTTACCAAAACAAATAGAGTAAACCTGTAGTTCAGGCCTGAGCCACTAATCTGAATTTGGAGTGGGAATAGAAGAAAATTTCAGAGAGTATCATTTGGAAATATGAGATGAATAATTTCACAAATAAGAGAAAAGATGTTAATTAAGCAATAAAAAAGTTTGATTCTTAATTTAGATCTGCAGAGTAGAACATTTTCTATAAAATTTGTTATCGAAGAAATGACTTACACCTAATAAGATTAACAAAATTTTCTAAAATGTCTGAAATAAAAATACAATTATAAATTTAAAGTAACAAAAAATAAAATATTTTATTTGTGTTCAGGGTCTGAACTAACTATATAAATCTTTGAAGAAGATCTAAATATCCATCATTAAAGGAACAATTCAAGTAATATTTTTATTTTTATTCATTTATATATTTGTTCTAATTAGTAATAAATGATAGAATGCATTTATTCATTTTGATAAATCATACATAAATGGAGTATAATTTCTCATTTTTCTGATTGTACATATTATAGGATCATATCAGTCATGCATATATATGTACATGAGGTAATAATGTCTGTTTCACTCTACTATCCTTCCTACCCCCATACTCCTTCCCCTGCTTCAATCCCCTCTGCCTAACCTAATGTAACTGCATTCTTCCCTAGCACCCCCTACCCCTTTGGTTTTTTGGGTTTAGCTTATTTTGCTTAGCATGATATTCTCCAACTCCATCCATTTACCAGCAAATGCCTTTATTTTATTCTTCTTTAAAACTAAGTAATATTTAATTATCTATATATTTGTGTGTATATATATATGTATATATATCACGTTTTCTTTATCTATTCATTTGTTGAAGAACACCTAGGTTGGTTCCATGGTTTAGCTATTGTGAATTGAGCTGCTGTAAACATTGATGTGACTGGTGTCACTGTAGTATACTGAGTTTAAGTCCTTTGGGTATAAACCGAGGAGTGGTATAGCTGGGTTAAATGGTGATTCCATTCCAAGTTTTCTGAGGACTCTCCATGCTGCTTTCCATAATGGTTGCATCATTTTGCAATCCTGCAAGCAATGTATAAGTGTACCTTTTTCCCCACATCCTGGCCAACATTTATTATTGCTTTTATTCTTCATAACTACCATTCTGATTGGCATGAGATGAAATCTTAGAGTAGTTTTGATTTGCATTTCTCTAATTGTGAGAGATGTTGAACATTTTTTCATGTATTTGTTGATTGATTCTATATCTTCTGTGAAGTGTCTGTCCAGTTCCTTAGTCCATTTATTGATTGGGTTTTTTATTTATTTATTTTTGGGGGGTGTTAAGTTTTTTGAATAGACCAACGGTACAGAACAGAAGACAGAGAGACAAACCCACAAAAATAAAGTTATTTCATACTAGACAAAGGCACCAAAAACATTCACTGAAGAAAAGATAGCCTATTCAAGAAATGGTGCTGGGAAAAATGGAAAGTCACATGTAACAAAATGAAATTAAAACTCTCTCTCTCACCCTGCACAAAACTGAACTCAAAGTGGAACAAAGAGTTACACACTAGAACAGAGACCTTGCACCTACTAGAAGGAAAAGTAGACCCAAATCTTTACCATGTTAGCCTAGGATCTGACTTCCTTAACAAAACCCCTAAAGTGCAAGTTAAATTAAGTATCAATAAGTGGGATGCGTACAAACTAACAAGTGTCTCCTCAGCAAAAGACACAATCAATAATATGAAGAGAGAACCTACATATTGGGAGAAAATCTTTACCACATGCACCTCAGATAAAGCATTAATCTCTAGGATATATAAAGAACTCAAGCAATTTTTAATGTATACCATGTAGCAATCTGAAATCGAGAATTGGGGTGATTGCATTTTCTGACAGAGAAAAACAGCACAGGTATAGTTTACCCCATTAAAAAACTTTTGGAGTCATGCACAATGTAAATTGCTTAACAGTGCTTACTTCCTGGGAGTGGAATTATGTGATAAATGTAAAGGGAGAAAGGATCTATTGTTCTTAATTCTATTGCTCACTTTTTAAAAAAAAATTGGTTGAAATTAATATGACAATGTTATTTTTTAAGAAATATGAAATATTTTAAGGGGCTAATATAATAGTACCTACAGATTGATTAACAGATCATTAATTTGAGCATTCAATAAATGGTTGATATAGAGGTGTAGGGATGTTATGTGATAAAGGGATTAAGTTAGTGAGTTGAATTTCCAGTTCATTTACTTCCTAGATACTTCCTATAACTTGGCACAATTTACCCATTCTTCTGAAAATGTTTCCTCATTTACAAAATATGTAAAATGATCTTGACAAATCCTTTCTAATCAGGTATTTATGAAAATAATCTATAATGTGTTTAGTACATAAAATACACTTGCATATCACATGGAGGTGGTAAACAGCATAGTGGGTAGTCAATGCAGAAGGCTTCTGCCACAGATTACACTTTTTTATTATTTATGCATATTTTATATATATATGTATATATATGCATATATACATATATATATCCCAAATGAGCAAATATTTATCCTGAATAAAATTAAACCATAAACCTACTTCAGTTAAAATAAAAGAATATATTTAGCAAATACATATTTTGTGAAAGACATTATGCAAGACATTTTTTAACTGAGGATACAAGAAAATATTGTTATTGTTCTTCTTTTCAAAAATGCACTCTCAAGTTGAAAAATGAGGTCGATGAACTTGAAAAGTTATGTGGTAATATGGCAACAATACCAAATTCTGCCACTGGGAAGCGTATCATTATTTGTCCAATAATAATTATTATCAGATTCATAGCAATGTTGGTGAGAATAATTACAGAAGGTGACTATGCAATTATTTTCAAAAAATTTATTTTACTTATTTTATTTCAAAAAATTTATTTTTATATTTTTCTTTCTACTTCAGCAAATAAATATTTGTTTTTATTGATTCTTTTTATACTTCACAATAAAATCTATTTTGATATGATTATACAAGCATGGAATATATCTTATTCGAATTAGCCCCCCATTCTTGTGGATGTACATGATGGTGAGATTCAAGGTGGTTATTCATATATAAGATTTTTTATCAGTGCATTATAATGATAGTGGGATTCATTATACCCTATAAGTACATACACATAACATAATTGATCAATCTCATAATCCAGTACCTTCCCTTTCCCTGGACTCCTTCCTCCCCCAGGTACTTGCTCTACTCTCCTGTTCTCTATTCTCCTATTGTTATTACTATTTTAATTAGTGGTGTGTTATCACATATTGTATATTTTAATATGTATGATATGTATGCAGGATTCATTCTGACATAGTCATACATGGAAATGGTATAATTTAGTCAATTTTGTTCCCCAGTACATGTACATAACTTCCTTCCCTTTCATCTCCTTTCTCTATTTTGCTGGTATTGCTTCTATTTCCATGAGATTCCATCTCCCCCCTTTCTTAAATTCATTTTTTTTTTTGGTTTCTTTTCCCTCTCTTGCTAGGAGAAACTACAAATTTAATCAAAGTTTAACTCTTTGAGGGATACCCCTGCTTTTTAGGTAAAAGTCCATATTTTTGTCTCCTCTGGACTTGGAATGCGTTTTCCCCTCCATCTCCTGCCCTGTGCCCATTCATTCTTCCTGACGCCGCCTACATCATGGGTGTGACTCTGGTGTCCCTCTTACACACCAACCACACCCTGTGTGCACCTCATTCACCATGCTGTTTTACTGCTGTCAGCTTTCTGTCTCTCTTGACCACAAAGACAGAAGCTCTTTGAAAGCAGAGTTCCTGCTTTTCTCTGGACCTTAGTATAGAACACATGCCAGGAGTATTCAGTAGGCTTTTTATTTTTCAGAAAGAAACTAATATTCTGAGTAGGCATTGCATAAGAAAATTATGCCTGTTAACCATGATAAAAACTCTAACAACAAGAATAATCAGAATCATAGAACCAAAGAAATTCCAGTCACTTTGGCTAAAATGCGTAAATGACCTAGAGCCTATTCCAATGAAGTCAGTAGGTATTTTGAACTGCACAGATAACACCTCTCAGTCTTGTTCAGTCAGGACTAACACTAAATTCTGAGAAATTTTCAGGATTATCTGTTAAAATTTGATAACAGAACTCTTTCTGTACAAACAATGATATTTATTCCCTGAACTAAGTATTAAAGTCTTCACATAATTAAAATGCTCATGGAACAGAATGTTCTGGGCAATTATATTTCTTGGTTGAACAATAATTTAGTGATAATAATTTCTTTTGTATTTGTTACTATTCTGCATAAGCCAGATTCTCTTATATTGACAGGGACATTATGAAATAGATACTTGTTTTCTAGAGAAATACTGAAGTTACCAGAAGTTATGTGGAGGTTCATATTAATATAATTATAATTTTTTTCTACCATGTAGTATATTTCTTTTAGGTAGAAAATTTATAATAATTTAGAGCTGCAAATTACTAAAATTTTTCCCATTGTTTTAAATTGAGGATTTAAATACAGGGGCATTTTTACCACTGAGGGACATGCCCAGTCCTTTTTATTTTTTATTTTGAGACAGAGTCTCACTTAGTTACTGAGGCTGGCCTTGAACATGCAATCCTCCTCCTCCAGCCTCCCCAGTCACTGGGCTTGCACGCATGTGCTACAGAGTCCAGCTCCCATTTTATATCAAGTTAATCCCCTGCCTTATGAAGAATAAAACTTACAATTAGAAATAAATACCTTTTCTTTCACAAATGCCCAAATCATAGAATACAACTATGATTTTTTAAAATAGTTTTAAAATCATTTTTTGGAGTCTCCAAGCAGTCATCAATGAGTGCAGAAAGATGTAATTGGACATTTGAAGAGGGGATGCTGATTGCAAATTTATGTTTGTAGTATCTTTGCACCATGATTCAAATATGTGATTTATCAATATTACATATTGCTTAAAAGTCATGGATCCATAGGTTAATTTTTAAATCTCCTAAACCATGGAGAATAAATCTTCAAATATCAAACCCATGAAGCTATGTAGCACTTTATTTGCCACCAGTGGATTTCCAGTACTCTGTGGTCTTGACTTTGAGCCCAGAATCCAGTTATGTGAAGGCAAAGGGGTACAACCTAAAGGTAAGCATGGAGCAGGGAATTTTTTCCTTGATTGTTGTCCTTCTACCCTAGTAACAAGCTAAAAATGATGAAACTTTATCAATATGTCCACCTAATTCCCTTTAACATGTCTTGCAGGCTTCCCTAGACGAAGGGAGGTCTAATCTGAGACCAGTCTGGCCAAGAGGGCCACATAATAGGTAGAATGACTACTTTAGCAGCAACAACACAAAAATCAACCTCAAAGTTCAAATTAATTTTGTGGCATCTTTAGATGTGCTGCTAAAACTAGAATCCCTCATTCCTTCCCTCTCTCCAAGGTGATATAGTGAAAGCATGCCATATATATTAGGTACTTACCCCATTAGAAGGACAAGCCTCACCACGGAACCTTGAAAAGATCACCTAATAAGGTTGATAGATTGCTGTGCGGGATGAATGAAATAGTCCATGTGATACATTTAGCACGTTATATATTCTTCATAACTATGAGATATCCCATTTTTATATGATTGCATGTATCTCCCATGTGACAACTACTTAGGTCTTATATTTCTGACAGCTTTGTCCTCATCACCTAATTTCCTACCCAAATCCCCACCACCAAAAACCAACACATTGGGGATTTTGGATTCAACATATGAATTTTAAGGGATACAACTATTCAGTTCATAACACATACACTATGCTTGTCATAGGAAACTATAGCCATTACACTATTTATTAGATAAAATGATAGTTGATAATATAGTAAACCATTTCTGTCACAGGAGGGTCATTTTCCTATCAAACATAATGATAATCAATTTAGCCAACTTCACTAATGTAGCTTTAGTTAAGTCAGCCAGTGAAAAAGACTGCGAAGCCTGAAGAAATAACTATAAGGATTTAAATTTAATCCTTTTCAATTTTATCCTTTTAATTTATAATATTAATCTGTATAAAATATACTTACAAATAGAGTAAATTTTAAAATAAAGTACAGAACTTAAGTGTTTTAAATTAGTGATATGTAATAGAAATGGTTAACAAATAATTTACCAGCGAATTTCTGGTCTAATCAAAATTAAATTTCTGGGTTAAATAAAGTTAAATTTGTTTGTTGATTCCAAAGTTTCTCAGTCTTTATACGATAATCTTTTTTGATGATTAAGGTGGCAGTAGTGTGAATTTCATTTCGTAAATTCTTGTGGACGTACAACTGTTTTTCAGAGGAAATTGTCAATGAACGTTTGAAAATGCTTTTGTGAGTCATGAGGGTGGAGCATTCTTAAGTGGATTAGTGCAGTTATTGCAAGAGTGCAAGAGTAGGTTTTTATAATCATGAGTTAGGTCCTTCAAACTCTCTTTCATGCATGTTATCATGCAATACCCTCCATCATGTTACTGCACAGCAAGAAGGCTCTTATCAGCTGTTGGCATATTGACATTAGACTGTATAGCTTCAAGAACTGTGAGAAATCTGTTCTTTATAAATGACAGTCTCAAATATTTTGTTATAGTAATGGGGAAGACTAAGACAGTTTCTATTTCTGTAATTTCACATTTCATACCTTTGATTTATACTATTATAAATATGCCTAAATAATAATAATTATTATTTAGCCTAAATATAATAAGCCCAGCTTAACCGAATGGGGAATATCTTTCAAATCTATAAATAGAAAAGGACACTCAAGATAATTTCTTTTTCTCCTGCTCAACTCTGAATTTGTGATGTTAGTCTGGTGTAATGTCTACACGAATACACACAAATAAAACTAGTCTTATCACTTTTGGACATAATAAGAATGGCACAACAGCTAATGATATTTTCATGACTTTGAAAGTAATTCAAATATTTACTTCATCATAAAATTGCACACTGAATTTCATGAATAGAATTTCTTAAAAGTTCTAAGGAAATGAAGTAGAAATTTTTTTTGAAGGCACACTTTCTCAAGCACTGAATTATATTATTTAAGTTGCTTTGTCAAGAAATGTGGCCAGTTTTAATTCATATTGCCAAATAAATTCAAAAGAACACATTTATTAAATTCTTCCATTATGTTCTTGTCATTGCTATTGGTATGAACGTTCTGACCTTTGGAAAGGATGAACAACTCAGAAATTCAACATAAAAAAACTATTAAACTGTGATTGAGGATGAATTGTTTTAATATTATTGACTTTTGGAATGCACTACTGGTTGTTACCAATTTCATCTAGCATTTTTTTCAATAAAAATAGATAACCACTAAAGTAGGTATAAGGAAGACATATGGACACTTTTTACTGAGAATTCAAATACGGAGGCTTAGGAATTATTTTCTAATTTAAGCACCATGATATAATAGAAAAACAAGTTCTGAACTGTGAATCATAGAATCTAGTCAGATGTCAGAGGTCAAGTTTTTAATCCAGTACATTCTGCTGCTTCTAATATATAATTACTAAGCACCTACATACAGAAGGTAGATGCTAAATTGCCTTCTGTGAATTCAAAGATTAATTGGATGTGATATTTTTATTTAAGACTCACAGTACTTTTGGGTGGATAAACACAATAATAAACAAAATTCAAATACTTAAATAAAGACAATTTAATGAGTGATAACATCATAGAAAAATGTTGTGTGTGGGTCTCAAGGAAGAATTCAAAGAAAAATGTTACTTTAGTTGAATCTTAATACATGAGTAGGACTTCCAAGGGGAAAAAGGAGGTCATGAAATAGGGAAAAATAAGGGAAAATAGATTTAACAAGTTAAACTATAGGATGTCTTGAAAGTATTGTATATATATTTTTTGACATTGGAAGTAAAGAGGAAAAAGCATACATGTGTGATTGAATGACCTTAACTTGCATATTTATGGGGTGATACTGGTTCAAGCAATCTTGAGTTTATCAATGATGTGGAGTGAAAGTGTATATGAATTAACATGATGTTTAGAACAACCACTGTGGATAATGGCAACAAAATTTTAGTACCTACTGAATATCCTCATGGCTTTGATATTTTTTAGAAAATTATAAATTGCTTTTCTGTCTCTGCTATTTCAAATATTCATATACTTAATATATCATAAGAACACTCAGACACAAGTACATATTTTAAGTAGATAGATGTATATATTTTCATTGTATATTGTAAGCACTTTATCATGATACTAATACATATGCAACATGGGAAAGTTTAAAATATATATAGAGAGGAAAAAAATCACAGCAACATACAGAAATAACATTTTCTTGTTTATTATGTATAAATGTATATTGTATCTAAAGATAAATGCTATATTCATATATAGGTATAGATAAAATTATTTTAAAGTTTTGAACACTGCTTTTTGCATATTACAAGAACATTTTATGAAATTAAAATCATACAAACTATATTTTAATGGCTATATGTTATTTTTGTTGATCATTAGTTACATAGGCAATTCCCAATTATTGAAGTTTAGATTGCTTTTCATTGTACATTGTTTTAAAAATACTATAGAAAAAAATCCTTCAATGTCAATGTAGAACTATTAACATTTTGATACATTCTTAGAATAAGTTCCAACAAGTACAATTAGTTAAAGTTAATGCATCTTTTAGATATTTGGATTTGTTTTGCCAAGTTACTTTCAAGAGATATTATATGAATTTGTCTTCCAAGAATACATGAGAATATTTGCAATTTTACAAACATATATTCTTTTCACAAATCTTAACTATTCTTGAAATTTGTATTTGTTAGGAAGTTTTAGTATTTTATTTTAAAGGAGGCACATATATTTCTAGTTTCATGAATTATTTCATCATGTATTTTCCTCATTTTCTGCTACACTATTTATTAGATTTCCTTTTCATAAGAATTTCCAATAATTCTTATTATATTAAAAGAGTTTTTTATGGTCAAATCTTTTAAAAATTTTATTATGATTATTATTTGAGATTCATGGTTATACATAGTAGTTGAGTTCATCTCTTGATTATATCTTCTCAAAAACATTTTCAAGTTTGCCATTTGATTTTTGATATAATGTTTAAAATGCCCAGTAACTTAAAGTTTTATGTTGTCAAATGTCTCAATAATTTGTTATCTCTTCATTACTTATATGCTCAGACTGTACTTCTCTAGATAAAAATGTACATGGAATAACATCCATTTAAAATTTTTAATTTTATGTAAATTTTTCTTTTTAAGTGCTTTGAACAATTTGAAATTTATTTTGCTATGCAATCTAATATAAGAATCTAACATTTTAACTGTTCAGGATAGGTAACTTTCCCAACAGAACCAGATGAGTGAAAAGATTATCCCCTTCCACTTTAGTATGAAATGTATTTTAATACATCAATTTTGTATATAGACATAAACATAGATATATAATATCTTTGAGCACTATGAACTTGTTCTTTTATTTTTCTGTTAGCACTTAATCCAGTTCCACACTTACTGAAATTATTCAACTTGTGTAATATTAGGTGGGTATATGGTACCACTTTCAATCTCACTTTCTGATACATTATGCTGAAATGTTTAAAATAATTACACTATTGCTTTCTTTTCCAAACAGTCTTTAGGATTGTTTTATTAAGCCAGGTATGGTGGTGCATGCCTGCAATCTCATTGGCTCTGGAGGCTAAGGAAGGGGATCTCCAGTTCAAAGCCAGCCTCAGCAATTTAGCAAGGTCCTAGGCAACTTAGTGAGACCCTGTCTCAAAGCAAACAAACAAATAATCAAAAAATATGAAAAGGGCTGGGAATATGGCTGTGTGTTTAAGTGCCCCTGAGTTCAATCCTCAGTATCACCACCAAAAAAAGAAACAAAACAAAAAAAAACCACAAAAAAACAAAGAATTATTTTATTAATTTCTTTTCTCAACAAAAGAAATTTGTATTCATGGCACCAGGAGTATAAATTAATTTAGTAAAGACAAGGAATTTTGAAAGAGTTTTCTTTTCAAGGATCATTATAATAACAACAATAAATATTTACTGGTTGCTTCCTATAGAGCATTATTCTAAGCCATTCCCACATACCAACTCATTTAAAACCCAATACCCTCACTTCCTTAGTGATCTGATTTGTTCCAAGGCTGTAAATGCATTCTGTTTGAAAAAAATACACATTTGCTTTTCCAGTTATGAGTGTTCCACTGAAGTCTTTTAAGTGTATTATCTTCCTCTTCGACATCTCTTGGATGTCTGAGAAGCATTCCCAGCATGACATGTCCAAAACTAGGCTCTTCTGTTGCCTTCCCCATTTTACTTAATGGCTCAGTTTAGAACTCTGGCAGTACTAATTGACTCTTCTCCCTCTCTCATCCTCTATATGTAATCAATCAATTACATTGATTTACTCTACTTTCAGAATATATCTCTTTCAGAATATATCAAGAACATATCTGGATATATTTAGTGCTGGGTGCACATCTCAGCATTTCCTTTGATACCAGATTGGTCCAATCATTTCGCGTGTTTATGGCCAAAGAAACCTCTTTAGGAGTCTGTTTTCTCTGTCCCTTGCTTCTCTAGAGTCCTCTTGTAACAGAATACCCAGAGATATATTTTTCTTTTAAAAAATATTTCAGTGCATTGTAGCTACACACAATAGTAGGATACATTATGCCACTTTTACAGGCACATAATATAGTAAATAATTGAATTAATACTCCTATGGAAAAAACTTCCTAAGGACACTCACCTAGATCTGATTGCAGTCAGTCTTTATAGCGACCTAAAAACACTATCCTAGAATTCTGTTCAATTTACTCATTTAATTTTTCCATGGTTTACTTTTTTTCCCTCTTGAGAATATGTTCCCCAAAGGCAGGGATATTTATCTATTTTGTTCACTGAGATATCCAAGCCTCTACAATGTTACATTCTTGGCCCAAAATAGTGGCTGAACAAATTTATTTCATAAATTCATAAATTTTATTGAAATCTAAGAAAGAATATGCTGTTAGTTTTTCTAGTATTAAGGAGAATTAATCATAGCAAGGTAAAGTAACTAAATCAATAATACTTGGTAAATAACTGTAAGAGCCAGAATTTGAACCCAGACACTGTTTCTGGAGTCTGAATCCTCAGTCTTTAGTTTAAATATTGCAACCAGTTACTGTATTATTATTATTATTTCATCTTTATTATTGAACTTGGGATTTAACCCAGGGGTGATTTACCACTGATCCACATCTTCAGTCCTTTTAATTTTTTTTTTTTTCTTCTGAGACAGTCTCTCTACATTGCCAAGGTTGTCCTCCAACTTGGAATCCTCCTGCTTCTGAGTAACTCCCCAGTTACTGGGGTTATAGGAATGTCCCACAAAGTCCTCCCCCCACATCTCACAGCTGCTGCAGCAACTGGATTTTTCAGTTAGATTGTGGTTAGCATTGAACTACCTCACCGTCTTTGAAGTTTGGCATGGCACGTGCCTTGCTTTGG
The DNA here is from genome assembly GCA_020662805.1 of Glaucomys volans. Lineage (NCBI taxonomy): Eukaryota > Metazoa > Chordata > Mammalia > Rodentia > Sciuridae > Glaucomys > Glaucomys volans. Next base: position 339,542 of record JAJEJO010000434.1, on the reverse strand, counting down.
TCAACAAAATATAAGCAGAAGTGGTACAGGACTCTTTTGAACACTTTTCCATCTCCCTTTTCCCTTGTTGCAGATACAGTCATACCAGTACATACAGTCATACCATGGTCCCTGCATGAGCACCATGTGGAGCAGAGTATTCTTTTGGTTGACCAAGGACATGTGACAAGAGTAAGTAAAGAAATAAACTAAAGTTACTTTGGTGGTGGTGGTGGGGTTCTTATTTGTTACCACAACATAACCTAGCACATAATGGATAATACAAATACTTTACAATTTTCTTCATATTGTCATCTGCAGTAATATTTCTAGGCAGTGTTCGGCATGCATATCTGCACAAAGGATAGGTCATTTTACGCATTTTTCAGAGTGGTATGATTTGAGATTTAGGGTATCAATTGAAGGGTTTTTAAAACATATTTCTGGTACTATATTTGTAATATAGTAAATCATCTGAATTTTTTTACATTAATCAGTAATACAATCACTAGTCTGAATGTAAATTCAATCTAACCAAATACTCTTCAATTTTCTTACACTTCTTTATACATTTCTACCACCTGCAACTACTGCTAATTTGGTCTGATATCCCATATCAGACAATATCATGCTTTATTGCTTTGGAAAGAACTTCCAGACAATGTTAAAAAATAATGATGTCTTTGTCTTGTTCCTGATTTTAATGGGAATGGCTATAGTATTTCACTATTAAGTATGAAGTTGGCAGTTAGTTTAAAAGGTCTTTATCATGTCAGGGAAGTAACCTTCCATTCTGTCATTTCTGCATGTTTCTTTTCTTTTTACCCAGAAGTGGGTATTGTTTGCTATTTTTGTTATTTCTTGAAATGATCATATGGTACTTGATATTAGTCAAGGATTGTTTTAACATATTATGTTTTTCAAAATGTAGTAAGATAATATGTTTGATGTATTGTCTGCTAAATGGTACCTTGTCAGTATTTTTTTCCCCCTGAATCCCTTCTACTATTAAGATGAGGCTAAAGCTTATAACTCCAGAAAAGAAGTATATGACTGCTGCCCATGGAAGGGTGAAAGGATATTAAAACAGTTGCTTTCAGATCAGAATGGGAAATGGAAGTCCACCACCTCCATCCCTTTTTTTTTTTTCTTTCTAAGATGGGGCTTTTTTGCAACAGAGATGGAGATAGTTTCTGGGGAATTAGAGAACCCACGCTGCAGAGATGCAATTCTATCTTCTATATGTACAAATGACTCTGAAGTATGAAACATCAAAGCCATTTATGATTTTTCCAAGGCTTACTATGCCCATAAATAGCTTCTTATTCCTCAGTAAAAGCTAGAGTTTAAAGCTTCTGAATGGTGACTACTAAGTGGTCATGGTATAGGAGTTGGAAGTTTTTAGGGGTTTTGATACATTATTTGGATGATCTACATGTTTAAGAATATACTCACAACTCTTTGACTACAAGAAACAAGTGGAACTAAAGTAATTTAATTTAAAAAATGGGATAGATTGGTTGTACTTTCACCCTTTTTGTGGTTTAACTCCACCTCTCTTCCTTGTTCTCAAAATAAGCTTCTGGGAAAAAAAAGCCCATTCCATGCTTTGCTTATAAGGAAAGAAAATATAAAACAAGGGGCAGAGGTGATACAATTATGATTGGCATGAACCAATTCATGGAGTCTAGAAGTCAGAACATGCTGATTTACAAAATAAATTGAAAAACTAATAAAAATTACAGGCTTTGTAAGTTATGATATGGTTAGTAAAGTGATAGTTCCATTGTTTGGTGTGGATGGTTTAATGGTCAGAGATTACTATGGAAAAGCAATCCTATTTAGCTTCAACTTTATTATAAGAGACTATATTATAGTGCTTAGGGTCCTATGAGAGCAAAACACACAAGTTCACTTGGCCTCAATGCCCTTATCTATGGAAAATAGGAATAATTATAACATCTAAATTATTTGGTTGTTAGAAGGACCAAATGAGATAATGGCTATAAATAAGTAGTATAATCCAAAATATGAATGGCAGTTTCCCATCCCTGGATAGAGGGAGAAACACATTACTTTCTGCTGAAAAGAGTCAGGGTATCTTTCTACAGAAATAAAATCAGTGACTACAAGTTAGTTGCAGTGCGTGACTGCCCCCTCCCCCATTCAAGCATTTCTTGAGAAAGCCGATTGCTCTTATCATAATTGTTTTTGCTTCTGATTCTATTAATATTATTGCTAATTCTTTAATCAATGTTAGTCTTTGTATGTCCACACTTTAGTATCTAGCTAGTCCCTGATCTAGGTACTCAGTAAATACTTGTTGAATGTGTAAACAAACAAATTGCTCACTGTGAAGTGAACGGTGAAACAATTATCATAAAGAAAGACCTGACAGCCTTTATGTAAGGGAAGTGTTCCAGCAGCCAGCACTAGGATATTATAATAAATACAAGGATTAATGCAGTGTACCTGAACTGAGAAGAGGTTGCATCATGGCATATCTGTATCACAAGTGTAGACAATAAGACATCTCAAGTTTAATTGGAAGGAGAAAGTTTATTTTTCCATTATGATACATTATTACATTAAATAGCAGATGAACCCCAAGTTTACATATATTCCTTATAGCATATTTCAAAAAGATAAAGAATATAACTCCAATGAAACAGTAATCACATTTTAGAAATATAAAATGTTCTGAAAAAAAAAATGGGATGCAGAATGCAAGAAAATAGCACTGAGCCCCAAATGCAAGAGAAGCAAGCCTTGTCCAGCTATGGTGATCACATTACCCAGCAACAAAGGCAGGCTCAGGGCAAGATGAGGCAGGCCATGCCAGAGAAGTAGACTTAAAAATTTTAAAGAATGTGATCATCTTTCATTTTCTCTGGACAGCATCAAATTCTGTTTCCATTCCAATATCCTTATTTTTCAGTTATCTTAATAGAATTTATTATAAGTGAGAAGACATTAAGAAAATAACATGGCTGTTGAAGTGTAAAGACTCACATGTATCCCACTACAATGTGAAGGATAAACTTAGAGTCATGATATCAGTATTATTGACGCTTAATTTTGGAGAAATTCTGATTAATTGAAGAACTGCCAGTGACTACAGACAGGCTATTCTCAATTGACCAAAGGCCGAAGAGGGAGAGATAGCAAAATGTTTAATGGAAAAGCTTGATGTCCAACTTCAAAGAAAGTTCTAGAGTGGGTTAACTTACAGCAGAATGTGTGAACATGGGTGCACTAAGAAAAATGTCAAACCATTTTAAACTAGTGTGTTCATTATGTGGTGTGTATCAAAGTGCTTTAGATTTATCAGAATATTTGATAAAATGAGAAGACTGTTGAGCTGGAATTCATGTAGTGAGCTGAAATCTGAGTGATGTGAATGCACCATGTGAAAAATCTGATGAAAATGTGTCTTTGAGAAAACAGTAAGGGGAAAGTTCCTGAGGTGAGACAATGCTGATTATTGTCAAGGACCAGAGATTCCAGTGTGAATGGAATGGAAAGAGCCAGGAAAACAGTAAAGGATTAGGTCAGAAATTAGAGGGGACAGACAGATTAGGTAGGGGCATAATGCTGGTGCAGAGAATACTTTTTATTTGATTATGATAGCAAACCATTGAAATGTTACAAGCAAAAGAATTATGTGATATGATCTAATTATTTCTCCAGTCATTCTAGCTGTTATGTGTAGCATAGATTATTGGGGCCGAGAATAGAGTCAGGAGACAAGTTAGGAGTCTACTGCAATATTTCATTAGAGATGGTGGTGGGATAGACATGGTACTGTGGAGGCAGAGGTGGTGAGGAATGGTCAGGTTCTGATTCATTCTGAAAAGCAACTGATGGATTTATGTATAATTTCATCTACTGCCAAGGCATAATTAGTCCTTGAAAGATGTTTATTTTAATTTATTAAAAAATTTTATAAAAATATGAGATGAGATGGGCCCAGTGGTGTACACCTATAATCCCAGCAACTCAGGAGGCTTAGCAAGAGGATCACAGGTTCAAGGCCAGCCTCAGCAACTTAGTGAGGCCCTGAGCAACTTACCAAGACCCTGTCTTAAAAACTAAACTAAACTAAACTAAAATAAAATGCCTGGAGATGTTACTCAGTGATTAAGTACCCCTGATTTCAATCCCCAGTACAAAAAATGAAGTGAAAGGGAAAAGAGGAGTAAGTATCATTCTTGAGTTTGTATCTGAAGTAAATTGGAGAAAATTAGGAAAGAAGCAGAGCTGGTTTGGTACCACAAACTTTATTTTAAATGTGATAACTTAATGACTTGAGGCTATCTGTTTCATATATGTGTAATGAGTCACCAAAAAATAGTTCAATAAATAAACCCACATATTTAACATGTTTACCTGGTGTCCAGTAGTACAAGACAGGAAAATGAGCCATTCTCCTTTTCTTATCTTCATATAGGAGCATAAATATTTGTTTGGCGGGTGCAGGAAAAAAAGGCAACCTGGTAGTCTCAGTTCAGCAGAAGAATTTATTATCAAGAATTTGAAATGCTGACTAGATTATCTCTTAAAGGATATATAGTTTTTATAAAGGAAACTCTTATTCCCTCAGAACTTGGAGTCCTTAATTTATTTAAATATGTATCTGATATCAAAGGCACATTTTATTATTTTCCTATTGACATATAATTGCCACAAATTTAGCATCTTAAAGATTTATTTTCTCACTCTTCTTGAGATCCAAAAGTCCATCATGGGCCTCCCTGGAATAAAAATCTGTCAGGAGGGCTACTTTCCTTAGTGGAGACTCTACAGAAGCAGCTTTTCTTCCCTTTTCCACTTCCAGAGGCTCAGGCTCCTTGGCTCAGGCTCTCCTTCCATTTTCAAGTCAATAATAGTGGTTGAAATAATCGTGGTTCTTAACTTTAAGCCTGTTTGTAGATTTCCGAATGTTGAACCAACCTTGCATCCCTGGGATGAAACCCACTTGATCATGGTGCACTATTTTTTAATATGTTTTTGTATGTGATTTGCTAAAATTTTATTAAGGATTTTTGCATCTATATTCATTAGGGATATTCGTCTGAAATTTTCTTTCCTTGATGTGTCTTTGTCTAGTTTTGGTATCAGGGTGATATTAGCTTCATAGAATGAGTTTGGAAGTGTTCCCTCCTCTTCTATCTCATGGAATACTTTGAGGAGTACTGGAAGGAGTTCTTCTTTGAAGGTCTTGTAGATCTCAGATGAGAATCTATCTGGCCCTGGACTTTTCTTGGTAGGTAGGCTCTTGATGTCCTCTTCTATTTCATTGCTTGAAATTGGTCTATTTAAATTGTGTATGTCCTCCAGATTCAGTTTGGGTGGGTCATATGCCTCTAGAAACCTATCAATGTCTTGGAGGTTTTCTATCTTGTTGGAGTATAGCTTTTCAAAATAGTTTCTAATTATGTTTTGTATTTTGATAGTGTCCATCATGATAGTTCCTTTTTCATCTTGAATTTTAGTAATTTGAGTTTTTTCTCTTCTTCTCTTTGTTAGTGAGGCTAAGGGTTTATCAATTTTGTTTATTTTTTCAAAGAAACAACTTTTTGTTTTATCAATGTTTTTAATAGTTTAGTCTTTTGCACAACACAGCACTCTGACAAGAACTCAAAAACCTCTCTCTTCCTGAATGGGCCCACCCAGACAATGTAGGATAATCTCCCAGGCATAAAGTTAGTTTATCAACAACTTTAAGTTCATAGGCCACTTTAATCCCCCCTCTTGCCATGTGGTATAACATATTCACAGGTTCCAGGGACTAGGATGTGAACATCTCTGAGGTACTATTGTCTTTATATTACACATACTTCATGACTATGTTGTTATCAGGTTAATACTGCAGAAGTAATGGAGGCAAATTTGAGGCTCAGCTATTGCTCTATTGATTATTTTTGCCCATTTTTGCCATATTATGAGAAAATATGTCAAGAAAACTGTTACAGTTTAGATATGGGATGTCCCCCAAAAGCTCTTGGTGATACAATGCAGGAAAGTTGAGAGGTGAAATGACTGGGTTATGAGAGCCTTTGCTAACCAGTACATTAATCCACGTGAATGGATTAACTGGGCAGAAACTGTGAGCAGGTAAGGTGTGACTGGAGGAGGTAGGTCACTGGGGATGTGCCTTGGGGATTTTTATTTTGTCCTTTGAAGCTCTCTCTGTTTCCTGACTACTATGTCCTGAGCTGTTTTCCACCATAATGTTCTGTCTTACTTTGGGCCAGATCAATGGAGTTGGTCATCTATGGACTGAGACCTCTGAAACCTTGAGTCCCAATAATGTTTCCTCCTCTATATTGTTTTTGTCAGTTCTTTTGATAACAGCAATGAAGAATCTGACTAAAACCAAAATTATACCTACATTTTTGACATTTATTAGCATGTCCTTAGTTTTTCCAAGAACTAGTTAGCTATTAACAACAGAATAAAATGTGTAATTCAGAAAGATCCTTTGAATGAATATGTGCTCAGAAATTCATTATCAATGGTATCCCAAGAGACAGAGTTGATATAAATAATTTCTTAGTGGGTAAAATAATTTCCAATGGAATTTATAAAAAGATATGTCTGCTCTTTCTTGCACCTCTTTTCTCTGATTTGTATGTAAATGATTTGATAACACTTTTAATAAATAGGATCCATACTCAGGGTCTATAGTCACTGTGAAAATAAAAAAAAATAATAATCCCTTTAGACTTTTGTCAGATTTTCAGAACCACAGATCTTAGTTTGAGTTAGTCTCTGAAATACTAAATAGCTAGTAAATCTCAGATGGGATAGAGATGTTACCTCCCAGGGAGGTTCTCCCTATGACTTTCACTTCTCTAGGTCAGAATAATTCCATCAACAATGTCTCTTCATAACACTTGGCAGTTTACTATACTTACGACAGTTGTAAAGAGTCCCTGGTTTGAGTGATTATTTGCTCGATGTCTTTAATGAGTGCAAAGATTGCACCTGTCTCTTTGGCTGCTCTATTTTTACTAGTGCTTCACACACTAACTTGCCACTAGGTACTCAGTGATTATGGTGAATATATAAATTCAATAGATTTAACACCTACAGATTTTTATATGAGTTAATTGATAGGTATTTTATTTTACATTCAATGGCCTCTTGGGAATTTGGTAATATTTACTTAAAAAAGGCCTTTTAAGCTAAAATATTCACAGTCAAATATACAACTGTGGGCCTAGATTAGCTAATTGCTATCTCAAAGTGGATCAGAAATTGTTGAGGCAAAACATCTTGACCCTCCTGACTTACCTACTTGGATCCCCTTGATGTGGGTCTTCAACTCAGCACATTGTTCCTACCAAAACATCTTTATTGTCATAACTTACATCTGAATGTAATTATAACTGACATTTATTGAATGTTTACTGTGGGTCAGGCACTATTCTGGGGACTTACCTGTTTAATTTCTGGCAACAGTCCTCTGATATAGACATGACTATCTTCACTTTACATATGAGCCAACTGACATATGGAGAAGTAAGTACTTACCTAAGAATGTACACCTGAGGGAGCTTGCCTGAATCTGTGTCTGCCCTGATCTTGTTCCAGTGACTATGCTTTTAACCAGTACTATTTATTGACCATACAATAACTGCTAAAGTAATGGAAAATATCTTTAATTCAGGTATTTCTTAAAGTATATACCCTCAGATGAACAATCACCAAATAATTGTCCAAAGCTTAAAAATGAGAAAAGACATATAAATATAGAAATAAATATAAATGAGACAATCTGAATTTCAAGCAGCCTTGGCTTTTCTCCAGAGCAATAATACTCAAGGTATGACTTCCAGACAAAATCACTGTCATGTGGAAATTCCTTAGAAACCAAATTCTCTATCATATTACAGACCTACTGAATTAGAAACTCTGGGTGTGATGACCAACCATCTTGGTTTTTAACAATCATTCTGGATGATTCCAATGCATTTGTAAGTTTTGGGATCCTCTGCTGTATTGAGTAGTGGGCAAACAAAGGCCTATGGACCAAATATGGCATGTCAACTTTTATGTCTCCCTTATAAACTGAGAATTTTTCCACATTTATGAAGACTCAAAAGAAATTAATAATATTTTGTAACGTGTGAAAACTGTATGATACTCAAATTCCAACATCCATAAAGTTTTATTGGAACATAACAAAACCCTTGCAACTATGTATTATGTATATTGATTTTCAAACTACAAATGGAAGACACCATCTGGCATGTCAGCACTACGTATTTGCTACCTTGCCCTTTTTGATGACCTCTGATGTTATAGTATGGTGACTTTCATTTGGGAAGATGGGGCTGCAGTGATTAAAATCACCTGTGATCCTTTATAAAAATACAAGTGCAGAAAACCACCCAGAACTACTGAATTCAAACCACCATGGATGAGACTTAGGAATATGTGCAATAACAAAGGAAAAAATAAATCATGAAGAGAGTTGTAGAGTTGTAGAAATGGAATCCCAAATCAGAACTAGAAATCCCACTTTTAGTTACAGATTAGTTAGATTATCTCAGGTATTTCTCACATCAATTTGGGGAGAGAAATAATACTTGTTTTTACCTTCAGTTTACTGATAGAAAAGCTGAAGTTCAGAGATGTTAGGGATTTTGCTTAGTTGCATAGTTGGTAGAGTTTGAATGCTGGATTTGAATGCAGATCTCAAAATCACAAAACCAGTATTCTTAAATTCCTTTTTTTTATACTGACTCTATGCTCTTTTGGTCTAAGGGTATATTTTTTGAGTCTCTTCTCTTTCTCTCTCTCTCTCTCTCACACACACACACGCACACACACACATACACACACACTTTTCTCCCTCTCCTGGTTTCACTATATTTCATGTGTTTGGTTCTCAGTTTTTAAAAACTTTCTACTGGGTCGGTATACTTTTTCCTTGTTCGAAATTGTGGCTAGCTAGACAGGCCCTGATCTTACTTTTCTGTCTTTCAACTCATCTCTATTTGCCTGCAGTTTCCTGCAGATACACCTTGACCTTGTGCCTATGACAATAGAGAAACTATTGCTCTAATTTTAGTCTTGAAAGCAAAGGAACTGTCTTTTACAAGGCACTCGATTTCTACATGATGGATCATGCCCTCAGCTTATCATTAAACACATAGAATATATCAAGAAACCTATACTTCCATTCATAGGGAAGGTTATTTTCTATTTGGATCCCAATCAGAAATAAGATCAATCCTGCTGCAGAGAAATACAAAGCGCTGCTCACAGGGCTATGGGAGAACTACTATGCAGAGACCACACAGGTCAGAGTAGCATGGCATCCCAGCCTTTATTGTAGAGCAGCACTTTAAAAAGTTCCTTGACCTCAAGTCTTGCAAAAGAGATTTCTAGCACTCTCTAATATATGAAGTCTCCTTTTCTTGGACACTTGACTAGACGATAGTTCTTAGGCTTTGAGTAGGGTGTGCCATATAATTGAGTCCTGGACAATTAAATGACAGCAAAAATTCAACTTCTAGGATTGACCTTTGGAAATCCCCATAGCCAATCCCCAGGCTTTCTTCATCTTCCACAAAAGAGAAGATTCTAAAAACCTAAAGGATGTAGACACCTAGCATAGTAGACCTTTGTTCTCTGGATATTTGCAGAGTAAACCCCAACACATACACTAACAACCTTCATTGGAACATGACAAGAGCAAGAAATATGATTGTGTTAAGCAACTGGATTTAGGAATTATAATAGCATCTGCTGTTTCCCTTGAATCATGCCATATCTAAAGTCAACTTTGAGAAATCACATTAGTTGAGGAAAATACAATGTAAAAGTAAACATCAGTGCCTCCATGAAGGAATTAGCCAAGCATAGATGACGTGGCAGAAGGCCTGTTCCTCTTATAAAAACTTTTCATTTATTAACCTGTTTAATCTACAATGAACCATTCTATGGATAAGGAAACTGAGACTTAGGGAGAATAAGAAATAGTTCAAATTACACAGTTACAAGAAGCAGAGCTGAGATTGAAACTCTGGTCACTTGGCATAGGAGTCTTTACTCTTGGTCAATATATAATACAAATAAGTTATTTATACTTTTGTGTTCTTGAGATCATTCTGAGTTAAAAATTCCTGCCACAATTGTTGTTATAAAGTCTGTTGCATACAGTAAGATTGGTACTATACTCAACTATTGTAGGTCTGATATCACTGACTATCTTATAAGAACGGGATTGTTCCCACAAAGGAATGCTGATGTTTGATAGTTTTAGGATCAGGCCTCCAAACCTGGTCTAAGCTGTTCTTCTTACCCAAATCTGCAGATTCTAGAGCCTGTGCTCTCAAAAGCATGCTCTGCTGTCTCAGACCTGTGGAAATGCTGTCTTCCTTCTGCCTGGGCACCTGCCAGGTAGCTTTGTGAGTAGAATGACTTAATACGTGAGAAAGTGCTCTGTAAACCAGGAAACACTGAACACACATAGGCAGGATTATTACCATTATTACTTAAGACAGAGTAAACCATGACAACTCTCTTGCATGTACTTCCTTATTGTTCAGAAGGAGAGCTCAGAGGAAAAGGCTTGCCTGGGGAATTCAGTACAATCTGACTGTACACTGTGCAGTTCATTCAGAAAACTGTAATTTGGCAGTTGCCTTCCTAAATTCTGTTCCCCAAGTAATTGGGTGATACCCACTTCCATGCAGTGCGGCAGGACCACCTCTGCCTCATGCATCCGTGCCTCATTTCCTCACTTAATGACATCTCAGTTCTGTTATTTATTTTCTTTAATATTACGACAGTACAGCAGGATGAGTCACAGTCTCTGCCATTCCCAGTAGCACTCTCCAAGGCCCATGAAACAATCAGGTGATTTATGAGGACCTTTCTACCCAAATGATACATAATCAGAGAAGCTTGCTTTTCACTGCCTTGGTCTCCAGATCAGGGGCTGGTTTCAGTTATCAGGTCAGTGAAGAAGTTGTGGATCCTTGACCTGGCACCTGGGGTGTAAACTTTCTAATGTAGGATGTAAAGGGTGTCTGGCTGGGGCAGAAAGGTTGGAGATGAGGGCCTGGAGAATAGGCAGGCAGAGTCTGCTGGAGGTGGATTGTAAGCACAGGACTCAGGCTGTACCCAGTGTTTAGATTGAGAATGTCATACATCTGAAACAGTGGTTCTCAGCCAGGGAGCATTTTGTCCCCTGAAGAGCATTAGGCAGATGTCAGCAACATTTTTGTTAGTCACAACTCTTAGTTGGTTCCACTTGTAGCTAGTGGATAGAAGCCAGGTATGCTTTTTGTTAAAGAGCATCACTTATTTTATTCATAATTGACAAAATGTATATAATCATAATATGAATCTTGATGTTTTGATGTTGGTATATATTCTGCACTGGTTTATTCAAATTAGTTAACACATCCATTATTATTTTTGCTTACTTTTCTGTAGTAAGTACATTTAAACTTTACTCCTTTTAGCATTTTCAGAGTATACAGTATATTTTTTAATAAGAAATAGTCACCATGATGTGGGATAGAGCTCTTGAACTCATTCCTCCTAAATGAACTTGTGTATCCTTTGACAAATATCTCCCAAATTCTCACACCCCAACCCCAAGCCCAGTCCCTGGTAACCACTTTTTCTATTCTGCTTCTATGAGTTCAATGTTTTAAAATGCCACCTATACCTGAGATCATTTAGCATTTGTCTTTCTATGCGGGCTCATTTCACTCAGTATAATGTCCTCCAGGTTCATCCAGGTGGTCACAAATGACAAGGTTTCCTACTTTTTAAAGGCTAATTGGTCTTCTGTTATTTATCTGTGCCATAACCTCATTATGCATCACATTAATCTATCAATGGGCACTGAGATTGCTTCCATGTCTTGGCTATTATGAAGAATTCAACAGTGAACTTTGACTTGCAGGTGTTTCTTAGACATACAGACTCTGCTTATAAGCTTTCTGCATTGCACAGAACAGCTTTCCACAACAAAGATCTATCTTGCTCAATTTCAATCATGCACAGATTGAAAAATCCTGTTCTAAAGTCAGGAGAAGGAGCCTCAGCCCACTCAAACTTAGGCATCATGGGACCTTAATGAGAGGAGTGATTAGGATTTCTAAATTCTTGGCCACACGAGTGATTTTGTCTACCAAATGGAGCCTATATTTAACATAAATTGTATTTAAATTATAACATTTTAACTTAGAAAGAGAGTTTGTCCACTGAGGAAGAGACATTGACAAACAAATGCTAACTCAAATTCTAGGTCAGTTACTTAAAAGTCCCTAGATCTTAGTAAATGTTCTTGACCTCCTTTTGCCTAAATTTCAATCTCTATATAATGCAAATAATGACTTGCAGGGTAGCACTAGCGTTCAATAAATTGTTGAAGTTTCAAGTGTCCTCAGCTAAACTTTAAATTCCTTATTGTCAGGGTAGCAATCTAGTATCCTGGACAATGGAGAAGGAGCAGGGTGCTCTTTGTGTTTGTGTGTGCATGCACACATATGCACCATATGTTAGTGATTTTAATCCCATCATCTCACCTAAATGACAGGTCCTGAAGTGGAATAGTTGTAGTGGGTATAGAAAGAAGTGAATGGAGACTCCATTACCTCCTGTGAGATTTTCCCAACAGAGATACTGTTCCTTTGTGATGAGGTGTTTTCTCAGGATAAATCAGGAAAATATCTAACTCTTTAGTAATACATTGCCCTAATTTTATGTTTGTGTCCGTGACACCATGCCCATCCTGGCTCTCTGCTGAATTCTTTGTTTTTTGCTTAATCTTTATTAAGAATTATTTTTAAATATTAGTGTGGTCCTGAGACTCTGTTCTAAATCTTCTGTGACGTTGGCTCTTTATTTTTTAATTTTAATGTTTATTTTTTATTAGTGCATAATTGTTACACATAATGGTGGAGTTCATTTTGACACCATTACACATGCATGAAATATCATTTACTCCATTTCAGTTCACAGTATTTCCTCTTTTCCTCCCCTTTTCTCTCCCCATTCCCTTACCTCTATTCTACTGGTCTTCCTTCTATTCATTTATTGTTTTTAAATTGGTGCTTTATTGGTATGCATGAGGGTGAAATTCAGTGTGGTATATCCACATGTGTACATGGAATAATTTTGTCAATTTTATTCATCAGCTCTTTCCTTTCCCAATTCCCCTTCCCTCCACCTCTATCTCCTTCCTCTACTCTACTGATCTCCTTTCCATTTCTATGGTATACCCCACTTTATTTTGCTCTATGTTCTTAATATGATATAAAACATCCAACCCTTGACCTTCCGAGTCTGACTTATTTTACTTAGCATAATGTTTTCCAGTTCCATCCATTTACCAGCAAATGCCATAATTTTGTTCTTCTTTGTGCCTGAGTTAAATTCTATGTGCATATGTATGACATTTTTTTAATTCATTCATCTGTTGGCAGGCACCTGGGCTGATTCTATAACTTGGCTATGGTGAATTGCTCTGCTATAAACATTGAAGTGTCTGTGTCACTAACGTATGCTGAATAAAGTTCTTTTGCATAGATGCCAAGAAGTGGGATAGCTGGTCATAGGGTGGTTCCACTCCTAGTCTTTTGAGGAATCTCCATATTTCCTTCCAGCATGCCTGTACTGATTTGTATCTGCAACCACAATGTAGGAGTGTACCTTTTCCCCCACATCCTCTCCAGTATTTATTTTTATTTGTATTTTTGATTATTGTCATTCTAGTTGTCAGAGGAAATCTCAGTGTAGTTTTGATTTACATTTCCCTAAATATTAGGAATGTTAAACTTTTTCTTTCATATATTTGTTAATTATTTTATTTCTTCTTTGAGAAACATCTGTTGTGTAGTTCATTTGTCCACCTACTAATTGGGTTATTTGTTTATTTGGTGTTAAGTTTCTTTTGAGATTTTTTTATATTCTAAACATTAATCCTTTGTCAGAAAATTATCTGGCAAAGACCTCCCATTCTGTAGGCTCTCTCTTCATCCTTTGTTTTCTTTACTGTGAAGAAGCTTTTTGCTTTTTAATTTGATGCCATCCCTCCTACTAATTCTTGGTTTTATTTCTTCAGTTTTAGGGTTCTAGCTAATGAAGTGTGTGTGTTTTTTTTTCTAGCAGTTGCAAAGTTTCTAGTCTAATTCCTAGGTCTTTAATCTACTTTGAATTGACTTTTGTGCAGGGTAAAAGATGGGGATCTAGTTTCACTGTCCTACATATGGATACACATGGATATTCAGTTTTCCTAGCACCATTTGATTAAAAGTCTACATTTTCTCCAACGTATGTCTTTGGCACCTTTGTTGAGTGTCAGATGACTGTATCTATGTGGATTCGTCTCTGTGACTTTTGTGGTATTATATTGATTTTCATGTCTGTTTTGATGACAACATTATGCTGTTTATATTACTATACTTCTGTAGGATAACTTGAGATCAGGTACTGTGATGCCCTCCACATTGCTCTTCTTGATCAGCTTTGGTTTGGCTATTCTGGGTCTTTTATTTTTCCAAATGAATTTTAGGACTGTTTTTTTCCGGTTCTGTGAAGAATTTCATTGTTATTTTGTTGGAGATTGCTTTGAATCTGTATAGCACTTTTGGTAGTATATTCACTTTGACAATATTAATTCTGCCTATCAAAGAACATGGGAGGGCTTTCCATCTTCTAAGGTATTTTTTATTTTTGTCTTCAGGGTTCTATAGTTTTCATTGTAGAGGTCCTTCGTCTCTTTGGCTAGATTTATTCCCAAATATTTTATTTTATTTTTGAGGTTATACTAAATGGAATAGTTTTCCGGATTTCTTTCTCAGAAGTTTCATTATTAGAGAAGGAAAAGGAAAGCTACTGATTTCTGTGTGCAAGTCTCACCCTTTCTCCCTCATTCCTGATTAAGTCCCTCTCTGAACCAGTTCATGTATATATAAGATCTCAAGATCTCAGCTGCCAATTATAGGAACAGTATCTCCAGAATTGTATTTCTAGCTCAAATATTATTTTAGGTCCCACTGAGTATCAGTTTTTCAAAGGGAGGCAGTGTTGCATTGTGGTTAGAAAATATAGACTTGAAGATAACCAGAAATGTAGTAGCACTTTGACTCTGACACTTATCATAGGAAATGGAACAAGTTGACCTCTATGAGCCTTCATCTATAAAGCAAAAGGAATAATACCTATATCACAGGACTTTGGTGGGGATTAATATATGAAGGGACTATTAATGCTCTCAACATTTAGTTAGTCCACAATAGTTTTACTCAACATGGCTTCTTGAAAGTTAACTGTGTGCAACTGTAAGATGCTTTTTCTGAGTTTTCATTTCCCAAAGGAGAAACCCTCCCTCTCTCTTAGCTTCCATATTGGAGACCTATAAATGCTAGCTCTGATTCTATTTTGGTCCTGGCCTTTCCTCTCTATTCTCTCTGCTCTTGCTGCAGTCCAGGCTTTTATCACTCCTTACCTGGGTCACTACAACAGCTTAATAGCGTGTCTCTCTCCCTCCACACACACACCACTTCCATGAATCTGCACTAACAGTGTGACTCTTACTAGCCTCATTTCACTTTCAGAATAAAATTCAAAGTGTTTAGACCACTTCATTCGTGGTCTGGCTCTGCTTTCCCCTTCAGATCCATCACCACCATTCCACCTGCTGAACTCCAATCTTAATATTTTTCTCCCTTTTTTGAACCCTTCTTCACCATCTTCAAAGAAAAATCATTGCCTCTGCCTCTGTATTCCCATCCCACTCACTGTCATGTCCATCTCAGCACTGATCACAGTCTTCTCTGCTATGAGTCTGGCTGAATGCATTGAGCTTATACCAAGAATTTATTCAACATGTGTTTGTAAAATAAATCACTGATGAATGAATTTGTGTTCCAGGATTAAAGTCAGCACCTACTGGTATCCTTGCCCTTGGTGCATAACTTTAGCACATTGTATAACTTATCTTTTCCTACTGTACCCTTCAGGTTAAGGTGGAACATAATGATTTACTCATGTGTGATCAAGGCAGAGTAGGAGAATAAATCATAATACCTACATAATATGCACACATTGATACATGCATAATGGTTCCCATAATAAAATATATCCAGAGTAGACATTTGATGAATAGTTATTGGATTAAGTGAATTGTCTTCTATATGGGCAGTCTGAAACTTCATGGAGTCCTCATCAGGCAAGTAATTGTCCATAATTAAGACATCAATGGTACCTTCATATTCCTTAGAGTGACTCAGATACAGGGAAAATATCAGAAGCATCTGAGGACCACCTTCAGAGTTCTGTTTTATTTGGCTGTCATTGTTGTTCACCAAAGGTTGTTTGGCACAGTAGGGAGGTAGTGGAAGGGTCCTACATTTTGCAGCTAGACCCGACCATGCTCAAACAGTGCCACTTACTTTGTGAATACAGGCAATCACTTCTAGTGGTCTCATCTAGCACTCATCTCATATGGCTTTATGTAATTCAGTTTCGGGGTCTCTTGACATCAGTACTATTGAAATTTTTGACTGTATAATTCCTTGTTGTGGGGGCACTGACCTACACATCATAGAATGCTTAGTGACTAGTAAATAGTAGTAGCACCCATCCATGAGGTATGACAGCTAATGTCTCCAAATATTGCCAGATGTCCCCTAGGAGATGAGTGGGGAGTGATCACACCTGGCAGAGAGCCAAGCTACATTTTACAAAGTATGCAATACGCCCAGAATATAGTAGATGTTTTCCTGCTTCTCCATCTTTTTCCTTAATTGTGCTATAAAATTCCATGCTTGTATCTGTTCAAAAAAAAATATATTTATGTCTAATAATGATCCCTTCCCTGCCAAAGTTTAATCTGAGATTTGTGGTGGTACATTTTCCAGTCTTATATAGCTCTCCATAACAGTTTTACTTAGAAAAAAATTATCAGTGCAAAGTGATAGTCTGAATTTTCCAGTGATGAAGCTGGGGCTCTAATAAGTGCTATTTGTGAAGAAAGAAAATATAAACTTCCTTTAGTTGGAGAGGCAAGAGAAATAAAAGGAAAAGAAACTATAAGACTGAAATAAATTGGAGGCTGTAGGTGTCATGGCAATGCAAGTTGAGGGATGATCGATTCCCCTAGATTCTGAGTGGCACATTCTGTGCACGGAGCACTGGCTGACGTCAATCGGATTAAGTGGCCTCCATGGGAGCACTGCATGCAAGATGAGTGTGGTGCAGGCCTCAGGATTTGTCATTGCCTTCAAACGAAGCTTCTTATTTCATAGTGAGAGGAAGGCAAGTCTGTGAATGAGCAACAAGAGAAATGTTCTTGCTTAAGGGAAAGCTCTGCTGGTTTGTACAATTGTTGCAATTGCAGGTAAAATCTAAAAACATTTAACCTTTTTGCACATGCATTCATTCAGAGTAATCCGTTCAGCCAAATGATGTACTTTTGGGGGGATCAAAGATGTGTAAGCTCCCTTCATTTCATTTTATTAAGATATATATGCAGGGAAAGCAGAAGGTCAGAGTTCATTAAGACATACTTAATGTCTTCTAAATTAATCATAAGTGAAATAATCTATCTGAAGGGCTTCAAACGGTGTCTGACATAATAAATCCAATATAATTGTCAGCCATTTTATTACCATTATGCTGCTGCAACTTTTAGTTTTTGCTATACATTATCCTTTATGGCTCATTGGAGGAAAGATTTCTAAAACTACAGGATGGATTAAGGTCCTTTCTCCTGTGATTCCATGGATATGTTATTCCAGTCCTAAGTTACCTTTTTCTATTAAAATTATCTGTGTAGCTGTTTCTCTTTTATTGGAAGGTCCTGTTTGGATACAGGGGTTCATATCATTCATTTTTGAATCTCTACCGTGAACACATTTACTTGTAATTTTCCAGAGCTGTTTGGATCTAGGACTGAACTGGGAAAGTGCATAAGCTAGTTGCTGAAGAAGAATAATTACTGCCCTTTTCTGGAAGCATAAGATATTTTTCTAACTCTTCACATGGACCCTCTCCCTTTCATCGTGGGACCACTTAAGAGGGCACATACTTTGAATAAAAACAATTTATAAGCCATTTACCAGAGAAGATCCTCAGCCCTTAAATGCAAGTGTACAAATATACAGGTATTTAGTTATAACTCGGTATAGCTCCTATTTCAGGACCTTATATGCCTGGGCTGGGGGGTATTTCAAATCACTCCTTCCTGGAATGTATCATGATTTCAGTGGGTATAGATATAGTTCCAGGGGTTTATAGGAGATTAGAGCTAATATGATTTTAAAGACATTAGAGCTAATATATGGTTTTAAAGATTACTAGATATATAAGTCATCACTGAAATGTCCATGTCCTGGTTGATGACTTGTTCTGTTTCTGTGTCACTCTGGGTCTAGGGGCTTTCTATGTGAATCTTTCATAACCTCTCTGCCTCAGCTGACTTATTTCTTCTCAGAACTTACTGCCTTCTAAGAAAGCTACTACCTTGGTCTTGTCCTTCTTCTCATTGACTTCCTCTCCTATGTCAGCCTGGAAGGGAGTTTTTCACCCTATTCCCAGCTCATATACTGGTGTCATATGTGGACATATTTACATATGCAGATATAAATACATGTGTATATACTCATATCTATGTATGTGTGTATATGAAATGAAAGTTGCTGAGAACTTACTTTTTTCTACATTACTTCCCTCTATTATTATCTCCTGTATTTACCTCTATTTTATTTTGTTATTGATGATAGACATCCACAAGATTGATTTTCTGAGCACTAATGCATCATGACCCAATGTTTGATAAACACTCACTTAGTTGTGTGACAATTCTGTTTTCACTACTGAAATGAACTTTGAAGGAGTGGCTGAATTCATTTAAGCTTTCAGGTCAGAAAGTCAGTGATCCATTAAACCATGCAATTGGAAGGATTTTGTTGCAGAGGATTATATTAAAGAAATTCCAACTCCTATTATGTCCTATGATTATAAGAGTGCATGTTTGGGAAAAATAAAATTAATAGTCTAATAATTGATTTTGGACAAGTGATGCCAAGTTTCATACCTTCTATTTGATGTAGGTATTATTGTCTCTGTTTTATTGACAAAAAAACAGGCAAGTGAGAAGTTTTGAGAGATTTAATATCCTCAGTGATAGCCAGCTAGTAAATACAGAAGAGGACCCAAATCCATATCATCAAATTTCTAACCTCACTCACTGTATATCACTTTCCCCTTGCAAGAACTTTCAAGTTTATTAAATGCTTTTTACAAACTAAGTACCATTCCAAGACTGTAGTATGTAATGATTTGTTTAATCCTTACTGCAGCCCTGTAAAAGGTAAGTACTGCTATTTTTCCCATTTTATAGAGGAGAAAACTAAGAAAAAATAGGTTAAACCACTTGCTTAGTAACCTACTGTTTATAAAAGATGGAGACAGGAGTCAAACAGATGGTGCAATAGAACCTGTAGTTCAGGGGCCTTTGAGAAAGGAGTGTTTATTCATTGGGCCAAAATAAAGAGAAAATTTTAAATATCTTGTGTAAATTTTAAGTCTACTTGTGACATTGTATATATGTATTTCTTGGCTTTACTTAAGTTCATGTGTATATATGCTTATATATAAAACATATGCATAAACGGATATGTATATGTATAATCTATATGATTAAAAAGTATGTTAAGAAATCAGAAAGGGAAAAATAATGGAAAGAAAAATAACATAGCTATTACATAAGAGTCATGATGAAGGTGGCTTTGGCCTTATCTAGTTGGGACACAGGTAGTGATTTAATGGTCATGTTCCCAGAAGATACCATATTTGATTAGTCATGGGATTTGTTAAGCAAAATAAACTTTTATTTTAAAATACCTTGAGGAAGTAATTCAGTTCATAATAATGTTTTATTAATATCAAAGAAGATTTATAAAACTTGTCCAAGGATTTTATAGTTCTATAGCCATGTTAGGATTAAACTTAAGTATTCAAAGTTTAAAAACCAATACATGATTGGTAATATGGGAATGGTGTGGGTCTGATTGTTAGCAAAGGCTACATTGATTTAGCACAATTTAGGAGGGAAATGGATTGTATTATATTATTCAGGGGCCGTTGGATAGAGAGTTCATTGTTAATGCTGTGGATCTAGTATAGCAGCAAGTCTTATTGAATCTTTTTTTTTTGTCACCAACATACATATGCCAATGAAACAATATTATTTTGCAGGTTTCAATTCTGAAACAACCATATTTTAAAAAAATAAAGCATTACAATAATTTATAATTCAAACTGGTAAAAATTTGAAAGTTAAAAGACAGTTGTTACTAATTGCACTATTATAATAAGCACAGAATGGGACTTCCCTAGGCAAAATTATGATGTGAAGTCACAGGGAGAACATTCCCCCAGTCTGGTTGCTAAAACGTTGAAGTTCTTCTATACCACTTAGAAAATTCCCATTGTCCTAGGTTCCCTAACTGCTTCTCAAGGCCTTCTGAACCACTTCTCTCCCATCCTTAGGAAGCACTCAACCCACTCATTATCTAGCAAATGAAGGAACTGAGACTCATCTTTTATAGCATTACTGCATTAGGGTCCTGGTATCCAGGAGTAGGGCAAACATATTCCCAGTTTGTACCCTGATAGAATCCTTAACATTGACCCCTTCTGGTCAAAAAATGTACTAATTTGGATTATTTAATTTATTTATTGACCATGCTAGTGGTAGAACTTTCTAAACAAATGCTATAATCCTATTTGGAGCAAGAAAATAGAATGTAATTTTTTTTTCAAGATCCAAGATCCACCTAGCTAAATAATGTAATAAGTACTCAAATTGTAAAGTATAACATGTAATAATTGCCTCCCAGTGTGACTAGTGTCCTATGGTGTGGGTCTTGCAGCTTTACTCTAAAGTACAAAGTGATTTGCCTCCAAGCTATAGATTCCTTTGATTGAAAATGAGTCAGACACTGTTTTGGGAAAGGAGAAGAGGATATATATTACTGCTTTTCCTATACATATTCCTTTCTCCAGAAACACTTTGGTCTCTAGTAATTATTTTAAGATACTTTCTAAATTGACATCATATTGACCTCTTGGCACTTAAAATTGTGTTTATCTTAAAATCAGAAGATATCCCAAACCACCTATAATATACATATCTTATCAATATCACATTAAGAGTGGTGTTCTTCTGGAAGCTAGAAATCATCATAAAAGACTAAATTTGCTTATTCGTAGACTTGCTGATTAATTAAATATATATGAGTACCTCTTATGTCCAAATACTGTCCCAATCACTTGGAACATATCAGAAAAAAACTCTTTGGGAAAGAAATGTTCAATTTAAAATATGGTAAAGAGGGCAGTCCTCGAAGATTTGAAGGAAGTAGGAGATCTACCTTTGAGATATTTGAAAAAAAGAGGATTTTCCTGGCAGGAGAAACCCACGTAAAAGTTCTGAGGTTCTTAGGTAAGGGTTTGGCTAACCACTTAAAGAATGATAAGGAAATGGGCATGGCTGAAGCAGAGTGAGCAGGGGAGAGAGTAGCAGGAGATTAGGTCAGATGAGCAGGAAAAATGGAGTCAGAGAGTGTAGTCACATGGGCAACTCTAATTATCCTGACTTTAATCTGTGAGAAGTAGGACTCCTTTGGGTGGTTTTGTGCATATGTGACATCATATGACTCACATTTTATAAGGCATACTTTGGATTGAGAACAGAGTGTAAGGGGGTACCTTTGGAGCCCATGGTAGTACTCCAGGAGAGAGAGATGGTGGGGAGACAGTACAGGCACGGTGCAGGGGCAATATTTTCCCTGTATTTTGCAAGTTGAGAAACAAAGATTTCTTGAGGAATATGCAGTGTGGGGAAGAGAAAGATAGGAAAATTCAGGATGATCCCAATGCATTTGCTGACTTACTTTACTAACCTACTGGTAGGAGGCCGTTTCCATCAGTGGAGAGAGAAAACATGGTGAGTAGATGAAGACTGGAGAATTAGGAGTGAAGGGAAGTTCATTAAGTTTAAGATATCCTTGGAACACCAAATGGCTATGCCCTGTTGGCAAACAAGTGTGCAAGTCAAGAACTCATATCTTGTTTAGTGTTTTCGTGTACAAAACTGTGTTGCATGCAGGGCATATAAAATTACAGAGGGCACTTTGATCTTGAGACCTCACCTTCACATCCACACTCCTCAAAAGCATGGTTTATTCTAGATCCCTCTTCTTTGCCATATCTCCTACTCTTTAGCTCACTACAGTCAATCTTCTTCCTTCACTGGTTCTCTAAAACTAATCTTTTTATGTTAGCATAATATATACATTGTTACTCTAAAACCTCTTAGTTCTTATATTACTTGATCCCGCTGTGGCATGTGATACCTGTCAAACACTTTATCCTTCTTGGAAGTATCTTTTCCTGAATTAATGAGTAAACTTTGCCTCTATTCTCTTCCCATCTCATTATTTCATTCATTTTTTCTTGATGAGTAGTATTCTGCTTATGTTTCATCTATTGTTGTAGTCTCCAGGTACAATGTTAGCTCTCAAGTTATCTAATTCAGCATAATCTGAGACATCTCTCTTACGTTCATAGCTTCAACTCTCACTAACTATTTTGATTATACTAAAATGCCTTTATTGTAGTCTTTTCTCTTTAATAATATATTCATTCAAATAACTCTCTGCTGGATGTATTTAATGGTTTGTCCTATAAAAATCTCCAAGGAAACATGCTCTGTATCTCCACATCTGCTACACACACACACACACACACACACACACAAATGCACACATTTTCCCCTTAGTTAATGACTTTTCCTTCCCATGCTATTCCTCAAGTCAGATATCTTAAAGTTATTATGATCCCTTGTCACCCCACCTAATAAAATCTACAAAGGATCTTTAATATACTCAAAATCTCTCCCCTTTATCCCATTCCCATCTATAGATTTCCTGATTGTTGTTTTAATCCAACCTTATAAGCATACCTGCCAGATACTTCTGGACTTGTTTTCTATAACATGATTGATGTTATATGTTAATTAACTGATATGGTAATGCAGATATTAAGCTGGGTTTGTTTGCTTTTCCAATTAACTGTCTCTAAGTTGATGGCCTTGCCAGTGGTGGCCATTTGACTTAAGTCTTCTCTTGCCCCAAGAAGTATGGATCAGAGAAGAACCAAAGATTCAAACACATTGCTTTCAAAGTTCAAAATCAGACCTTTAATAAAGAGGAACAATTTTTTAAGAATAATTAATGATTTCCAGTTTTCCCAGCACCATTTGTTGAAGAGGCTGTCTTTTCTCCATTGCATGTTTTTGCCTCCTTTGTCAAGTATGAGATACCTGTACTTATTTGGGTTTGTCTCTGTGTCCTCTATTCTGTACCATTGATCTACCTGTCTATTTTGGTACCAATACCATGCTGTTTTTGTCACTATTGCTCTGTAGTATAGTTGGAGGTCTGGTATTGTGAAACCCCCTGCTTCGCTCTTCTTGCTAAGGATTGCTTTAGCAATTCTGGGTCTCTTATTCCTCCAAATGAATTTCATGATTGCTTGCTCTATTTCTATGAGGTCCATCATTGGGATTTTAATTGGAATTGCATTGAATTTGTATAGCATTTTTGGAAGTATGGCCATTTTGACAATATTAATTCTGCCTATCCAAGAACATGGAAGATCTTTCCATCTTCTCAGATGCTCTTTAACTTCTTTCTTTAGTGTTCTGTAGTTCTCAGTGTAGAGGTCTTTCACATCTTTTGTTAGATTGATTCCCAAGTATTTTATTTTTTTTGAGGTTAATGTGAATGGGGTAGTTTTCCTAATTTCTCTCTCAGAGGATGCATCACTTACGAATAAAAATGCATTAGATTTATGAGCATTAATTTTATATCCTGCTACTTTGCTGAATTCATTAATGAGTTCCAGAAGTTTTCTGGTGGAATTCTTAGGATCTTCTAGATAGAGAATCATGTCATCAGCAAATAGGGATAGTTTGATCTCTTCTTTTCCTATTCGTATTCCTCTAATTTCTTTGGTCTGTCTAATTGCTCTGGCTAGAGTTTCAAGAACAATGTTGAATAGTAGTGGTGAAAGAGGGCATCCCTGCCTTGTTCCAGTTCTCAGGGGGAATGCTTTCAATTTTTCTCCATTTAGAATGATGTTAGCTGTGGGCTTGGCATAAACTGGAAATCCATATGCAGCAAAATGAAAATAAACCCATATCTCTCACCCTGTACAAAACTCAACTCAAAGTGGATCAAGGACCTAGAAATCAGACCAGAGACTCTGCACCTAATAGAAGAGAAAATAGGTCCAAATCTTCATCATGTTGGCCTAGGACCAGATTTCCTTAACATGACTCCCAAAGCGCAAGAAATAAAAGCACGAATAAATGATTGGGATAGAGTCAATCTAAAAAGCTTCTTCTCAGCAAAGGAAACAATCAGCAATGTGAAGAGAGAGCCTTCAGAGTGGGAGAAAATCTTTGCCACACACACTTCGGACAGAGCACTAATCTCCAGAATCTACCAAGTACTCAAAAATCTTTACACCACGAACACCAATAACCCAATCAATAAATGGGCCAAGGAAATGAACAGACACTTTACAGAGGAAGATCTACAAGCAATCAACAGATTTATGAAAAAATGTTCAACATCACTCGTTATAAGAGAAATGCAAATCAAAACCACCTTAAGATTTCATCTTACCCCAATTAGAATGTCTTTTATCAAGAACACAGGCAACAACAGGTGTTGGCGAGGATGTGGGGAAAAGGGTACACTCATACATTGCTGGTGGGAGTGCAAGTTGGTGCAGCCACTCTGGAAAGCAGTGTGGAGATTCCTTAGAAAACTTGGAATGGATCCACCATTTGACCCTGCTATCCCACTCCTTGGCTTATACCCAAAGGACTTAAAATCAGATTGCCTCAGTGATGCAGCCACATCAATGTTCATAGCGGCTCAATTCACAATAGCTAGATTATGGAATCAACCTAGATGCCCTTCAGTAGATGAATGGATAAAGAAACTGTGGTATATATACACAATGGAATATTACTCAGCCATAAAGAAGAATAAAATTATGGTATTTGTAGGTAAATGGATGATGTTGGAAACTCTTATGCTAAGTGAGATCAGCCAATCCCAAAAATCCAAAAGCCGAATGGTCTCTCTGATATATGAATGATGATGCATAATGTGGGGGGGAAAGATGGCAAGAATGGAGGAAAGATAGCTAGCATAGAGGGAAGGGAGGGGTGGGGGCGGGTGGGGGGTAAAATTAATAACAGAATGTGTGACAGATACCATTGCCCTGTGTACATGCATGAAAGCACAGATGGTATGACTCTACTTTGTGTACAACCCTTGAAACAATAGCTGTACTCCATTTGTGTTCAATGAATCAATAAGTAAATAAAAAAAAATACTGAGATCGAAAAAAAAGAAAGAATAATTAATGAGTCTTTTATTTGTTTTAGAATTAATAAATCATCTCTGAGCTGGAAGCAAGATTTAGAGAAAAGAGTAAAAGAATATTATTGCTATATTGTCTGTAATTTACTTTAAAATATTTCTATAAAAATTAGTACTCTTCAAAACAATTTTTACCTCAATCCATAATTTGAAGAACACTGTCTTTTGAAGTTCAGCATACACACACACAAACACACACATATGTGTTCATACATGTACGTGTAATGGATATAAAATTTTAACAGAAATATTTACCTTTCCTTTCTATGTCTGAGAATGATGATATTCTTTTTTTTTTTTTTTTTTTTTTT
>JAJEJO010000434.1:250306-313647 GCA_020662805.1 Glaucomys volans | reverse complement strand
CCGATGCACTTGTGTATTTTACTGTAAGTTATATCTCAATAAAGTATAAATAAATAAAGCAAGATGTCAAATAGTGAACATAGGATGCTACCTTTTATATAAGAAATAGAGTATAAGAATATATATGTTTGTGTTGTTGTCTTCATAAAATGTTCTGGAAAAATAAGAACCTATGACAAAACCTAGAGTCCAGGGAGAAGAAAATGAGGATGGAGGAAGGAGTGAAGCTTCTCAACATACACCTCTTTGCAGCATCTTGCTCCTTTAACTCTTGAAAACAAAAAGTAAATCATCTTTACAGAAAAGTGGGTAACCAAAGATTGAGGTAGGGGCAAAGTGGGTACAAGGAAGATAAATGGCTCCATGGATATTTTCTGAACTCAGTAACACTTTTTTTTTTTTGGTACTGGGGATTGAACCCAGGGGCAGTCGACCACTGAGTCACATCCCCAGCCCATTTTGTATTTTATTTAGACACAGGGTCTCACTGAGTTGCTTAGGGCCTCACTAAGTTGCTGAGGCTGACTTTGAACTCGTGATCCTTCTGCCTCAGCCTCCCAGGTGCTGGGATTACAGGCATGTGCCACCACGCCCGGCAGATATTCTTTCTATTATATATTGTTTTGTAAAAATGTTCTAGACAATGAAGTTTCCTTCTTCATTTATGGGTCACTGAGACCTGAAGTTTGGAAAACACTGATATAATGACATAGATATGTGTGTCTAAGTAAAATTTAATCTAAAATTCAGGGCAGCTGGTTAACATTTGAATCATCCTAATCATTTGTCTGCACTCCAGGGTTTGTTGGTTAGCACAAAAAGAATGCTTACCAGGGGTCCATGTTCCTAAGACTTCATAATGAGTATTTTTAAAAATTCCTAGAAATGTACTAGCATACTGGCTAATTAGATTAAAGGGTATTAGAAATAAATTTTCTGTGTTGAAATAAATGGTATTCAGAAGTTAAGATTGAAAAAATATTAGAAAGGCATGTTATCTCTTGCATTAAAGGACATGGAAATCTGCTAATTCCTTCAACCAAAATTTGGAATTGCAGATTGGGTCTAAAAGTCCATCCTTTCTGAAGTTTTTTCCCTTTCTGCTGGTGTGAAATTATCCTATTTGATCTAAGTAAAAGCATATCTGATCCTGTTGCAGAGTCATTTCGACATTTTCCTTATCACATTGGCCATTTATTCAAAGAAACCATTAGAGAACTAAGCAGGACAATAGTCAGAAAATATCATGTTTGCAGAACTAGTTATATAACAATCTTTGGACCTGTTTGCTAAGAAGTGTTCATACCTATTGAAGATTTTATTTTACACTAGGTCATACCATAATAAAACCCTGGGTAGTGGGGAAGGTGAGGGAGCAAGAACCTTCCTCTTTTCAAATCATCAGAGTATTCTGATGGTACCAAAAAGAAAAACTGCAACATAAATGGTGACATTTGCCTATGTCAGTTTAAAGTAAAGTTGTTCGTGGGTGTTTGAGAAATACCACAAGTTGTTAAGCAAGTTATCACTCAAAGTCATAAAACACAAAAGGGGTCACATCTATATTGAAGTTTATTCTGACTTCCAATGCCATCCTCCAAGCTTCCTCCTGCTACAGTCACTTTAGTCAAAGCTGCATACTACATAAACTCATGTACATATGTGGCTGCATGGCCAATGTGGTACTACAATATATATAATCAGAAAAATGAGAGATGACACTCCATTTATGTATGATCTATCAAAATGAATAAAAAGCATTCTCCTGTCATGTAAAACAAATTAGAACACATTAAAAAATTAATTAAAAAAAAAAACATGGACCTCCTAAATGAGGACAAGCCAGCTGGGTTACTCTTAGTTACATTCTACAATGTATGGAAGAAGTAATTTGCAACACTGTTTTCCCAAAGGAAGTTTAACGAAGATGTGTCAAAGGCATTATCAGGTAAAGAAAATAAAAGGTGTGGGGGGGGACTCTTGAAGTAAAATTATATAAATAGTGTTGCAAGATAGAAAAGTCTCTTTTCAATTCATAATCATTTCAAAACCTTTCCAGCATTATTGTACATCAAGATTATATCCTTTAATTAATGCTCAACCAATGGAATTCTTCCTGCTTTTGATTACCTTAATAGATACTACAGAATAAGTTTAGTATGAATACAGAAATAAAGGAATTGATTCTTCCTGATTATTATAATTGTTATTCAGAGTTGGAAGTAAATTAATCTCTGCAAACTCAGTAGCCTCTATTAATCTCTGCAAACTCAGTAGCCTCTCTTGGAAACCTTATTTCATTGCAAAATTAATTTCTCATTTTTGTTTTAGATGTAATTACTTAATTTAGGAAAATTTATGATTGACCTGATTTAACCTTAATTACTGATATCTAACCAGATGTCCATATTGAATGGTCATATTCCACCATCAATGGAAGTCAGAGCATGGGCAAAATTTCACCACAACCTTATTCCATACTGGCCATTATTGTATCCAAGCTTTAGTCACCAAATCAAATCAAATAATAAAATCACTTTGAACTACATGAGATAACTCTACAAATTCTAATAAGTACACTCACATTAACACATTCATTCCTAATCAAATGTTTTATTATTTTGTCATTCTATCACCTGTTCTTACCATTTATTGACACATATTTACTCATTTCTGTTGATATAAAATAGAAAATTATTACACTTCTTTTGTAGTGCATTTCCTCAGACTTTGTACTGGTCCCATTGACTCATTCTGAGATTTGACCTTAGCTTTGGGCCTACTAGCAATGCAAGATGATAGGAGAAAGTCTTGACACTGATAAGCACCACTTGCAAAACAACTGTTCCAGACAAGGTTAAAATGGGATCTCAAAAGAAAGGAAGAGGAAGTATATTAGATACAGGAGAGCAGCCCCCTTAGGCAAGGGAAGCTTTGAGTAACTCAGTGGTTCAAGATTTTCAGCTGTATATGATTCCAAGAAGATATTCTGATTCCAAATCTGAGGGTCTCTTCTCCATCCTGAACAGTGCTCTTATTTTGTACATAAGCAACTTTTGAGGCTGTAAAGTTAATTTTCTATTATTATTTCATATGCCATACAATTGGATTATATGTCTCATTTTCAATGAGGTCTGCCTCATACCTACAATTATAAAAATGGAGTCTCTAGGATCACCAACCGAACCCTCTTGTTCTGTGATCTTGACTTGAGCTGAGTTTAAAGATTGAAGATTGTCATTGTTTTTCATAAGCTCTCCATTATGTGTTAATAAGATCCCTACACACTGTAGTAGTCCCTTTAGTAATTTTCTCTGTCTTATTGATTAATCACAACTTCTTGATATGTAAATGCATTTACTTTTGTTGGGATTTTAAAATACAAAACTGAGAAGAAACTATGAATTATGATATCATAGCATGACGTGAGATATAAGTTTAGTAGCTTTAAAACTTGTCTAGAAATTCTTTGACACCCTTTATAAAGAAAGATGGGGTTCAAGAATCAATTGCTTAAATATTTGTGAAACTTAATTACATATTTGTAACCAATAAAATGCTGGAGAACTGATCTCATGTCGCCTAAAGTTTAGGACAGCACAAGCCACAAAGTTTAGACCTGCCTTTCTTGGTAATTGATTGACTTTTTGCTTTTTGTAATGTCTCAGTGACAACAGTGTTTAGTTATACCCAGCAATGTATTTCTTCATCTAATATGCTGCTTGGATGAGAGTGTTGAGTCAGTTTATCCAGGAGTTGAATTGAGTTTACCTTTTTGTTATTAACATTATCCCACAGTACCATAGGCCTCAAAATCTAGAGTTGGGCTGCTGTTGTTATGTGCTTAAAACAAGGATTAAGTGCAAGAGTGATTTTTGTCAGCAATTGTGCTCTATTCTTGGTCTTTAGTCATCTCTGCTCATCCCAGCTATGGGTGAGGTCGACCTTCATGCTCTTGTACTGCCCCAGCAGCAGTTTAGGTCCAGTACAGCTGGATATCTCCTTGCATCCAGCCCTATCTCTTCACTGATTCTATATGCCTAGGCCACTGGTGGTGGAGATTTTTATCAGTCCTGCCTCTCTTCAGTATGGCACCCAACTCTTTAGTTGGTCTTATATTAGCTTTTCCTACCCCAATGCCAGCAGCAGCAGATCTGTGCTTTCCTGAATGTTAGACAGATAAAGATTTCCTGGTCCACTCTCCCTCCCCAACCAGAAAATTCTTTCTTTTGCCTTCCGCTCATCTACATTAGGCCATGCATCATTCATAGGGCATGAGTGAGTTTGTGCCTCTTCCCCAGCAGTATATAGCTTTTTCTTTGTAGGAGGGAAGAATCCAGAGAAGTAAGTAGGGTGAGTGCCTTTCCCTCAGCAGCTGATGATGACATCACCTTCTTCAGGCTTGTATAACCAAGGGGACATTTTCAGATCGCTGGCCCTGCCCCTAGTCTTTCTTATGAGCACCCCATGGAGACCCAAGAAAAATAGCTGGTTCATGAATGCAAACATTGTGTGTTTATACTAACTCTAGCTCATACTTAGCTTTTAAAAATTTATTAAAACTTTAGCTTACTTCCTTCTCTCCTGATTATATGGTGATGATATGATATGCATAAGTGAGCCAGTTGAAGAATATAATCTCTCCTTCAAAGGGCTTCTTTCTTAAGGAAAACTGAATGTTTTTAGTGAACTAATTATTTCTTTATTTTAAGTTTCAGGTTTATGTATGTACATTTCCCCCCAATTTTTTGAACATCAAAGCAAACTATAGAGAATAAGAGTGAACAAAAAACCGTGCAAAGAAACTGTACGTTCATTTGGGCACCAATTAAAAATATCGATAAATAAATAGAAGGAAAAAAATGTAGTCTAGAGGAAGGGGAGAGAAAGTGGATGGTAATGCAGTAAATTATATTCCATGCATTATGATTATGTCAAAATGAACTGTGCTATTATGTATAACTAAATGCCCTAATAAAAACAAAGAATAGTTTGATAAAGTATATGTTTTTAAAGGTATATTGTAGCATTGTAAGAGGTCATTTGATATGTGCTTAATATTTCTCAAATTTTATTTTACAACAGTTTTAGATTTACAGAAAAATTAAAAATATTTGAGAATTCTAGTAGACTCCAAAGTAGAAATTTCCCATATACCCAAGTTTATTTCCATAGTTTTTAACATCTTACATTCGTTTGATACACTTGTTACAATGATGAACAAATATATTATGAAGAACTTAAGTAGGTGTTTTTTGAGTTTTCCTTTCTTTTGTATTTAATGACCTCTTTTGGTTCACCCATCCTGGTTCCCACATTGCATTTAGTCATAATGTCTCCTTCAGGTACTCTTGTCTCTGATAGCTTTTTCAGACTCACCTTGTTTCTGATGAACTTGATATTTTTGAGAACTGCTGGTCAAGCTTTTTTTCTAGACTGTCCCCCAGTTGGTATTTTTCTGGTGTTTTTCTTATGATTGTACCAGGGTTGTCTTTGGAAGGACAATCACAGAGTTAAATGTCTCATGTCACATTCGGGTATGGGCTATCAATATGATTATTGTTGATGTTAACTCTGATCACCTGACTGAGGGAGTATTTGCCAGGTATAAAGAATTTTTCCATTCTTCCTTGGATTTTTTTTATGTGGAAGTCAGTATGTGCAGCCCACACTTAAGCAGAAGGGTTATGTTCCACCTCTTTGAGGGCAGAGTGTCTGTATAAAGGTTTTGGAATTCTTCTCATGTCTATTCTCTCCAATTTACTTATTTTTTAAAATAATTTGTTGGTATCATTATCTGATATTGATCTTAGTATATAGATATTGCTTTTAGATTTTGGGTTAAAAACCCAGTACTACTTTACTTTGTTGATCAATGTGCTTCAGCTTTGGCCACTTGGAGCTCTTTCAGTTTGCTCCCATGTCCCTTTGACATACCCCCTTTATTTGATGTGTGTGAACACATGTATATGCATGTTCAGCACTTCTTACTTTTTGTCACCAGAGGATGTTGCAGGCTCATGTTTTATACTCCATTTTTAAGTCTTAAAGCAACCATGCCTCCAAGGATATCTGGATACTTTTATGGAAGCATAGAAATCAAGTTCTGAGTGTTAAGTTATGCTTGTTGCTACTGAGTTGTCATTGCTTCTAAGTCTTCTTACTTGACAAAACAAGAAAATATATGTGTGTATTAACAAATGTAAATAGACATATCTACTAGTATTTATATATGCTAGCATCCATATCTATATTCAGCTGGAATGTGAGTTCAAACTGATGTCTTCAACTTTAATCCATTGACACATGGATCACTCTGGATTTTTCTTCTTGCATATCCCTAACTAATCCAACAATGACAAACTCAGCTCCCAGATTTGTCATACATTTATGTGACTGTTCATTTCTAGTCCATTTATAGCAATATCAGAATTATTAACCAGTTCTCCTGTGGGAGATACTTTATCAACTAGAGCACTGTTCTTATGCACACTTCCCCTTGCCTTTATTTGTATGTTTTTTTCCTATTACTTGAGTCAGCACCTTTTCCCCCACCTCCTTAGTGAAGTGCTTTCATAAACACAGACTTCTCAATCAGGACAGAAAAACCCAACTGTTAGAAATCGGGAAACTGGAATATAAATGATGAGAAATACAGTTCCAATAAGAGAGTCAAGGAATAACTGGGATGACAATCCCAGTTTTATTACTAGGAATGCTTTTCCATTATAGCTCAGGCAGTGATGGTCACTGTGTCTTACACATAGTAGGCCATCAAAAGCTATTGATTCTTATTTGGATTTTCTGTCCCTTTATAATGTGTTCTTCATCTATTAAAAGGGAAAGTGTATTAAGGTTTACACCTAAGGTGTTACAATCTAGTAACCACATTGTAAACCTTATCCTACTAGTCTATGGGATTTTCTCATAATTTTACTTGACTAACTTTAATAAAAAACATTTCTGACATTTCTTCTGTGTTTAGTATGCATCTGGTTCCTAGATAAATCCTCATCTGTATGCATCATTTTTATCCTCACAGCAACATTAAGCTTTGGAAACTTTATTATATCCACTTTACAGATGAAATAACTGAGGTTCAGTATTGAAGCTATTTGTCTGATTTTTAGTAGATATGGGATAAATGGATATGGGATTTTTAGTAGATATGGGATAAATGGATATGGGATTAAAATGAAGGTACTTGGACTCTAGAGTGTGCACTTTTAATCACTATGAGTTCAGCCTCCAAGTGATAATAACTATCAGCTTTTGAGCACACTAAGTACTTTACATGCAGTGTTGTCTTTAACCTCATAAGAGCTGTATGAGGACACTAGTTTAAAGAGATCAAATAACATGTACGTGGTCACAGAATAAGTGAGTAGCAGAGCCAGGATTCAATCCTAATTCTTTTTAATTCTGTAATCATGCTTACAGTGCCTACTAAATGCCGACTATTTCTTCACATATAGGAAGAAGCAAATAATTCTTGAAATTGAATGATTGTCATAAATCCACGTGGTTAGTTAATAACAGGAATAAGACTGATAAATATACCATCTCTAGATGTCTTGTCCAACAAACCTTCAATTATTCCTCTGTCAGCTTTCTTTTTTCATTGCTCTCAGTTGATGCTCATTAGTTGTGAAATTCAGAGAGACTCTCTCCAAGAAGATTCAGAACCAAATGTATTTGGAAAATACAGTACAGAATAACTGTTTGTTGCAGACTGATAATACCTATTGGAAGGCTAACAGGTCTGAGGAGCCTGAACATAAAGATACTTAAATTTATTCAACATGGTGCTTTCCAAACTTGACCATAGAAACTTCACTGCTATCGCCATTGCTATGCAAAACCTAGTGGTTCCGTGGACCTAGTTGTTTTAGTTGGCATTTTTGCTACTTGATTTAAAAACCCGACCATCACAACTGTAGAGGAGCAAAAGTTTATTTGAGGGCTCAAGGTTTTAGAAGTCTTAGTCCGTAGAAGGCCAGCTCTATTCCTCGGAGTTTGAGATGAGGCTCAACATCATGATGGACGAGTGTGGCAGAGGGAAGTAGCTCACATCATCAGGAAGCAGAGAGAGAATGTCTCCACTCTCCAGATACAAAATGCCATGCCCCAATTCCAATCTCCTCCAGTCACACCCTACCACTTCAGTTACCACTCAGTTAATCCCTATCAAGGGATTAAATCCCTGATTGGATCAAGACTCTTACAACCGAATCATTTTTCCTCTTGCACCTTCTTGCATTTTCTCATGTGAGCTTTTGGGGGATACCTCATATCCAAACCATAAAACTAATGTGTACCCCAGTATTTTATGAACTTTAATGTGCTAGGAATTAGCAAAGGCCTACATTACATGTAGAACTTAATTCAGTAGGCATAGAGTGCACTGATTCTGTACACCTAATAAAGTCCTGGTTACATTGCTGCAATGGATCCTTTGAGTAGCAAGGTCCAATAGAAAATATTTTGGATTAATGCTGTAAAACATTCCCAAATTAATTAATATTTCCATTATGTAATAGAGTAAAAACTTGAAGTGTCAGTAGTACAGCTAAGTTATAAAAGATTTGGTTTTTACCAACTGCCACAATCCAGAAAAATGGTAGAGGTCATGGCCATCCAAAGAAGTATGACATTAGGAAGATGTATCTTAATTTGCAATTAAGCTAATTGTGTCAATTGGATCAAGGTAGCAATCCTAGTGTATTGATTTTAATGATTTATTACTTTAATAAGTGATCTGGGGAATTATACAGCAAGAAATGTATAACATTTTAACAACATCTCAGTAGCACACTTTTTTTTTTTTTGGTACTAGGGATTGAACCCAGGGGTGCTTTGGCACTGAGCTACATCCCCAGTCCTTTTTATTTTCTATTTTGAGAGACAGAGTCTTGCTATGTTGCTAAGGCTGGATAGAACTTGCCATTCTGCCTCACCATCCCAAGTCAGTGGGCTTACAGGCATGCACCACCATATTCAGCTCAGAAGAACTTGTAATATTAGATTATAGAAAGAGATTTGATAAAAATATTTTAAAATATGTGTTACTTAATACTCAAATCAGGCTAGATAACATTGTAAGACTGTCTTAACTCTTGCATTTTAGGTGCATCATCTACTTTGCACTAATTTTTCATATGGTATAAAGTAGGAATTCAAATTGATTTAAAAAAAGTGGATGTCTGAAAACTGATTTTTTTTTTTAATTTTTAACAAACGATGGATGGAGTTTTCAACACATGATACTGGCTGGAGCAACTCATCTTCCATAGACAAAAAATGGTCCTCATCCTTAACCTTATATAAAAATTAACTCACAATGTATTTTGGACTTAAATGTAAATAGTGAAACTAAAAATTAGCTTTTAGAAAGAAAATATGAGAGAACTTTTGGTATGTTGAACTAGGCAAAGAACTCCTAGACATGACAGAAACATATCCATGAAAGGAAGCATTGTTAAACTGGGTCTCATCAAAATCATACATTTTACATTGTAAAATAAACTGCTGGAGTGTGAAGTCTGAAGATTGTGGTAAAGTATTTGCAAACCATGTGCTTAACAATTCATTTCTAGCAAAATGTAAAAAACATGCAACCTCAACAATAAAAGTATAAAGAATGCAGTTAGATAATGACTGTGAGATCTGACAGATATTTCATGGAAGAGGTTATACAGGTAGCAAATAAACACATGAAAGGATGTTGAATATCATTAGCCACTAGGAAAATGTAAATTAAAACCATAATGAGATAATACTATAAACTTATCAAAAGGGCAAAAATAAATAACAATAATAACATCAAAATAAAAATCTGATGAGGATACAGAAAGACTGTATTTTATATTGTTGCTGGAAATGGAAAATGGAAAATCTATTATGGAAAATTATTTGGCAGTTTCTTCTAAAACCAACTATGCAACAACCCTAAAGCCCAGTCATTACACTTGAGTTCATTTATCCAAGAGAAATGAAAGCTCCCACTCTTACAAAATCCTCTACAGCAATGTTCCTAACATTGTAAAAGAATAGCAAACAACTGAAAATAGCCCAGATGTCTTTCAAAGTGTGAAAGATCATTTGGACCAGGGTATATCCATATCATGGAATTCTACTTAATAAAAAAAGGAACAGTGCTGATACCACAACTTTAATTTATTTCAAAGGAAGTATGTTGAATAGGAATAAAAAGAACTGCAAATGATTGCATAACATATGATTCTAGTTATATAACATTAATAAAGTGAAAAAAAATTATAAAGTACATTAGTGATTTCTAGAGATTATGAATGGAAGAGGGAGATGATAAGTGGGCCAAGCTCTAAAAGGGTAGTGCAGTGAATCCTTACTGTGATGAAACCGTTCTTTATCTTAAATGTAGTGATGGTTACCTAAATATGCATGTGTAATAAAATTTCATAGAACTAAATGCACACACACACAAGCACACAAGTGAATGTATGCAAATATAGTAAATAATGTGAAGAGATCAGTGGATTATATCAATGCCATTTTCCTGGTAATGATATTGAATTATAACTAATCATTATTATCATTGGGGAAAATGGATGAGACACATATGGATCACTCTGTATTATGTCTTATAATTGTAAGGAAACTGTATTTATCTAAAAGAAGCTTAATTTAAAAAATCCCCTATCTGGTATTTTCAGTCTTGAAATAGATGATTGCAAGGGACACCAAGGTTGCCCTATCCATGAGTGAGAATAAAGAGACAGCAGAGAAAAAGTGCTCCCATTCTCTCTAAAGGTAGAATAAATTCTTTTAATTTTGGTATGGAGATATACAAAACACCACTGAACAGGCCCCATATAGTCTAATCAGCTCAAAACAATTAGTTAAATATTCTAAAATATAATCTGGGAAAGTCTGTCCTATGTTGAAAAATCCACATTGGTTTCCATTGCACTTAGAATAAAATTCAGTTTCTATCATTTATAAGACCTTATATGATGTGGCTCCCACATAAACTCTGATCTCATTATTTTTCACTCCTTGTATTAGTCTTCTATTGCTGTTCAGCAAACTACCCCCAAATTTAGCATCTTAAAACAACACTTTTGTGATACCACCTGCTTCACTCTTCTTGCTAAGGATTGCTTTGGCTATTCTGGAACTTTTACTTTTCCAGATGATTTTCACGACTGATTTTCTAGTTCTATGAAGAACATCATTGGGAATTGCATAGGAATTGCATTAAATCTGTATAACCCTTTTGATAGTATGGCCATTTTGATACCATTAATTCTTCGTATCCAAGAGCATGGGAAATCTCTCCAACTTCTAAAGTCTTCTTTAATTTCTTGCTTTAGTGTTCTGTAGTTTTCATTGTAGACATCTTTCACCTCTTTTGTTAGGTTGATTCCCAAGTATTTTTTTGAGGCTAGTGAAAATGGGGTAGTTTTCTTAATTTCTCTTGCAGTGGATTCATCACTGATGTATAGAAATACATTTGATTTATGGGTGTTTATCTTATATCCTGCTACTTTGCTGAATTCATTAATTAGTTCTAGAAGTTTTCTGGTGGAATTTTTTGGATCTTCTAAATATAGAATCATGTCATTTGGAAATAGGGATAGTTTGAGTCCTTCTTTTCCTATTCTATCCCTTTCTTTCATCTGTCTAATTGCTCTGGCTAGAGTTTCAAGGATTACATTGAATAGAAGTGGTGAAAGAGGGCATCCCTGTCTTGTTGCAGTTTTTAGAGGGAATGCTTTTAAATTTTTCTCCATTTAGAATGATGTTGGCCTTGGGCTTAGCATAGATAGCTTTTGTTGAGGAATGTTCCTACTGTGCCTACTTTTTCTAGTGTTTTGAACATGAGAGAGTGCTGTATTTTAACAAATGCTTTTTCTGCATCTATTGCGACGATCATATGATTCTTGTCTTTGAGTCTATTGATGTGATGAATTATGTTGATTTCCATATGTTGAACCAACCTTGCATCCCTGGGATAAACCCCACTTGATTGTGGTGCACTGTCTCTTTAATGTTTTTGTAACTTAAACTATACTACAGAGCCATAATAATTAAAATGGCATGGTATTGGCACCAAAATAGACATGTAGACCAATGGTGCAGAATAGAAGACACAGAGACAAACTCCACATAAATATAATTACCTAATACTAGACAAAGACACCAAAAATACACATTAGAGAACAAATAGCCTATTCAACAGATGGTGCTGGGAAAACTGGAAATCCATAGGCAGCAAAATGAAATTAAACCCCTATCTCTCACCCTGCACAAAAATCAACTCAAAGTGGATCAAAGACCTAGGCACTAGAGCAGAGAACCTGTGCCTAATAGAAGAAAAAGTAGGCCCAAATCCTCCTCAGGTTGGCTTATGACCTGACTTACTTAATAAGACCCCTAAAGTGCAACAAGTAAAATCAAGAATCAATAAATGGGATGGGTTCAAACTAAAAAGCTTCTTCTCAGCAAAGGAAACAATCAATAACATGAAGAGAGAGCCTACAGATGGGGGGAAATCTTTATTGCACACACTTCAGATAGAGGAATAATCTCTAGGATATATAAAGAACACAAAAAACTTAACACCAAAAACACAAATAACCCAATCAATAAATGGTCTAAGGAACTGAACAGTTAACAGAAGAAGAAATACAATCAATCAATAAACTTGAAAAAATGTTCAACATGTCTAGCAATTAGAGAAATGCAAATCAAAACTACTCGAAGATTTCATCTTACCCCAGTCAGAATGGCATTTATCAAGAATAAAAGCAACAATAAGTGTTGGTGAGGATGCTGATTGGACTGCAAATTGGTGCAACCACTGTGAAAAGCAGTATGGAGATTCCTCAGAAAATTTGAACTGGAATCACCATTTGACTCAATGATCCCACTCCCTGCTCTATAACCAAAGGACTTAAAATCAGCATACTATATTGGCATAGCCACATTAATTTTTATAGCAGTTTAATTCACAATAGCTAAACTATGGAGCCAACCTAGATGCCCTTCAACAGATGAATGTATAAAGAAAATATGGTATATGTACACAATGGAATAATACTCAGTGTTAAAGAAGAATAAAATTATGACATTCACAGGTAAATGGATGGAACTGGAGAATATCATGCTAAGTGAAATAAGCCAA
Organism: Glaucomys volans; assembly: GCA_020662805.1. Classification (NCBI taxonomy): domain Eukaryota; kingdom Metazoa; phylum Chordata; class Mammalia; order Rodentia; family Sciuridae; genus Glaucomys; species Glaucomys volans. Next base: position 300,479 of record JAJEJO010000434.1, on the reverse strand, counting down.
ACCTAAAAAGCCAAATGCCAAATGTTTTCTCTGAGAAGTGGATGCTGAACCAATAAGGGGGTGTGGTATGGAAGAATGAACGAACTTTGGATTGGGCAGAGTGGAATGAGGGGAGGGAAGGGGGTGTGAGGGTACGGAGGGTGGTGGAATGAGACAGATATTATTACCCTATATACCTGAATGATTACACTACAGGTGTGACTCTGCACCACATATAGCCAGAGGAATGAGAAGATGTGCTCCATTTGTGTACAGTGTGTCAAAATGAATTCTACTAATTAGAACAAATTAAAAAATTAAATAAAAGAACACTTGTTCAAAATTATGGTGCATTATGATTATATGAAATAGTGGAACTCATTGTGATCTATTTGTACATGGAAATAACATTGTTTGATCAATCCCATCCCTAGTACCTCTCCTTTCTTTCCCTCCTTTCTTTTCTTATTCCTCTTCCTCTACTGCTCTGCCTTCATTCTTCATGAGATCTTCCCCTTTTTTTCTCTCTATCCTCCAAATAGGAGAGAAAACATATGACCTTTAACCTTCCAAGTTTGACTTATTTCATTTAACATGATGTTCTCAAGTTCCTGCAAATGACATAAAATTTTGTTCTTTAAAAACTTCACCTTCTTGTTTTATTTATTTATTTATTTTTCCATATTTTATTGCCATATGATAATTATACATAATGGGTATTTTTGTTTTGTTTTGTTTGTGTGTGTGTGTGTGTGTGTGTTGCTGGGAATTGAACCCAGGGCCTTGTGCATGTGAGACAAGCACTCTACCAACTGAGCTAGATCCCCAGCCCTGGATTTGTTGTTTTTTAATGGCTGAATAAAACTCTATCACACACTCACAGTATGTGTTATTTTCTCCTCACACCCTCTCTATCATTTACTGTTATTTGTGTTCTTGATAAATCCAATTATAATTGGAATGAGATGAAATCTCAATACAGTTTTATTTGCATTTTCTGATTTCTGAAGACATTGAACATTTTTCCATGTTTGTTGGCCATTTATGTTTCTTCTGAGAAATGTTTATTTAGTTCATTTACCCATTTTTAACTGGATTATTAAGTACTTTCTATTGTTAAGTTTTTTGAGGTTTTTATGTATTTTGAATATTAACGCTCTTTTCAAGATTTTCTCCCATTCTATAGGCTCCCTCTCCACACTCCTGTTTCCTTTGCTGTGTAGAACTTTTTCAACTTGATGTCATCCCATTTATTAATTCTTAGCTATTATTTTCTGACCATTAGAACCACTATTGAGGAAGTCATTTCCTGTTCCTGTACATAGGAGTGTTGCCCCTGTTTTCTTCCAGCAGTTGCAAAGTTTCTGGTTTAATTTCTGCATCTTTGATCCATACTGAGTTGATTTTTGTGCAGAGTGAGAGACAGGGTTGTACTTTCATTCTTTCACATATGGATACCCAAAACAATGTGTCTTAATCTGTAATTTCTGCAAGGTTAAGAATCTGGGCACAATTTTGCTGGATCCTCTGCCTTGAGATTTCTCCCAGGGCTTCTTCAATCAAGGTGTTAATATAATAGGCAGGCTCAATTGGGGGAAAGTCTGCTTCCACACCACTTCCCTGGATTTGGGAAAGATTCAGTTCCACAGGAGCTGTTGCACTGACAGCCTTAGTTCCTTACCACATAGGTCTTTCCATCATGTTACACAGAGAGAGGAAATCTGCAAGCAAGATGAAAGTCACAATCTTTTGTCTTAAATCGAGAAGTGACATCCCTCAATATTGCTGTATCTTATTGGCTTAAAGCAAGTTATTCAAAGGAAAGACTGGATCCTAAGTGACAAGAGATGGTGATCTCCAAAGGGCATAGTAGAGCCAGCCTTCTATATTGATGTTCTTGCTACTCGCTCTGTGTCTGATCCAAGATTGTTAAAATGCTGATATCTCGTTATCTGCTACATCAAAGTATTGTCAGAATTAACTGTTGAGGAGGTTAGAAATGTAGAGGCAAACTAAAAGTGGATGTATACAGGCAGTTGGTAAGCTAACTGAGTGTTTAGATGAAGCCTGGATAGGTAAATTATGTTTGGCTGGCCTGAAGTAAAGATTGGAGAAGTCAGTTACAAGCGTGTTTGTAAAATATCAAGGAAGGAAAATAATATTTATTGAATACATTTTATGACTCAGCCACTATGTTTGTTGTTTGGCACACAAAGAAAGTTTAGTAATATTATTTGGATGCTGTCATGATCCTAACATTTTAAATAATGGAATTTAAGGCCCAGAAAAATTGATCATACCATTGGAAAATCATTCAAAACACATTTTCTGACTTATATGACTGTTCTTCACTGTTCCATACCATCTTCTGGGATGTCAGACAGTTTAGGAGTCTGGGACTCCTCTGGAGGGGAGTTGGATCAGACTTGTACGTTACTACTGAGGTTTTCCCAGAATCCAGTGATGCTCCCTCCTTTGCATTATGCTGCTCCCTAATGGCCGTAGCTGCAATTACAGCTGAATCTACAGCCCTGGAAGAGGTTTCCAAAAAGGAGTCTGGAGTTTGAAGGAACAGAGAATCTATCAAAAATCTAACAAGTAATTGGCAAATGAAAGAAGGAAAGGAAGGAAAGGGAAGGGAAGGGAAGGGAAGGGAAGGGAAGGGAAGGGAAGGGAAGGGAAGGGAAGGAAAGGAGGAAAGGAAAGCAGGGAGGGAGGGAGGAAGGAGAAAAGAAAGAAAGCTGTGGTCAGGTCAAATGTTTGTACAATCAGTGGTCTGCTTAGGTCTGCCTAGGGTGAGATTCATCCAGAAATTAGGAAGTGTGTTCAACATGGATTTCTTCAGGAATCAAAGAAATATGGATGAAATGAACTTTTCTCCTAGCTTTAAAGAGCATATGACAACTTGGGAGGCTGAGGCAGGAGGATCACAAGTTCTAGGCTAGCCTGGGCAACTTGGATTGTTTTCAAAATAAAAATAAAAAGGGCTGGAGATATAAACCAGTGGTACAATGCCCTGGATTCAATTACCAGTACCACAGAAAACGGGGGAAAAAAAGTTAAGCATCTACTACTATTAGTGGGGACTGGCCATATCTCTTATAATTAAAGTATATTTAATATAAAATTATAAAACAAGAGTTATGAACATGAGGCATTAGAACAAAAAGAACTGTCATTCTATTTCAGATGTATGATTATATTTTACTTTCTCAAGAAAACTGTGATGCAGAATTCTTATCCAAATTATAAATGAGGAAATTGAGGTTGAGGAAAATTCAAACTTTCTCCTAAGATCACTTGGCTGGAATGTGGCAGACTCAGATACTACTTCCTATCTTAACCTCTGCTGTAACCCTCTTTCATCATCTCCTCAACCACTGGTTCTCTCTAGGTGGTCTTAGGGGTTTCCTTGATTGTCTTTGCCTTCAGTGCCTATTCAGACCTGCAGGGTCTTTAAACTACAGGCAAATGCGTGATGAATTTTCACATGTAGACATTAGCGCAATGCTTTCCACCCACAGATGATAAGTATTTAGAATGCCTGAAGTCATACCACACAGACCTTGCAGAGACATTTATGTTCTTCCTACCCTGGTCAGTGAGTAGGGCACCTAATTGAAAGCTCACTGACTACCTTTTTTTTTCCAGTGGAGTTTTCCCACAACTCCATACTTTTATTATATGGGTCTTGAAGAACACAAGATGAAAACCCACCATGATTCATCGAATTAATATAGACTGGAGGTCGTCATCATGACCTGGAGATGAGGGAATGATAGCACACTGACAGAGGAAGCAGAGGGCAGTATTGAAGGGGGCCCGGGTTGCTTCCTCATTGTTTTTCCTGTCTGCAGTTCATTGTGTTCTTGAAAATGTTACTTTTCTAGTACCTAATGAATGATACATCAAGGCCTGCCATGAAACTGTAGGGAGAAACTTTATGGTATGACTCATGAGCCGTGCTGAATTACAGATCTTTTCTCATTAGTCTGATTAAAAACCTAAGCTCATTATGGCTCAGGAAGTGATTTAGTTTCAATGCCTTTTGGTTATGTTCCTTTTTTTTATTTTCCAGGAGCACATATTTTGGCTAAGAATTCATTTTCTATTTTAAATGGTTCTAAATTTCAATTCTTAAATTTGTGTTCATTATCATATCATTTAGACCTGTAAATGTTCTTTTTATATTTTTAAGAACTATTTATTATAAGCAAGGTGATTTGGGTTTTATCTCATGTAACATTTTTCTTCACAAATGAGATTCTTCGAGAAAACCTTTTGGCATTTTTTTGACTTTGGGGGGAAAAAATAAAGAAAAAAACAGACAATATGAAATTGTGGAAAGAGAGTATAGACTTTGTAGTTAGACCTTAAATGGATTCATACTTCAGCCATTTTCTACAGTTTCATCTTGGTCAATTCATTTGAACCTATAAAAATCTCAATTTATCCATCTTTTAATGAAATTATACTAATACTGATTTAATAGCATTGATATGAATATTGAATAAGTTAATATATTTCAAGCATGTGAAATAGTATGGGCCCTGAATTATTGGTCTCCCTTTCTCTTTAATATGAAAATATAGAGTTCTTATATTTTACTACTGACCAAACACTCTTTAATCAAAGAGGATGGTGAATTGATTTTAAAATATCCTACCTCTGATTTGAGAATTTAAGAGTGTGCTTTTATGTCTCTGCAGATGCATATATAATTCTATATGTGCTTTATGAGTTGATTGTTTGAAACTGTTGAGATTGTTTTTCATGAACTTTGGAACAAAAACTGGCAAGTAAATCAGATCTATATGTTAACATATACTAGAAAGTGCTTAGCTTCCCAATCTCTGTATTTTTTTCCATAGCATCCCAGTGAAATGATTCTCAGAGCAGTCATTTTTCAAAAATGAAAGCTGCCTGATGATAACCTAAAAGGTGTTTCCTACATTTTGATAAGAACAATTCCATCCTGTGTGTATCTAAACTGATAAATTAAGACATCCAGGCCTTGGATGGCATATAAACTTGTCCTTTGACAATTGTGTCTGAATAGTCTTTCTTAAAATAATACAGTGGTTCTCAGTGGAGGATGGGCAATTTTTGCCTTTCAGAGAACATATGACTATTTCTGGAGACGTTTTTGGTGGTTAAAAATGGGAAAGTGGCAGCCCTTTTTTTTTTTTCTTTTTTAGTGGTATCAGGAATATTGCTAAACATCCTACAATGCACATGATAACCTCTACTAACAAAGAGCTGTCTGGTCTCAAATTTTAATAGTTGTGTAATGAGGAACTCTGGTCTAATAAAATCACCATTATATCAAGTATTTGAAATTTTCCTTTTTGATTTTTTTTTAATACCATATGTAGAAATAGTCAGAGACTTACAAAGTCTGGAGAATATCATGGCTATTGAATAGAGATGTGACCAGCTGTGCATTACTTCCATTTAGGATTGATCAAGTGAAAACAGGTCTGAGGTACAAGAAGCCTAGTTTTGACTAAGTAATGGCTTCCATTTAAGTACAGTGCACTGAAATTTTAAAACATGTACATTGCTTTCTTTGTATCATTTCATATTGATGGACTCCCTATCTTCTCATATCCCAAACAGACCATCATCAGAGAAATTAAATGGAAAAGAAGCACAGATTCCACAGAATTTTCTTAACTGATGCTTCTTGTTAACCCTGCTGAAGGCTTCCCAAAAAGCACCACTTAATCATCTTGGCAAAATTCTGGATTGTTTTAGTGTATTTTCTGCAGTTATAATAGGACTTAGGGGACTGGATAATTTTTGAAGAGGAGAGAGGTTTGTTTTTGTTAACAGTTCTGGAGACTGGAAGGTCCCAAGGTTTGGCAACTGCCATGGACTTCTTCCATTGACAAAAGAGAAATGGAAGGGGAAATGGTGAGAGTGAAAGAGGCTAACCACAAGGGGTGGATCTGCTTCATAACTACTTACATGCAAGGAAACCAATGCCATACTTGGAGAGTGAGAGTTCACCCAATTCTGCAAGAAGACATTAATTAATCAACCATATGGACAAAACCCCCAGGGTCCAAACACTTCCCAACTCTACCACAACTGAGGCTAACGTGAATTCAGTTGACACACTCAAAACATGGCATGTGGTGTTTCTCTTTCTTGACCTGAAATAATTCTTGATTGGTTTTCTGGCAACAAATCATATAAAAATCTGTACCATGGCTACACTTTGTGTATTCATGGCAGTTTAGAGAAAAGTCCTCAACTCAGGAATAAAAGAAAATAAATGTGAAGGGAGCATGGGAAATATTTCTGAAACTTCTCTTTTGCAACTTGTTTTGATTTTCAGAATATGTGAAATGAAAGACAATGAGAGTAGGGGGAGGCAGTAAGACACATTTTCTTAGGAACCTGGGCCTAGAACCGTCCAAGTGTAAGGTTTCCATTATTTTCATGTCACAGTTGATCATTCCTCTTTATCTCTACAATTTAATATCACCCCTAACTAGTACTGATTTTATTTTATGATAAAACCCATGTTTTTGTGGCCTAACACACTTTAATCTTAGGTATTCTGTTTTCAAAATCAGGGCTTTCTTAGTGATATTTGTCTATTGCTCCCTAAGAGGCTCTAAATCCTTAGACCATTAAAAAATCTACTCAGATATCAAAGGATATATACTACTACCTTCTCAGATACATGCTGTCTTTTAATAGGCTTTAAGTTTAAGAAAAATGAAGGCCAAATTCACAGGTTAATAAAATATTTAATTTATGGACATATTCAACGTTAATATGAGGATGCTCTTATAATTACAGGATGTTTAAATTTTAAATTCTTTATGAAAGAACTTTGAAAATAATGTTATCATATAAGAAGGTATTCCTTTAATATTGTGATACCATTGTTAGAAACCTAGGTAAATACTAAAAAATGTACATGAATGGACTTGCAAGGCAAAGATAGGCATTGTTTATATGGAAATGAAGGTAAATTGTATATGATTAAGAAGTATTGTTACAGATTTATACAATGTTATTCCAGATAAATGTTAAAAATATGAGATTGATGTGTATGTTTTATTAATGAACTATCTCTACCTTTTATTAAATGAAAGAGAAACTGCCCATCTAATATGGTGTCAGTCATATAAAGCTACACACATCCACAAAATACTACAGAAAAAAACAAAGACTCAAAAGGTATTTTGTGAAAACGGTTGTCAACTTCAGGGAAAGAAGCAGGGATTTTGTAAGATTTTTATTATCTATATTTTTTATACTATATATCATATATTTCATTTGGATGGAGTTTTTCTTAGCAATGAATATAGAGTCATTTTATGATAGGGAAAATAATTTAAAGAGTTGAATTTCATGAAATAAATTTTAAAAAATCACAGGGAGATGTCAAAAATTACCATGGATTGCATTAATTTGCACAACAAAAATTTGGAAACAATTGGTATGCAATATCTTTGTCACAAGAGACATTCTATTTTTTAAAATAGAATTCCTGTGTCATTAGAAATATAGTAGAAGCAGACTGGGGTTGTGGCTCAGTGGTAGAACACTTGCCTAACATGTGTGAGGCACTGAGTTCGATTCTCAGCACCACATTAAAAAAATAAAGGGCTGGGATATAGCTCAGTTGGTAGAGTGCCTGCCTCGCAAGCACAAGGCCCTGGGTTCGATTCCCAGCACCAAAATAAATAAATAAATAAATAAATATATTGTGTCCATCCACAGCTAAAAATATATATTAAAAAAAAGAAATAGAGTAGAAGAGAGAGATATTGATCAAATAATTATATGAATTAATATAAGTTGTAACTTACAACAGATCTGTAAAGGAGGGGTCCCTGGTAATTGTAAGACCATTTACTAGAGGAACATGACCTCAATCACAAGCTCAGAGAAGTCTTTTCCTAGGGAATTAAGTTTCATCCAAAATATGAAAGTTAGATAGGAATATTAAATGGGCAAAAAGGGGGAAGAAAGAAAATGCCCATAATGAAGCTTTGTAGCAGGTAATATATTGACATGTTTAAGTGGTTGGACCACAAAAAACTAGACCTATGTGACAGGGGACTGGCAGAGGCCACATACTACAGGGCCTTTAGTTCCTGTTAAGGATTTTGAGGTTCTAAAGAGCGTAAAGGAAGATCTTCTATGTCAGAAAATATGTAACACATTGATGTGCTAAGACTTAGAGTTTTGAGAAGGTTCTTCTGGCTCCAGTGTAGAAAATGATGCTAAATTAGCATAAGAGGATTCATAGAAACCAGTCAGAAGCACAATGAAGTCTTGCCATTCGTGCCCTCTATAATGGTGGCACACAGAGGGGCTTTTTTCCTCAACGTGTAGAAAGCGCAGGAATGGTAACAGCACTGGGATCACATTTGAGAAATCCCTTTTGAAAATATCTGGAAATGCATGGAGTTTAATACCTGTGGAAGGAATGCACTTAACAATATACAGAAAACATGCAACCATTTAGGGACAATCATGACAGGGATGTCACTTCAGAAAAATGTAATAAAAATTTGAGCATGTTTCTAAAAGCTGTTACTTTTCAAAAGAACAGAGATACCAGTAAAGCCCAGAATACAGAGGAGGCTAAAATCAAAGTGTCTGTCAGCTTATTGTCTGTTATTGTGGGAGAGGCCATATTACCAAGCCATTTGCATTCTGCTTTCCTGGAATACATACTCCTACAAAGAAGTCGAATACATTTTGCTCTAATTCCATGATCACTAAACAGCTTTCTAATTATAAATTGTTTTTGTGGATAGAATTCTACAAGACAAGAAAATAATGCTGAGCTAAAATGAGGCATTGTCATAAGATTTATAGTTGTATTTAACAACACATTATTAAATGGACATGGTTATCTCTTGTGGTTTCAAATCCATAATGAGTCCTTCTTACCTTAAGAGTGATCACTTTTGCAGACATGACAGAATTGAAGTCCAGACTCAGAAGCTTGGAGAAAATCAGATATTTTTCCTGTGAACACTTCCTGAATTACTACCATATATATTCCTTAGCTTACAAATATACCTTCAAATCCATTCTTCTAGCAAAGACTTTTTATCAAGTCAGTCATTGGAGAAGCATAATATGATGCATGTGATTGGTGCTTAAAATTCCTGAAAACTCAGTGAATGATCTTCACTGAAAGTCATAGATGGAATTCTTTTAGTGGCCCATTGATCCCAAATATATAAACAATTCAAGATAATGGCTAATGCACAGTCTGTTGAGGTAAATTCACTACTAGTGAAATCCAGTTCTGTCTCTAAACTCACTGAAGGAATGTGGGCAAGTAACTTAATCACTGGAGGATAGGATTTGCAACTATACATTAGAGATAATTATGACCTCAAATAAATGCCAATAAAAGTGAGAGAATATATCTAAAATCCCTAACAATATGCCTGATTTCATCCTGATGAAAAAAGTTTTAATAAACAATAGCTTTTATTGTTGTTGTTTTTATTTGCTTTGTCCCTCCAAATTCTGAAATTTTACCTCCAAGAATTGCTAAGTAGGTTTTATTTCCCATGCCTACAAACAATGCTCTGCACATGATCACTATTTTCCTTCTGTTTCATCCATTCTGTGATCAGCCACCTTTTCCATGGTATAAAATAGAGACGTTCTCCCAAACCTTGTAATATTGTCCCATATTTTAAATTCTAAATCTTGGAGAATAAACCTGGGACACAAAATGGGTGTTTGATGCCATCATCATAGACAGAAGGAATTTAATGATTGTACCTTAAAATTCTACTCAGATAAGCAACAACAGCAAAAAAAAAAAAAAAAAAAAAAAAAAAAAAAAAAAAAAAGCCCAAGTACATCATCACAGTGAAGGAAAGTAAAATGTCTATCAAATGCCACAGTGTTTTCTCTTTGATCTGCCACATGTCATCCATGCCTGTCTTGCACCACACACCAGCTATCTGGCAGTCAGCACTTTTTCTCATAAAGATGAACAGGTGCAGTAGCTTATCCCACAGGGAGGCCAAAGATTAACCGAGTGTGTGTATAAATTCTAGGAATGTGAGAGGCAACAGTCAGTCCTTTAATAATATCTTAATTAACACTGATAATGCATTAACAAACCCTGAGCAGCACATTTTGACTCATTTGTTAATTTGATTCTTAATGACAATTATTCAACCATACCAAAAGTATTGCTTCTTTGTTGGATTTTAAAGATCCCAGAGCCATATAGAACAGCCCATGAGGTTGCTATGCTGCTTGGCTGAGAGTAGGTTGTCAATGAAGACAAGAACACACAACATTAAAAGCATAAATTAATTCTAAGTCATTACTTACATCTTGCACTACACCAGTATTCTTGGTACTCCAGTGTTAACAAATTTTATATGCAACTTCTCTAGCCATTCCAAACATTTTACATCTTCTTTCTATCTTTGTGTAAATCCCTTCCTAGCCTAAAACAAAATTTCCCCTTGTTTCTTATTGATCAAAAGGCCAGGCCAGATTTCACTAGTTTCCAACGTATTTATCCATTCCTGTTAGGTCACTTTGTTTAAGCTTCTATTATCCATTTATTTCTATTCTTACATTGTTCATACTGTTTTGTTTTGTTTTGTTTTGTTTTGGCACTGGGAATTGATCTCAGAGGTGCTTAACCACTGAGCATCCCCAGCCCTTTTTAATCTGAGACAGGTTCTTACTAAATTGCTCAGGCTAGCTTTGAACTTGTGATCCTCCTCAGCCTTCTGGGTTACAGACATGCACCACCACACCCAATTGTTCATACTCTTTTATAAGTATGTATTTGGATGTATCTGAAAATTGTGTTGTTTATTTCTGTTTCTTCAGAGTCTAGCATAAAATGTTGCTCTCTGGTAACTCCACAAATTACATTCATGGTATAATAAATAAGTGAAAAATCAGTTAATAGATTTTACATAAATTATTAAGACATTCTATTTTAATCAATATTGTTCTTTTTCTTTTAGAGTCAATAATCCACAAAAATAATGAAAATCATATTTTTAAGAAATATTGCCTCTTACAATGCATTAGTTGGAAAAATAGAGTTTACCACTGAAACTATAGCCTCATCTACATAGCCAGGGACTAAGAACCCATTTCTTTCTATCCACCATGACAAATTATTCTGACTGCCTAGTAGCTAAAATTTCTGCTAAACGTCATAATTAAGCAATTGTAAGAAAGGAATGGCAGATGTTAGTAAACAGATTTGCTGCCTCAGCAGATTTCCCAATACTCCATGCCCTTGAAAATCCTGCTTTCTTTTTCAGATCATTTATTCACTAGCTTAACTGTTTTGACTTTTCATGTTCAGCTTCATGGTACCTTCAGAAATTTTTTAGAAAGATAATTCCTTAGCCATTCCCAAAGCTCCATTCATGGTTTTGTTAAACAAAATTATGGGATTTGGTAAATCCCAAAGCCCTGTGATGTTGTCCTTGCTTTTGAGGGGTGGGTTTGGAAACTTACTGGGTATAGTTTGTGTAGGCCCTTGTCCATTTGGGTTGCTCCTGCCAGGTAAATAGTGCTCTGAATCAACACTGTTACAGTGTTTGCTCAATTGAGTTGATGATTATTTAAGCTATTTACTTCTTTAACTCTCCTATCAGAGTTCCATGAGGATGTAGACTTTGTCTTATTCAACTTTGTCTTCCCACCTCCTTAATACATAGTACCAGACATTCATTAAGTATTTAATAAATGCTTGTCATTAGAAACTATTGTTGAATTATACGTTCTATATTTCTCTGTATTATCACACACACACACACACACCAAAAAAAATCATTCTGAGTCTTAAGGGACCTCTTGAAGTCAAAATTACTGTGAATTTAATTTCTCTCTCATCATTAATTGCTAATACTTTCTGTACACATTTTGTATTTCATTTTTCATTTTGAGTTGTGACAAGTAGAGACACCTCCAGTCTTCAGTGAATTCCATGCAACTCAAAATTAGAAAACCATTTTGATATATCAATGGCATGAATGAATAGCAATAATTCCTCCTGCAAAACAGAGTTGCACCATGGGAAAGATCTTGGTTGATGGCTGAATTTGTGGACAAATGGAATAGGATATGGAAAAACAAACGAACTTCAAGTTTTTCTTAGAATGAAAAGTGTCATTATGAAGATAAAGTGATTGTAAGATGGACAGTGTCTTATGGTAAGCCAGTGCTTTGCACAGTTAGGCTTGAGATGTCTCACAGATATCCAAAGTTAGGAATGTTAAGTAGGCTAGTGATATTTGTGTTGTCTGAAACTCAGAGGCAAGTCTTTCCATTACAGATAAAAATTAATAGCCAGGCACAGTGGTGCACACGTGCAATCTCAGCAACTCTAGAGGCTGAAGTAGGAGGATCATAAATGCAAAGCCAGGTTCAGCAACTTAGCCAGGCCCTAAGCAACTTATCAAGACCCTGTTTCAAAATAAAAAAATAAATAGGGCTGATGATGTGGCTCAGTGGTTCAAGTGCCCCAGAGTTAAATCCCCAGTTAGAACCCCCCTCCCCAAAAAGAAAAAATGAATAGTGAAGGTATTCCAAGTTTGAAGACAGAATTAAATGCTTCTTAACTGTTGGTTATCTTTATTATGGTAGTTATTACTGACATTGTCACCAATATCATCATCTCCATCATCATAATGATTATGTTGGCCCTGATACCTTTTGTGGGGGCATCAAAATCAAAGCTGTCTTGGAAATACAGTCTAGTATAGAGATTGGGATATTCAAAATTTTTGTCTCCATCTAGATGATTAAGAAAAAAAGCAGAAATGAAGGTGAATTGATGATACAGAGTGCAACAATTTGATAAAATATTGCTGGAAGAAGAAAGAAGATTTGGGGGTTGATTAAAATGTTGTCAGGCCTAAAGGTCTTTTGATCCCATTTGCAAACCTGATTAAGAATAGTTAGAATAAATTAAAGCTAAGTGAAAAAACAAACCCTTTCATGTCCCAGAGAGAGATGGTTTGAGTAATTAAGGGCAGGTCTGTACTTTTATTTCATTAGCATAATATTTGCATTACATATTAGAATTGTGTTAATCTGACAATTGGTTTTTCTGCTTAGAATTCCCTTTCTTAGTCACTGATACTGAAAATGACTCAGAATCCTCATGTAATAAAAATCGCTCAGCAAAAGTGAGACAATTGAGCCACTGTTCAAAACAAATCCAATACCTGGTAATTTTCTACTAAACATAGGTCTATTTATAAACTATGAGTAGCCTATGTGGCCAAACACTATGTATGGTGCAGAAATTAAAATGCCTAACCCTGAGGTCAGATTTACCTGGTCTTTACAACATGTATTTTGTATTAAAAAATAATTCTTTAAACCAAGTGCAGTGGCACATGCTTATAATCCTAGCTACTCAGGAAGCTGACGCAGGAGGATTACAAGTTCAAGGCCAGTCTTAACATCTTAATGAGACCCTGACTCAAAAAAAGAAGCACTAGCGATGTGTCTTAGTGGTAAAGTGCCTGTGGGTTAAATCCCCAGTACAAAAAAAGAAAAAAATCCTTTAGCATTTGGTACTATTATTAATACTATTATGATTTGAAAATAATTGATTGATTGATTTCCCATTATTTGAAATACACTATACAAGCACCTACTAAGCACTTTGGCATTTTATTTTATTTAAACCTGACAATAACCTTATGAGGAAACCATTTTCCCTGTTTAACAGATGATAAAACTAAGAATAAGAGAATTTAGGGCAGTGTTTCTCAAAGATTCAGATCATTAGGTCAGGAGCGATGCCTGGGATCCTCAATTTCTAACAAACTCACAAGTTTTGGGAACTTCATCTTAGGGATTAAAGGACTTGGCCAAAATCATCTGCTGTGAAGCTGCTGCTTCTGCCCTACTTACAAAATGTTTTTATACCATTTTATCTTACTGTAAAAAAGGGTTAGTTTCATATAGCTGAGTTCTTTTCCACAGTCCCTATCCTATGCCAATCCACATCCTTGAGGGAGAGCAGCCCACTCTATGTTTTTTGAATGTTAGTATTGAGAATGAGGCTTGGTGTTTGGACTTCATGCATCTCTTGTAATGTCTTCTTCCTCACTATCCAAACTCAAATCCACATTCTCCTTTGAGAACCTAAATGGTTGGCCATGGTGAAGACCATGAATATTTACCTTTTCTGCCTTAGTCTCTAAAGAGCAATTCAATAGCCTCCCTAGATGGCCTATGTGATACCCACCACTCCATCCTGGCCCCCATTCTGCCTTCCTAAATTCATTGTCAAATATAAGATGTGTAGGAGTAGAGAACCCCTGCTCCTTCCATACCCTCACCTCCCCCTGTTCCCCATTTTGCTTTTCTAGCTTATATTCTTACTCAATGCCATTATTATTCTTGGAATGACATTTTACTTTAAATGTACCTTCTTTCTTCTTTTTCAAAGTATTTCTAAACTTACCTCCAAGAGTAAAGTCTTCCAGAAACTAAGCCCAGTGATAATTCTCTTCCCAAGGCTGACATTTGATGAGTAATTCCCACATTTTTTCATGTCAAAACCAAAAACATAGAAATTTCCTTATTAAAGATATCTGCATAATTCATCTGTGTATGTCCTCTCAATTTTCTACTTCAACAGCTGTGTAGACTAGGTACATGATGTTAGACCTAGATTTTATTTTAGAGTTTATCTGGTTTTAGTAAAACCCAAAATTTTCATATTATACTCTGCTTACTTGCAGAGTAGAGCAGAATTAATTCATTGAGCTAAAACTTCATTATCGACTAGCAGAGTTTACTAACATCCTAACAGATTAGTTTTTACCATCTACAAAACAAGTTTTTAAAAAGTTAATGCCAATATAGTTGGGAGGATTAAATCAGAAAATGAGTGCCATGTGCCTACTAGTGAAGGAATGAAACAATTATGCTAAAACAAACTTTAGTAGTATAGTTTTTTAGTAAAGCTACTGAAAATAAGAATGGCTCAGCATAAATCCAGTACTCTTTCCATTCAACCACACTGGAATTGAAACATTTAGAACCTGAGGCTATGATAATAATACTATAAAAGGAAATTGATTGGATATTTCTTTTTTAAAATATTTATATTGTAACTGAACACAATACCTTTATTTATTTATTTTTATGTGTTGCTGAGGATCAAATCCAGTATCTCACATGTATGAGGCAAGTGCTCTACCACTGAGCTATAATCCCAGCCCAGGTTTTATTTTTTAAGGTAATAGGATGTTCAAGTATGTCTCTTGCATCGACTGTTAAGGTCTGCCTCTATGGCAATATTGTTGAAGGAAATATAATCAAAGAGCATTCCAACCTTTGCAAGTTCAGAGAACATGCAGGAAAAAATAGACTTCAGTACAAGACCCTGAACTAGTCTAACTGAATCAATAGTAGACACCCTTAGGCACTTACAGAGCAAAGGCAGCCCTAAATGCATCTTTGGGGGATGATTGGGGCAAGCGGGGTGGAGGGGACAATGACTGGGACACTGGAATCCTCCCTGAAGCAGTCCTACTAATTTTCTCAGGGAGAAACTAGAAAAAAGGACAAAGGAATTGTGCTTCTTATGATAACTTGTCTTCACATAATTCAGAGTTCCAATTGCCTGTTTGATGCAATCACCTTTAATTATAGGCACTTGAAATTGGGCACCTCTAAAATAGCACTTCTCATTTTCTTCTAATTGTTCTCTACCTCAGTCTCTTGAAATCATTAACTCCCCCTCTTAAGCTACGGCATCTGATGTTATTCGTGATGCCTTCCCCTCCATATTCGCTTCTCCTATTTAATCAATGAGCAATATATAGAGAGTCAATTATGTCCAGTTTTATTTTTAGACTCATTTTCCAGGTCTCTCTCAACTGCCACATTGTTAAATTCATCCTCTTATCAGTTATCATTTGAAAAACTGTAATTACAACTAAATGTTTCGGATGCTATTACATTATCTAAATTGTTACAAACTTTCGTTTCCTAAAACAAAGTTGATCATTTCACCTTTTGGAAAATAGTCACTACTGACTCTGTCTTTTGAGAAAGAACTTACTTCTCTTATTACCTGGGAAGGGTTTCTAAAATTTGGCACAACACAAAAATCTGTCCTTGATGATGTTACATCAATACTGCTCTGAGTTTGAATACTAGGAAACAGGATATGCAGATCATTTTGTCTTTGATTTTTTTCAGCCTTTATTATATAAAAGATCTATATGTTTTTATCAGGGAATACCATAACCTTGAACCGAAAAACAATAAATTGAATATGAAAGTATACATGAGTAACTACTGCGTACCATGCACATTCTAAAAGGGGGTAAGTCTGCAGTATTTGCTTTAGGTAGGTTGAATAACAAAGCTTTAAGTATATGTTTTTATATTTATATCAAGTGTTCTCATTGTGTTTTATGTGATATATGCTTTTGTGGGTTTGAAAAACTTTTAATTTCATTTGGCTATCTAGTAAACTTGTAATCAAGAATTGGAAATTTTTTTGTGTGCTGTTTGGTAGTAAAATGAAATTTCTTAGGTTTAGTGAATTATTTGGCTTTAAAATTGCTAGATAAAATTAAAAAGGAAAGAATAGTTTCTTGTCCTGATTCTATGAGAATTTCTTTGGATGAATATATTTGCAGAGCATTATGAAAGCATTCATTAGAAGTGAATCATGGTGTACTTTCTTCCAATAATTTTCCATTCAAGAGACACTTAATTCATAGTTTATATATTCAGGGCCAAAAAACTACACAATCCACATTCCACGAGAAGTACCAACAATTTATAAGATTCTTCAGGCTTCCTGAAAGTGGAGTATATTTTGTCTACACAGATGATAGCAAAAGGAGTGAAATGGGGAGATTGTCAGGAGCCCTTTGATGTCTTTTAAACAAAGCTCCTAATGAACATTGACTCATTTTCACTCCATGTGATCTTATGAAAGAAAAATTTTGTTTGGGTCTTGAGATGATAGGCATGCAATAAACCTAGATTTCATTCCATTTTTTTTTTCGTTTTTTTAGTAGAAATATTCTTATTCTTTAGATTTCAGCCTCATAAAATTTGCAAGCTACAAAAACACATAAATAGCATTTAGTGCATTTCTGTGTGTGACAGTCTCAGCAATTTCAAGAGGCAATCACCAATTTACGACTCCACAGCTTCCAAAGTGGGAGAGTCATCCTTTGATGATTTTCTAGCTGCCAATACTGGATATCACTGAGGACAGCTATCTTCAATATGTTTTTATGTGAGAGAACATGTTTTCCTAAAAGAAATAAATCATGATTTAATTCTTCTGTAAAAGTATTTGTTTAATATAAAGTGTTATCCTACCTCCGTCAACATTGCATGGAAAAGTAGATTCTTTATTATTTCCTTAGTTTGCACAATAGGGTAAATTATCATTTAAGAATTTTTCTGAGATTGAAAGTTAAGCATGTTTTCAGATGTGTTTAATTCTTTCAGGACACTAGAAAAGTAGAAAAAAGTT
The DNA here is from genome assembly GCA_020662805.1 of Glaucomys volans. Classification (NCBI taxonomy): domain Eukaryota; kingdom Metazoa; phylum Chordata; class Mammalia; order Rodentia; family Sciuridae; genus Glaucomys; species Glaucomys volans. The sequence goes on along the minus strand of JAJEJO010000434.1, from coordinate 282,985 downwards.
GGGAGAGAGTATTCAAGGAAAGCTTATCTGTGCTAGTATCCAACCAATAATAACAATTACCTTTTACTATGACTCCTTCAAGAATATCTCAAGTAGGATAAGAATCATATATCTCGACACAGGAACATGGAGAAGGGAATGTGAAATATACAGTATATATTCCCATGGCATAGAAGTATGGTTGGAAAATGTTTAAAGAAAATTTATTCTTAGCCTTTATCGAACAGGTTTTCTACTTAGTATGTGAGAGGTATTGATTTCCTACCCAGCTACCTCTTCCATATTCCCATAAAGAATTTTTTTTTTAAGGGAGAAGGAGGAAGAAAGACTAATTTTCTCTTTCTTCAAACCTCCCCTTGGGGCTCCAAACTTGACAAAAGTGCAAAATACTTGATCTCCTCTTTTCACTTCCTCCAATCTAAAAGTGAATGCCTCCCTGACATTTCCTGGGTGGAACAAGAGAAAGGACCCTACCCTTCTGCCTCTGGACATCTGCACATGCTTGGGAATGTTCACAGGACAGCCAAAGTTCCCAGTGAGGTTGGGGGGTGTTATTAGTAATTATTCAAAATTTTGAAATCCCAGTAAGGTTAAGTAAAATAAATTTTTGTTGGTATGTTAAGCAGCAAACCATTTATAATGTGTTGAAAAGGATGCAATCTAGTGGATGACACCAATCATTGAATATTCCCTCATCACTAGGTCAAGGATAATGCCTGTCTTCAAGATCGTGGTGAGAAACAGTGTTTATGATGAAGTGCAGTAGTGCCACGAAATCTATAAATGTGAATCCCATTAGATCCCATGAGATTCCCTAACAATGGAAAAGCTGGGAGATTTTGAAAATTGCTACCGATGATCCGAACAAAGAGGTGCAACTGCATGATTTGGGGTTCCAGAACAAACTGTCAGATCATGCCAGACATTTGGATATCCCACAGCAAAGAACCATTTGCTGTGGTTCAAAGAATCATCAAAAGCAGATTCAAAGAATCAAGTTTTTGTTTTGTCAATTTTTTCAATTGTTGCTTTTGTTTCAATTTCATTGTTTTCAACTCTGATTTTAATTATTTCTTGTCTTCTACTGCTTTTGGTGTTGATTTGTTTTTCTTTTTCTAGGGCTTTGAGATGTAACATTAGGTCATTTATTCATTGATTTTCTACTCTTTCAATGAATGAACTTCATGCAATGAACTTTCCTCTCAGCACTGCCTTTACAGTGTCCTAGAGATTTTGACATGTTGTATCACTATTTTCATTTACTTGTAAGCATTTTTTTATTTCATTCCTATTATCTTCTGCTCTCCATTTGTCATTCAATAGCATATTATTTAGTCTCCAGGTGTTAAAGTAGCTTTTATTTATCATTGATTCTAATTTAATTCCATTATGATCTGATAGAATGTAGGGTATTATCTCTATTTTTTGTATTTGCTGGAAGTTGCTTTGTGGCATAAGATTTAGTTTATTTTAGAGAAGGATCCATGTGCTGCTGAGAAGAAAGTATATTAGCTTCTTGATGAATGAAATAATCTATATGTCTCTTAAATCTAAATTATTGATTATATTATTGAGTTCTGTAGTTTCTTTGTTTAGTTTTTGCTTGGAGGATCTATCCCATAGTGAGAGAGGTGTGTTAAAGTCACTTAGTATTATTGTGTTGTGGTCTATTTGATTCTTGAAATTGAGAAGGGTTTGTTTGATGTATGTAGAACCTCCATTGTTTGTGCATAAATATTTATGATTATTATGTCTCATTGTTGTATAATTCCCTTAAGCAGTACGAAATGTACTCCTTTGTCCCTTCTGATTAACTTTGGCTTGAAGACCACTTTATCTAATATGAGGATAGAAACCCCTGCTTGTTTACATGATCCATGTGAGTGATATATTTTTTCCAATCTTTTCACCTTCATTCTGTGGATGTCTTTGCCTATGAGGTAAGTCTCCTGGAGACAGTATATGTCTTGTTTTTTAATCCAATCTGCCAGTCTGTGTATTTGATTGATGAGTTTAGGCCATTAATGTTCAAGGCTATTATTGAGATATGATTAGTCATTTTGGTTTATTTCTGGTTTTTAATTTGACTTCATTTCTCCTTTGATTGACTATTCCTTTAGTGTAGTTCCTCCCTTTGCTATTTTTTACTTTTTTTTTTTCATTTTATCTGCATGGAATATTTTGTGGAGAATGTTCTGTAGTGCAGGAGGGCTTTTAGTTATAAATTCTTTTAACTTGTTTGTAATGGAAGGTTTTTATTTCATCTTCTAATCTGACACTTAATTTTGTTGGGTATAGTATTTGGCTAGCATCCATTTTCTTTCAGAACTTGGTATATATTATTCCAAGACCTCCTAGCTTTGAGGATCTGGGTTGAGATCAGCTGAGATCTGGATTTGTTTTCCTCTAAATTATTACCTATTGTTTTTTTTTCCAGTTAGTCTTTAAATTTCTATCCTTATTCCATGTTAGGAATTTTCATTAAAATGTGACTTGGAGTGGGTATATTGCAACTTAGTATATCTGGGCTCCTGTAAGCCTCTTGTTTGTTTGATATTACATTTTGTTCTTTAGGTTTGGGAAATTTTCAGATATTATTTCTTTGAAACAATTGTGCATTCCTTTGATTTATATCTCCACACCTTCATGTATCCTAATAAATCTCGAATTTGGTCTTTTCATTTTTGTCCCATACTTACTAGAAGTTCTGTTCAAGGCTTCTTAACATCTTCTCTGCGTGGTCAAATTTATTTTTAAGATTATATATTTTGTCTTCATTGCCTGAGGATGTCTTCCAAGTGGCTTAGTCTGTTAGTGATGCTTTCCATGGAATATTTAATCTAGTTTATTGATTCATTAATTTCAAAGATTTCTTCTTGATTCTTTTAAGAATTTCTATCTCTTTATCGAAGTGATCTTTTTTTACCTCTGGAATTTTATCTCTGACCAGTTATCTCATTCCTCGGCTTATACACAAAGGACTTAAAATCAGCATACTACAGTGACACAGCCACATCAGTGCTTACAGAAGCTCAATACACATTAGCTAAACTATGGAACCAACTTAAATGCCCTTCAACAAATGAATGGATGAAGAAAATGTGGTATATATAAACAATGGAATATTACTCAGCTTTAAAGAAGAATGAACTGGTGGCAATTGCCAATAAATGGATGGAGCAGGTGAAATAAGCAATCCAAAAGAATCAAAGTCGAAACATTTTCTCTGATATGTGGATGCTAATTAACAATAAGGGAGGGGCTAGGGAATAGTAGAGGTACTTTGGATTAGATAGAGGGGAATGAAGACAGGGAAGGGTGAATGGGAGTAGGAAGGATAATAGAATGAATCAGACATTATTACTCTATGTGCATATATGATTATACCATGTAGAACCAGAAGAATGAGAAGTTATACTCCATTTATGCATGATGTGTCAAAATGCATTCTACCGTCACGTATAATTAATTAGAAAAAAAACGAATTGAAGATTTAAGCTTGCCACCTGTTGTCAGAATCAATCTGAGTAGAATTAGGAGTTTTTGTTTTTTAGTGCCTTGCTTTCTATGTATTTAAATTCTGTGTATTTGTCCCCCCAAACGCAGCACACTACATTTTATTTTAGCCCATTTTTCCAAAGCCAGGTCCAACTGTGTTTAAATAGAAACACATCTCTTTTCTTTTTGGTTTCTTGGGAAGCTTAGATAAAGTTCCTGAACAGTAAGTCAGTCATTCTGTGTCAGTTATCTTGGTAGTACTTCAAGCAAATTGTCTACCCAAAGATACACGTTGGAACGGAGCTTAACTTCTGAACTCCAAGTCGTACCTCAGTCCTTATGCATGAGCTCCTTCCTTGGTTTTCCTTCTGAACCTATTTAATATCTATCACTATTGTCATCCTTAGTCCTCTAAAATCATTTGGGTTTTCCCTTAATTAGGGGATGAACACATTATATAATGGTGAGAATTTCACAGTGGATTTTGGTGGGTTTGGTCGCCTTTAACATAATATGATCAGGGTGTTTGTCTTTTTTCCTTTTAACCTGTTTTAAATTGGAGCATTTCTCATTATCTATAGCCCAGATCTCTTTACGCACTTCATCATTTCCTTCATTTCATGCCATTCTAGAAAGCTACAACTGCAAAAACAAAATTAATGGGTGCAACAGTTGGAAGATGCATTATCTTGATCATAAACTCCCCTCTTCTGAATAAAATAAACTGAAGTAATTATCTGGATAAATTAACCTCCAGTTGGGACAAGAAACTTAAATCACTAACACCCCATCTCTGGCTGAACTTGGTTAATAGTGTTATTTGGGCTGCTCTGCAATGTTTGGATAAAGGGACATATCACAGTGCACACATCCTGACACTATTATTCATCTCATTATAAATGACACTTGCAAATGTGAAGAAGGGGTCCACTTATGAAGTATTCATGACACACTCCTTTTCCACCAGCCCACACCCGCCCACCCTGACATTTCCTGATCCAAACTGTGTAGTAATTCGTCTCCTCATGCTATGTTTTCCACACATTCTTTCAGGTCAGTACACAGATGCTTTTACTTCTCTGAGTTTGAGAAAATAAATCATACTCCCACACCCATCTATACAAGATTTTTCAAGGTCATGACAATAACAAGTCTTTCTTCCTGTGCAGAAAAGAATAACTGAATAACTTTGCTGTCTTACAATGGATATGCTTTAGTGTTTGTCTTAAAATACTCTTCAGATTTAAAAAAAAAGAGAGATTGGGGTTTCATTGCCCTTCACAAATCAAAATGACCTGCTAATTTGACCAAGCACATTGGATCTTAAAAGTAAGGATTTTCCAGGTGCACTGTAACAACTAGACCCAGTTAGTTCTTAGTCATGGCTGCACATGAGAATCACCTGAATCACATTAAAAAAATTTTTTTTTAAACCTAGGGCCCTCACTCTTCAATATTATGATTAAAATAATCTAGGTTGGGTCCTCAGCATGAGTATCCTTCTAAAACATTTTAAATGTGCAACTGTGGTCAAGAATTACTGTTCTAGACAATATGACACAGGAGTTAAGAACGTAGATTTTATAGTCAGGCAGACTGGAGGTTGGATCTTAACTCTCTCATCAGCTATTAAATCATAGGTATTTGTTTAGCCTTCTTCAGCTTCAGCTTCTTCATCTGTAAAATACTTAAGAGTTGTTATGGGAACTGAACAAGAATGAACATGACATACTTAAGGAGTGCCTGGTACATAGTTATTGCTCAATGTATCATTTTTGTATGATAATTAGATTCCTCAAGATTTTGCGATGTGTCTCTAAGGTAATACATGAGCCATGAGAACAGAATTTTTATTGAGAACAGGATTTTTATTAACTAAAAATTTACTTACGTCTCCAACTTTGACTGTATCACAAATAGCAATGATAATAATTGGGAACATTTACTAACTGCAATAGTATCTGCCAGGCTCTGTGTTGAATCTTTTATATAAATTATATTTTTAACATGCTCAAAAAATTTTAAACCTGCTTTGACCCATTTTTGCAACATGAGAAACAGAATTTGAGAGACTGAAATGCTTTCTCAAACCATCTAACATGAAGAGTTCGGATTCAAACCCATGTCTGTATAAGTCTAAATTTAGATTTTAACCATTACACTCTGTTGCTACCAAAGCAACAGAACTGTACAAGATCAATACACAGGCTTTTTAAACAAACTGCCATTCCTCACTCCCTCTCTGAGTAAATTCAGAAAATGAAAAACAGGGTCAACTTCATAGGCGTATGTGTGGCAGGATGCCTTGCTCAGAGCTCCCCACACTGGGGCTTAACACTTTGTAATTTCTATCTTAAAATTCTTAATAATTTTATCTTTGAATTTATATTTTGTCAGTGAAATATGATAAAACATTGGAGTATATTAGGGATTTTCTGGTTTAGCTCACACATAGTCCTATTTCCTACTCCTTTCTGAGATGAATGATCAAGTACCCTCAGGAGCCTTGGACCCCATCCTCTACTTTACTCCCCTACCGAGTACTTTTGATACCACCCAGGTTCCTTTCCAGGTTTCCATCCCACTACTGTATCTTTCTCCTCCTGAGTTGGTTTCTTGCTCATAATGGCTGGGGTGTAGGCCTGTATTTTGTATTGCCCTCCACCCTTATCAGACCTAAGTATGTTAAGAGTAAGATTTGAGCATTTACCCTACTACATTTCTGAGCTGAGCAGGGAGGCAGCCATCCCAATCCTGCCTGGCAGTGCCACTGCTCATTCAGCAGGTAACATGGCAGGGGCTTTTACCCATCATTTTTCTAGGAACCAAGGACCAGAAACAGAGGTTGAAACTCCTGGGGGGATCACCCACTTTCTGTGGTTTGGGATGGTATGCCCACAGAAGGGAGAGTTGACTTTTCCAGCCCCATCCAGGGCCCTGAATTTTCATTTCACACTGGATTCTCAAATTATATACATAGCCCTGATGAAAATGAGTAACAAAATATAGGATTGTCTCAAAAGGAGGGAGAGGGTTTGATTTGGTGGATTTGGAAAGGACCAATGAAGCACAAGGCTACCCAAGCCTGGCGGGACCCATAGTGGAGAACATGTATTCCATGTTTAGAACCATGGGTTCTAAAGTTTAAAATGTTCTTACTCTAAAGCTCAGCCACATTTTAGATGTGTGGTATTGAGTTAGTAACTCACCATTTCTTAAGACTCAGTTTACTCATATAAGAACTTAGCAAAATAATTATACTAACTCCATGAGCTTGAGATAGGATGAAACAAGATAGTATGTGTAGAGCAATTGTTTGCCAGTGTCTAAAGCACAGTAAACATTGGACAAATGTAACTTTTACTAGTTATTTTAATTTTACTTTCAACCCAAAGTCTCTCTGGGCTGGGGTCAAGTTGTTGCAATGATTTGATCATTGTGCCATAAAGAAGAAAAGATTGCTGGAAAGGGTCACCCTTCCTATCCCCCACCTTTCTCTAGGTCCTACCAAGAAAACCCCTGTAAATATATTTTCTTTCCTATTTGTTTAATCAACTTCAAGGGCATTTATAGTTCCGCATATTATAGTTTCATTAGCCATCTCAGAAAACATCTGAAACTAAAAATCTCACTCTGATTTCTCCTTTCTACTTCCTGAGAAGCTGTAATTCAAGCTGATTCAGAGGAGCATGGGAGTCATGATTGTCTACCCAACCTCAACCCTTAGCATAACTTGAACATACACATATTTGCTTCCTTTTTCTTCTCCTATCTCTCTCTAGGGATGCCCATTCACATTCTTTTGCTAATAATCCTTAAAACATTTAAGATGCATTTCCAGGTGACAAGAAAAGAGATGCCATAGAGAATCATCATCTTTTTTTTTTTTCCTTTCTAATTTCCAACACATTAATTGCTTGAATTGTTTTTCCAAACCTGCAAGGAGGAGAGATATGCATTAAAGAAGACAGATAGTACATCACAATTGTTTGCATTTCAAAATGCAGTTTTCTCAGAAATAATTTCATGGGATATTGAGAGGCCTAGAAAGATCAGGAGTATGTTTCTTGCCTAGGTTTAGCTCATGAGGAGAAGATAATCTTACGAATGATATATTATTATTACAAATATTAACCAACAATTCATCCAGAGAAAATATGAGTGGATAATAAATATACAAGATAATTTTATTAGTAATTGACATTAAAACAGTATTTTTCTTTGCATCTATTAATTTAACAGAATTTTCTGAAAGCAATTTTGTTGTTGAGAGTAAAGTGATAAATTGCTAGTGAGAATGTAAACTAGAAACCTTTATGAACTTTCACTAAAATAATATGTTTAAAGAGCTGAATTGTGTTCCAATTTCTCTACATTAGGAATGTTATCTCAGAAAATAGTGGGAAATCTGGACAATGGGATACACACCAAAATATTTGTTTACATCATCACTTAAAATGGTAAATTGTTAGCTACAGTTGAATGTCAAAATATAAGGGATGAATAAATTATTTTTATTTCCTCTCCTCTAACTTCCCCAGTAGCAATTCTATCCCTCCCTTTTCACTCACTAGATAGTGTAGTTCATCTGGTTAGATGGTGTTTACATAAGGGAAAAGAAGCAAATGGGAGGCATAGCCATGATCTGCGTTTTTACTCCCTTGGTGTGTTCTATGAAGATGGTTCTCATTGAGGATCTTGCACCTTTCCTTCTTTTGCTGTGGGCAATATCTCCTTCAGAGGACCACAGTTACCAAAGGTCCACTTGATACAGACCCTTTGTTGGAGATCTCATTACTTTCCAGTTATCACTCTTTCATTAATTCTCTCTGTGGTGGACATAGAAAGATTATCTATTATAGGGCCCATATTTAACTGACAAGAAATATACATCCTTTGCCCTCATAATTTTGTACAGATATTGCTATACCCCTCCAGATACACACAAAGCACCCCCTTCTTGCCTCATGAAGAACAGAATATACAGAAAATACAGCTTTATTTCAAATTTTCTTTCCCAAGGAATATTCTCTCCTGGATTTTAATCTTCATTCTCTTACACATCCTTGAATGTCCAGCTTGAAAACAGATATGAAATACTTTTTTTGTAAATTCAGTTAAGGTAGTATAGCACATCCTTTTGGAATGTTGGAGCAGTAGTATCTGTTATCTTCCTAGCTCAGTTCAAATTGAGTCTAATAGTCTTATCTCTGTATTCAGTTACACTATGCAAGATTAATTGAGGAGATATCCAGTAGTATGACAGAACACAGGAGAAGCAATAATTCAGACCTTGGCTCGGAAAGAGTTTCCCCAAAAGGCAATCTCCAAGCTATAAACTAAAGTACAGGTATGAATAAGTGGAATGAAGTGGATGAGAAGAGTAATAGTAAGACATGCGAAAGGTCCATCAATATGGTGGGAAGACAATATGGTGGGAAAGCAAAATGGCATGCTACTTTGGAAAATAATTTGGTAGTTTCTCTAAAGTTACACATATAATTTATAAACATATAATCTAATTATTCCACTCCAAGGTAAAATGGTAGTTTATTTCCATAGAAAAACATGTAATTTATAGTGATTTTATTCATAATCACCTACACTAGAAATAGTGCAAATATTCTTTAATATTCTTTGCACTAAATGGAAAAACTGTGGTACATCCATGCAATGGAATACTACTCAGCAACAAATGTAACGTATTAGTGATATACACACCGATGTGGATAAATCTCAAACATTATGCTAAGCAAACATATCCGGACTCTAAAGGCTCCATGCTCTATGACTGTATACCTATGTCTTTCTGGAAAACAACAAATGTATAGGAACAGGAAACTGATTATTTGTTACAAGGGGCTGCAGGTAGAGGCAGGGGTGGACTTACAAAGGCTCATGAGGAATTGTAGGTAGTGATGGAACTGTTCTACATATTGATTGTAGTGGTAATCATATGATTCTTCATTTGTCAAATCTTGTTAAATTTGTACACCAAAAGGTGAATTTTTTGTATGCATGTAACACTCAAGTGAAAAAAGAATGACAGCATCCTTTTTGAGGAAATGAAAGCAGAAACTACTATAGAAATAGAGAATCAGAGAGTGATAAACAATGAGTCAAGTAAGATATAGAGATAGCAGCTCATTAAGGCTTTTGTAAACCACTCAGGAATCCAGACTTTGTCCTTGAGGTAATGGTGAACATTGAGTGGTTTAACTTGGTTACAAATCATTTAGAGGGATCACTTAGCCAGTAGAGTGAAAGCAAGAACCCTAATTAAGAGGTTAGGCAGAAATGTACTCAACCAGGTATGGTGCTTGCTTCAATTAGGACATCGTGGAATTTATCCATTTTTTAACAAATGGTTTTGAGTGCTTGTTATAGACACTGAGCTGGTTCTTGGTAAAAATCAAACAAATACTCAGCCTTCTCAGAGCACATCATTTGCTGGCAAAAGGAAATGTTCATAAAGGTGAGTAAATAATTTTGCCTGTGATAAATTCCAAGAAAAAGATGTAGATAGTATTATGAAAGTATGTACTAAAGAGGACTGTGTCACCAAAAATCTATTCTCCCCATCTTACAGAAACCCTTATTTTGTTTGGGTCACCTATATGTTAGCTTAAAAAAAAACCACATTAAAAAAAATACAAAAATAGTTTAGCTTCCCTAGTAGTCATGGGTAATCATGTGAAGCAGTTCTAGCCAGCACCATGTAAGTGGAAGGAAAGAGAATGTGTAAGTCTGAGAAAGTTTCAATGTTTTGATTTTAGCCTCTCCTTACTGTCATCTTTCTTCCTGTTCAGAGCATGTGATAATTGTAGAATTAAAGACAACGTAAATATTTGTATTGGTATGGCAACTCTTTAGGGCATGATGATGATTAATTGTCACTTCTATGGGACTTGTGATTGTTCTTCCCTCTTCATTACCCCTCTAGTAGCTTACTAGAGAGATAGTCAGAGGGTCCATCATGTATAGTTGGTTTTCTCTATTGAATTTCTGGGCTCTCTGTTTCTTATCTGCCACCCAAATAACAATACATGAGGCACAAAAGTACCTCCAGTCTAGAGCAGTGTATTTTTTGTTGTTGTTTACCATGCATAATGATGCTAACTGATTGCCTTTAGCTTTCTCAAACACAGTTGTGGGAACGCATACTGAGTCTACTGCCAGCCTCAGCAGGGAAGAAAATTGTCTTAATTAGTGATGTCTGCCCTGTGCACGGCAGGGAAGTTCTGTGACAAATATTTTTTATCATCATGATGGAACCATTCCCTTTGAAGCAAAGAAGGTGAGGAGGGCCTTTTAGATATGGCTAGTATACTCAAAACAACAGAAACAAAGGTCATTGTTCTTTGAAGTATGCATAAGACTACCTTACATAGTTACAAGTCTACATGGAATCATCTGAGGACAATGAACACTCACCCAAGGGGCATATGTGAAGCAGGTAGTATAGCCCTGATACTGACCCTTCATTTGTCTCCAGCTTCACAGTGATTGGTCCTAAAGTACACTGAGCAATTTATCTTACATAAGCCCATTGACCACCCATGGAGGCCATTTTCTTCCTGCCCAAAGGAGGTGAGGAGAGGTAAAGGGAGGTGAAGAGAGGTGAGAAAATGGGGCCAGGAGTGAGAGCAGCCTTCTTTGCCAAGCAGTCAGGTTGCAAACTGAAAGGAGAACAAGCCACAAGGTTAATTTTGTCTGGTTTTAGGTACAAATTACTTTATTTTAGTTTTGGGGGAAGTAAAATGAAGCAATTCAGAAAGAAGAAAGAATTCCGGAAAGAAATTCTATTCTTACCAACCCAGCAGGGATGTACATTTCAATTGCTGAGAGGAAACAATATTAGATGTAATACTAGAGTCTCATTGGAAGCGGAAACAGGAGCCCTAATTTGAAGCGGGAGCCATTCATAAAATGACTCACAAACTTGCTTGCAAGAATTAAACCAAGTTTATGAAGAATAATTCTTGTTTGCATCTATTTTTTTTTTTATTTCAAGCAAGTAATGAACAGGAATGTGGCCCATACACAAGGTCACATCAGTCTTTTTCTGTTTTTCAAACATGGTCATTATTAAAGGAAGAGATTGACAGATACATATGTTGAGAAGCCAAGGACTGACTGACAACAGACGGGGAAAAGCTGAAAATCCTGGCTCCTGGCCATGCACTAGATTAATAACAGAATAGACACTTAATGATGTTTCATACTTTAGGTATATCTGAGGCCCAGAGTTCTCCCATGAAGGACATTAGGCAGCAGTTTAGCCAGTGACAGGCCCTGTCATATGCCAGCCTGGCTGCCTCAAGGGATCTGCATGATGAAAGGAGACAATTAACAAAAGTCATGTTTTCACTGTGGGGCTTTTACACATTTCCTGCCGGACAGCGCTGTAGTCAGATGGCATCCTTTACTCAATTATCCATCAGGTTAGTCCCAATGCCATGCCATGTTCTGCGTACTCCCTTACATTTATGCATCTTACCTCTATCTGGGATAGAAACAGCTTTGCAGGCAGTGGATGCCAGCAAAGCTTCCGCAACAAAAAGAGCAATATCTTCTTCTGACTCATTTCTCAACATTCCTGTCTTTTACCACTTTGTATCACATTATGGGGCAAGCAAGCTGCTTTGGATCTCAGAGTTGCTATGCATTCCAAACTTCATCCCCAGGAGAGAGAAAACAATGTGATATCAGGTCATGGGTCTGAGTGAATTTCTATTCTCCCCATCGATTGTTGGGTCTTACAATAGTGCCAAAGGAAATGGACCTATGCTGCTTTAGCTTCTTGAAGCTGCCTTCCTCTGCACTTTGAGACTGTACATCCAGAATGAGAATTGGACTTTGAATTCCTTGGAAAGTCTAATTCCAGTGTCCAGGTTTTCTCAGCTGAAAGATGGGTCAGATATCAATTCTATTACTGAGATGGGGGAAACTTAACCTCTCTTATTGGCTTCATATTCTTGTTTCTACTCTTTCTTTCCCCTTCTTCTCTTCAAGGACACATTTTGCAAGTGTCTTGCAGGGGGGCGGATTGGTTCATGGTTATTTCATAGGGCAATAAAATTGGGAAAATCATAAAAAACAATTAATATTGATTCATATTATATGAATGCATAGGAGTTCAACTCCTATGCATTTTTCTAAGAAACTGGTTTATAAGAACCCATTCAATGATCACAGAAAGAGCCCAGAGTCATTATCATTCATATATTCATTTTATAGGTATGGACATTAAGGCATGGAGAAGGTAAAAATGTTGCCATGTTCACAGAGGCATGAAGTGGGGTAGTAGCCTCCGAACTGAGGTACCACAGCTCCAGAGTACATGCTGTACTCTTGTTATGTTGCCATACTTCTCAGAGTATAGATTAATGCTACTAAAGATTTTTGTGTTAATAAATGTATATAGTTAATGAAAGAAGCCAGATAAAGAACTAATTGGAGCCAGGTTGTGGTGGTGCATAACTGTAATCCCAGTGGCTTGGGAGGCTGAGGCAGGAGGATCGAAAGTTCAAAGCCAGCCTCAACAATGGTGCAGTGCTAAGTTAACTCAGTGAGACCCTGTCTCTAAATAAAATATAAAATAGGAAAAAAATAAATAAATAAAATAGGAGTGGGAATGTGGCTCAGTGGTCGAGTGCCCCTGAGTTCAATTTCCAGTACCAATGGAAAAAGAAAAGCTAAATAATGGGAACTGAAAGAAGGGGTGTATGTGCATGTGAATGCCTGTGTGTGTGTTTCTCTGAATCACCTATGCACTGTTCTTAGAGTAGGTCTGCCTTAGGCAGAAAAGAAAAATCCTTCTATTTTACAGACTTTTTAAATAGAAACAAGGTGTACATTATTATGTAATTAAAAATGTGCTAAGTATACAAAAAATACTAAGAGAAAATAAGAGCAGAAGGGAGCAATTTGGCGATGTCCTAATAAGAACCTATGACTTCCAGTGACAACTCTTTTATCGTTTCTAAAAGCTAAATCTATAGGCAATTGCTAGCAAGCTAACTGGATGAAGAACTTGTGTCTGTATGTATTTATTGATGACTCATTCTTTTCTTCCCTCAGAACATGTCAATCTATGTGCTATTTTGGAAAATTTATCTAATCTCTCTAAGAGTACTCTCTTTATTTGTCCGATGTTGTACTAAAAGTAAATATTATATAAGTTTTTGTGAAATGTAATTGAGACACAGCATAGTCTGGCCTATAATATAGTTCAACTATTATTTATTTTGACTAATGATTTTACTAATGATTGAAAAAGAATAGGAGAAACAAAGAGATAATGTTACTTGAATCTTAACCACGACAAGGCCACCCTGTCTAGGAATCAGGGTAATTTCTTGTTTCTGATTATGTTATCTCACATATTGGCTCCCTATTCATCCCATCCATTTCTCCATTGAATTTTATACCTTTGGAGTGGGGTGGTTTGGTTATGGCCAGTTTCTGTCATCACCCTCTTAAATATCACTTTTTCCCCTGACTCATTTCAAGGTCTGTCTTGGTGTCTTTCAAGGTCTGTCTTTTCTTTTAGGTTGTTTCTCATGATCCAGAGCTTCACTCAGTTCAATCCTATTTAATTCAATTCAGTTCAGTTAAAAGAGAAACAAATCATGTGGTTTCTACAATATGATACAGAGATGATTAAGGCAGGACCTTGCCTCAAGTTCTTTACAGCCTTTGCTTGTTCCACCTCAGGTCATGCTGTTGATAATCTCCCTTTATAATTGGAATTTTAACTCAGTCTTTTTCATGCCACCTTCTTACCTCTAACAGGCCTAAGCAAATTAGAAATCTGGTCAGCTAGCTGACCCTAAAGGGGCAAGAATTGCTGTCTCTGGAAATTCATTCATTATGTGCAAGCAAGGAATTCTTCAAAAGAATGGTTAATGTTCAACTGCATCAAGAATTTAATAAAGTTCTGTGAGTCAGGGGTATTTTTAAGGCAATAATGAATCTGACATTAACTGGCCTTCCTCTCTAAGAGTGGGAGCCATTCCAATTTCCTTCTTCTAGTGTTTCTCTCCTGGAGGCGAAATCAAAAGCCTCCAACCAGACCATTTTCCTCTTCCATTTTCTAAACTCCCACCCTCTTGTTAATGACATTATCACTCCAACTTCATTTAGGAGCCTAAACACTTCCCTTTGTTTGCATTAGAATAATAACAACCCAAATACCACAGCCATGAGGGAGAGTTGAGTCTTAATAAAGCAGGTATACATTCTGTCCAAGTGCCATTGTTTTCCAGTGAAGTAACATGTCCATTTGAGTCTAACACTTCTGCACTACCCTGTCCATGTAAGGTAAAGAGCATGCTTCCAAAAGGCAATGGCCTCATTAGGTAAGACTCCGTTAAGTCTCAAACTGACATGACAACGAAAACAGACAGCTGAGAAAGAGAAGGGAAACCAAGATGCCAGAAAAAAAGCTCAACTATTTAGTGGCAAGGGCACATTTTATTCTTGTACTATACTGTGTTTTATGTAGAACTTCTAATCTTGCCATGCCTTTGAGGTTAGCAGAAACTATTTTAGATCTTGTGAATCCCCTATGTGCTGCCTTCAACAAAAAACAACTTTCTTGCTCAGATAAAGACTGATTCATCAATTTTAACATATTTTTGGAGAACCAAGTATGGACTTTCTGGGTTTTAGTTATTGTGCATTTGTTTTCTATTTCATTAATTTATGATTTTAACCATGTCGTCTCCTTGCTCTAATTTTTTTTGGTTTAATTTGTAGTTATTTTTCTCAGTTCTTAAGATAGATGTCTAGATAATTGATTTCAGTTCCTCTCTATGAATACATGCATATTTGGCTATATATATTCCTCTAAGCATAGCTATAGCTGAATGACTGAAAAAATAACAATAATATAGTTTAAAAGTCAGACTAGCGATGTCTGAGATATCTTGACATGAGCTTTGTGGTTTAGCAAACAGCTATGAGCTACTGTGTTTCTTTCAGAGTCTGGGAGATTGAGGGAGTGCTGAGTCAAACATTCTACTCCATACTGATATTCCTGGTTTCTTACCCTAATTATAGGTGGAAAGGTCACTATTTAAATAAGCTTTTATTTTTTTGTTCTCCATTGTCCCTATTCCCAGAATTAGGTAGAAAGAGGACTTTCTTGCCCCTTCAATAAGAACTGAACTATATTTTTACACTCCTATGTGTACATTCCCTTTGAATTGTTCAACCACCATTAATCCCTGCCAATTTTAAAGCAAAGTATCTTATTTTTCCAAATTCCATTCTTCCTATTTATGTTGAACAGTCAGTTACTTTTTCATTGCTTCAAAGAGAGAAGATCAGAATGTTGACAAGGAATATGTCTAGAATACAGTTTACAGTATATTTAAAATATACAACTAACAGTATATCTGGAACACACATTTACCTAGATATGTAATTTAGCAGTCAATATCAAAAAGAAAACAAGAAAATTGTCCTTCTACACCCCAAATCCTGTCCCCATGAGGTGGAAAGAAATCACTACATGCCCTGGCTCCACCACTTAAACGCACTTGAAATACGTAAATGATTTAAAAAGCCTAATGAAGGAGGGATGTTTTGTCTCTTATCCTGCCTCTAGAACATCTAGGCATTCAAATTAAACAAGTTTTTACTCAGCTAGAATTTTACTTACCCACATCTTACCTGTTGAGACCCAGATTTTATTCAGGTAATAAGCCAAAATCATGGACATTGGAAAGTTAGGCACAACTGCAACTTCTGGGAAATGAAATTACAAGAGAAATCTATATATTTATTTAGTTAGTTATTTTTGTGTGCTGGAGATTGATCCCACGGGTGTTTTATCACTGAGCTGCATCTGTAGTCTATTTTTTGTTTGCTTGTTTGTTTTTGAGATGGGGGTCTTGTTGAGTTGTCAAGGCTGGCCTTGAACTCCTTGATCCTCAGCCTCTGAGTCCCTGGGATTACAGGGGGAGGACCACCATGCCTGGCATAAGAGGCCATGAGAGCATATTTTTTTCTCTTTCCCATTGCTTAGGCCAGGTCCCTCCTCTTCTCTGCTATTTCCTCAATGCCTGTCTTTTGATTCTGGTCATGCTACCTGGAGCTGGGGCCACTATCTTATGGCTATGGAGTAATAATTGAAAGATGGAAAACCAAACCACAAAACAATGGCAGAGTCAATGTAGAAATAAGCGTTGATAAAACTGATGAGTAGCTGAGCGAATGTCAACAACCACCTACCTTCAGATTCCTTGTTATAAGAGATCAATAAATCCCCAGTTGTTTTAGACATCATTAGTAGGATACTCTTATTACCTTCAGCAAAAATGCAAACTTATATATAAACAACTTTTCCTCCTTCCAGACTAACTTGAACTTTACTTATTTTTCTTATTTCTTACTTATTAATCTCAAAGCCTCAGAAACTACTCTGACTAACCTGGCTAATTCTTTTGTGCACAAAGCATTAATGATTAATGGTGACTTAATGAGTTAAATGGTCCAAGGAGGTGTTTATGGTTTAAAACTTGGCCTCAAAGTCTTAAGAATAAAATAGGATGTATTATAACAAAAGAAGAGTTGAACTATTGAGGAAGGTGTTTTGAGACTAAAAAGTGAGCTCCTTGCCCCTCAGACATACCCTTGCTGATTTATGTTTGAGGTCAGTTTAGCTAGGAAAAGAGACTCACCATGTGATTTATGAATGTCACAAGTCAAATAACCATCAAAGACAGAAGAAAGAAGGACCAAGAGATTTTCTGAGAGGTACATTCATTTCCTTGTTTTGTAACTGATAAAAGACAAGCTCTGTTCTTCAGAACAAGTAGAGACAGAAGGTGGAAACTATCCTTTTTATGGAATAAAAAGGAAAATACAGATCATTAGTTTCTAGAAATTTTCTACAGGCATCTCAAACAGTGTTTCTAAAAAATTAATTTTATCCACTTGTTTTATCTTATTATAATATCTGACAGACCTCCTTTCTCCTTGTAATCATTTCATCCAGTCTCTATTTCATTGTTATCAAATTTAGCCAATTCTCCCTCTTTAATCATTTGGAACTCCTCACCTCCTTCACTCTGATTGTTCTATATCAAACCTCTTTCTCTCTCCGTAGCCCACCTGCAAAAACCCTTGGATCGCAACATTTTTATGCTTTACTCATTGTGATTTCTCTAAAATTCAAAGCCAATCATGTGATTTCCATGAGTTAAATTTGTCGGATGTCCCTTAAAATCTAACCACCACATACTCATCCAATAACAAATCCTGCCACATCATTTATATACCATGTGTCCCAGTCACACCCAACACCTCCTAGTTACCTACAAAGGCCACACTCTCTTTCACTTTGTGTAATTTGAAGTATGGCATTTTATCAGAAACTATCTTCCCAATCCTTAACCTCTTTTTATCTTGGAAGAGGATAGCATGAGGTTATGAAGGACAGAGGAGAGTGATGTAATTGACTACTAAGAGGTCATTTCTCTAGATAATCTTTCTCTTACTCCCATTTTGCTTAGAGGATCCTATAGAATCTGGCATTTGTTGATATTAGTAATTTATTATACTAAATGATAGCAGAATTATATATCTCCTTCCCACTAGAAAAGGGATTCTCACCCCAAATCTATGCCATCTGGGGAATTTTTAGAATATGTTACTTCTTGGTCTCCATTACAGACCACTTGTTATGTTCTATCTTCTGTAGAATGAATCTCAGATATTTGCATAGTTCACTCTTTCTCTGCCAGGTCTTTCTATGTGCATATAATGGCTATAGTTAGCAATCTGATTCAAGTCCTCTATGGGTAGTTCTTAATTTATTATGTTGAGTGTGATTTCAGAATCAATGCTTGACATCTGTACTTACCTTCTTCAAGCTTGAAATTTCTATGAGACTCTGAAGAAAAGAATAACTTTCAACTCCATGAAGCTTATTACCTGTGTGGTGTTGGAGCTACAGATTCTTTCATTTGAATTTAGCTCTCAATGAGATATGAATTGCAGAAATCATTAAAATCACCTTTCCTTATGTTGTTTACTGCTCCCTCTTATATTCAAAACATTTATGTATTTTTCCCTTTGAATACTTTAACTATGGTTTCAGTGTGATGTGGAATGGAAGGAAACAGTCATATTTCTAAGGGCCATAATTTGGTCTTGAGAGGCCATTAGAGCCACTGTAGGTATCTTACCAGCTTTAACATTTCATAGTGCTGTTGTTAGCCACTATGTCACTTAGAAACATATTAAGCTGAAAGTAATAAAAACATTACTTAGTGGATCAAATAGATGTATATTTTCTCACAAAATAGAAAATTTGGCAATAAAATGCCTAGATGTTGTAAATTTTCACTTCTATCTTAAAAGACCTATTCTTAGTTTGATATGTAATTTTATAAGATGATTGTCCTCCAAATATTACATTTGCATTCTAGGTTGGAAGAAAAGGAAAAATAGAATGAAAGCCCCATAGTGTTTACATCTCTGCTCACTTTTTATTAGAAAAGTGATAGCTTGCTCAGAAGCTTCTTCATCAAACTTCCCCTTACTTTTATTATCACATGTACCTTAGCTAAGGAATACTACAAAATTTGATATCAGATTGTCCACCTTCTAAGTATAGGAAAGCAAAGGATAAGATGGTTAGCATTTGGTATACCAACTTAAGAGTCTAATACAGCTACTGACTGATTTGTAAAATTTCCAAGAAATAAAAACAATAAAATCTTACTAACTATCGTAAGCACATTGGCATCTAGTTGAGAAAGAAGCTGAGAAATGATTCCCTGGCTGGGGGGGAGAGGACAGCTCCAGAAGGGGAAAGTTGAGGGGTAGCATTGACTCAGAAAGCAGGCAGATGAGGAAATGATGGCATACAGACATCTAAACCCAGAGTTTGAAGTGTCTCCTGTGCTTTGAACTATCTGATTGAGAGTAGTACTGCAGGGTACTCACACTATTCATATTTGATTACTGCATAACATTTTTGCGTCTATCATTACTTTAAATTTCATTTAATTTAAAATTTTCCTTTGAGGAGACAAAAGTCTGAAGCACTTACTTCCTAGGTTTGTGTGAAAACTCAGTGAATACACCTATTCATTGTACCAAAGGTCCCATTTTCAAGAGACTATCAAAGAGGCAACTTGTTGGCTTAAATCACACTGTCAAAAGAAAGTAAGGGTCTTTCTGTTCATATGTGGTAGGAAGACTCATTTCTCACTGTTTTGGTATGGATTTTTGCAGCTGGCTCAACCCAGTTAACTCTAAGTAATGGTAGAAAAGCTGAAACTTGTTGCTACTACCTTGAGTGGTAGTCTGAGGTTTTCCACACTTACACTGCCATACTAAGAGAAGCCTCAGGCATGACTGGAGAATGGCAAAATAAAGACTCATGGCAAAATAAGATGCCAATTCTAAATGGTCAACAAAAGTGGGAACTTAGCAGATAAATATGAAGATTTTATTCACATAAAAACTAGACTAGAAAAGCTAAATTCAGAGGTATAGGGCTTCAGTTTCATACAACTAACTATGTTGCTTTGATGTTTCTAGTCCAATATATCTCTGGAAATTATGAATTATTCTTCTGTCCGACTTACTCAATGCCTTCAAATCAACAGGTCTACTCCCAGGTGGGCTCTCCCTCCTAATCAAAGTCCCTTAGACTGCCAGTTAATCCCCAGCTTCCATTTCACTACTTTACTGATATCTCCACTGTACACAAATTTATCCTTCCAAATGCAAAGCCCCATGGGCTCGCTCATAGTTTCATAAAAGAAACTTTCTTTGAAATATTGATATAAGTTATTAGCAGCAAACTGGTTTACTCTTCAAAGCATTAATTTCAATTTCTAAAGGGATGAGTTTGCTTACAATTTGAGGTAGATCTTCCTATTTCATAAAAGAATATGAAGATACATTTAAAGTATTTTTTAAAAATGATAACAAACAAAGGAAATATGATCTTGAGTTTTCAAATAAAGCAGTTAACAACCATGAGCCAGGTGATAGTATTTACACCTCTGATTGTTTTTATTTGGTAGATAACTAATTGCATTACATTGTTTAGTTGAGGCACCTAATATTCTCCTTTAACACAAGGCAGTTGAAATCTCTGGCCTTTCCTTGACTTTCTGAATAGGAAATGTGAGACTTGGGAAAGAGTTGGTTACCAATAATCAAAATCATATTGTTTTACACAACTGAACTATTTTTACAAAAAAAAAAGAAAACGGAATGACTTTCTTACAGTAAGAAATGTGTAAAGAAAATATAGCAAATATTCATCTTCTCACTAATCAGATTTTAAAACATAAACATTAATTTGTATTTCCTCTTCATTTAATACTAATTTTAATAAGCCTTGCCCCCATAACTGTATTTCCCCAGAAAAGTGATCATTTCCGCTTTTTAAGGGAACATCTCTAGGCCATGTATTTTAGCTATCTTCCATTTCTAACCTTACAGTATCTGTAATGTATTAGTCTTCAAATAAAAATTGACAGTATTTATCATTTCCCTCAAAAATTAATGAAATAGTACATAAGTGACCAAGTATCTGGCTGTTGAAATCAAATGGATATTTATGCAAAACCTGACTCTTACAGATAACTACTGATAGCTAAGATGAGTTTATCTCACTTCTCTTGTCTTAGTTTTTTCATCTGGAAAAAAATATATATATAATATATGTATGTATATACACACATACATGTATACATATTTGTACACAAACATACACATACCAAAATTATAAGTTCTTTTTAGGGGAGTACCTTGGATTGAACTCAGGGGCACTCGACCACTGAGCCACATCCCCAGCCCTATTTTGCATTCTATTTAGAGATAGGGTCTCACTGAGTTGCTCAACACCTCACTTTTGCTGAGGCTGGCTTTGAATCATGATCTTCCTGTCTCAGCTCCCCGAGCTGCTGAGCTGCTGGAATTACAGCTGTGTGCCACTGTGCCTGGTTATAAGTTCTTATTTTTAGAAAAAAAGGAGAAAAAGGAAATGATAAAAGTGCTTTGCTGAATAACTGAACAAATAGATGTGGATATGTATTAGTGTACAAAACACACACACCCAGACACACACACACACACACACACACACACAGCCTGTTTAGTCATTGTCGTGTTCTCTTGATGGAAATCCTAATGAATAAAGGAAAAAAAGTTTAATTCAACTGTGTGGACAGCATGATTTTATAATGTTTACGGTATGTTTCTATACCCAGGTTCTAGAAAATGGTCTGGTTTTCTCCTTTTTTATTTATATTCATTAGAACATGATTTCTAGATTCTCCCTAATTTCATCATTTTCCAAACTTATGGAGTAATATGTTGTATAGTTGGTGCTCAATGAAAGTATGCTGCATATTGAATTGAATTGGTCAAGGGGCTTAAATGACCAATATTTTAGTTTCTCTACTCTATGATGTGAAAAACCTAGGCTCTACAGCATAAATGCTTGAAAACTCATCTCCCCACATTGAACTATTAAGAACATAAATAAACTCTTCTATCACTGATATATTTTAAACACACACATATCAAATGGCAATTACCAAAAATTGAAGTGTTTATATAGCTAACTTTCAAACTCCATCAACTAAAAGGATGCACTAATAAGAAGTGATTACAAACTAAACTCTTCTGGATTAAATTGCATGGAGACTTCCATTCCTAGAAAGTCAAGTATTTATCTAGACAAACAGATCTTCTCATAGTCAATGCAGTTGGCATGAATCGAACCTTTCTTTAACCTTAAAAATATAGTAAATTAGGTATAGTTGTATTATTCTTCCTTTCCCACATATCTTGTTTGTATGTTAGAACTCCTTACTATTATCACTTTCAGGAAAAATAATAGCAGTAATATGATAAAATTAAAGTGTTTTTACTTAGTATGAAAAGACATTGTTCTTAGACATCATTTAGACCAGTCTTGTAATGGTTAGCTATAACCATGAAAAGTTATGTTGCAAGCAATATGAGTCATTCTGAAGGGACCAACTCTTAGATCACAGCCTTTCCACTTAAAACACATTGTCTCCCATAACACATGCCAGAGAAATTGATTCCCAGTTCTCCAACAACTTGGATCCAGTGCTGTAAGAGATCAAAACCAGTAGCTACCAATCTGATTCATTTTCATTCTGAGAGAAGTTATAAAACTCAGGGTGTGAAGATTCAACCCCTAATGCCATAGTTCTCAATTCTGGCTGCACACTGGTACCAACTGGGGTACTGAAAACCACTGAATCCATTTCCACATGGCTCATTCAAAGATTCTGATTCAATCAGCCTGGAGTGGTGCCTCAGAATCATCAATTATCAAAGCTACCCAGTTAATACTGACATGCAGGTAGGATTAAGAACTAGTGCCCTAATGCCACAACAGTAAATAAAAGAAATTCACGCAAGTAGAGTCCAAGTTTACCTGAATTTAATAAGCAAAAGAAATCATTGGAAAAAAATCAGAGGTAAGAGAGGAGGGCAGTATTTTTTAAATGTAACTTCTCAACATATTTTGCTATTTGATTCCCATGTAGTTTCAAAAGACACTAAGAATTCTTCCATAGTGAAAAATTAAATATACTGTAACAGACAAGAATAGCCTAAAGAGACATGACAACCACATATTTTATATTGTATTTTGGGTGGCTTTCTGGAACAGAAAAAGTATATTAAGTAAAACTAAGGAAATCAGAATTAATTAATATAACAATTATGACAAGCTAAAGTAATATATTAGTAACAGGAGAAATTGGGGTGCTGGTTGATATATAAAAACTCCTTGCCCTATCTTTACAAATTTATTATTTTAAAAAAGCAGATATATTAAAAGTGGTATATTCATCTGCTATAAAAACAAAATGTTGTACCAACATTTTTTCTTGTAAAAAACAGAATATGATTATCACTTTTATGTACAATTTATTGTTACTATTTCTCTAACTGCAGCTCTGCATTTGTTATTCCAAATTAAAAACAATTAACACTTAAGATATACATAATTCATCATTTCTAACATTTTTTCAAAGTAATTTGAAAGGATATACAATAAAATAAATGTAAACAATAAAACTGTATAAACAAAATATCAGTAATACATAGAAATAATATAAAAGAAAAATATAGTATTTGGAGGCCAGAGGGAAGCAATTGTCCTTATTACTACCAGCGATGAGATTAATTCACCTAAGAGTGGTACTAACATTACCTTAAAATTCCCCTTGACTACTAGATCATTTGTAACTCATATTAATATATTAAGTACTTTTTTATACATCAGTTGTCACTGTTTTCAAAGTTGTAAAATTGAACAGATGGAAAATATTAAATAGTGTGGGTGGCTTACTTGGCTTGGCATTGGAGATTGAATCCTATAATATGAAAAAAAAATCTATTGAATTTAATTTCACCTATTCCACCAACACCCCCACCAACCTGCTGCTCTGCCCAGAAGGGGCCAGCCGTACTGCTTGGGGCTCTCACACATGCATTTGTCAACATCATTTTTTCCACTTTCCAATTTCACAATCCCTCACAATAAAATTAAAAGTGCAGCTGGTGGGCAGTTTCACAATCTTCCCATTACATTATTGAAACCAATATCAAAGTATTAACTTATGGAAAAGAACAAATAAAAGGAGAATCCCATGGCATTATGAAAGAGTTTCTGGAGGAGGGAGGACTGGGATAATCTACATAGGAAATCAGCTTGAAAGGAGAAAGGGTTTACTGGTGTCACCAATAGTCAGATTCTCAAAACATCTTTGATGAAACACTTTTGGTAGGGATCCCAGTTTCTCAGTGTCTTTTAACTCTGTGCCTTTTAACTTTTGTTTTCTGACTAGAAAACAACATTTCTTAGGAACAAGAAAAAGTAAGTCAATGCTATGTATAGCATTAGACAAAACTAGGCCTAATTCCTAATCCTTTCTCCTACTGGCTGTGTAAGTGAAGGTAAAATACTTGATATCTCTGAGATTCACTTTCCTAACAGGTACAAGGAGGATAATAATGCAAACCTCATTGGATTTTCATAAGAATTAAATTAGATAACATGTTGAGGGCTTAACACTGTTAAAATGTTGATTTGAGTTGCCTAAACATAGATGTGTTTCATAGACCCACAGTACTTAGTGATTCATTCATCTTCACATTGGGTATTCTGACCCAGAAACTAAAGTTCTATGTTGTATGATGTAGTATCTATTGATAGCTTTGGCCATAGCACTCACATTTTGTGATGGTATAAGGAATTAACACTTTATTAATAAATTAAAACACTCCTGAAAGAGAAAGATCATGCGATATTGGTTGTGTTTGTTTAATTTATCTTTCTCTGGAATCTGACTGAGGATTCCACTTGTGGAGATGTAACAGGTAGTTCAGCTCCCCACAGTACAAGTTGATTGCCAAGTATGATAGCCTGGCACTGAGAATCCATCCTTTCTCCAGATGACTTCTTGTATTTCCAAGTCTGGAATTGTAACAGCTACCTTTCTATGCTTCTCTAGTTATAGTTCTGAATGGAGATTGCCCTGTGCTCACTAGATATGGTTGCCTGAAGTTTGGGAAGTGGTAGTTAGACAGAGGTCATCATTCTTGGTTACAATTCTGGAAGCAAAATCAAAAGAAAATTGAGTCTTGAAAGGCAATTCTAGCAGCTGGGATTATATAGTTTGCTTCATGAATGTTGCGTGATGTTAGTAGTGATGCCCTTGGCAGCAGGTGTTGACTTGCATATTTGAATTCAGTACTCCAGGAGCTGACCTCCCGCTATGCCCCAGTACTTTCAACAATTGTATAAACTCTAAATTCTGTGTGTAAAATCTCTTTCTGTTTGAAAACCTTGAGTCCTTTCTGTTTCCTGCAATGTACTAGGTAATCTTCAGGGCAACTTCAGCTTTGATTTTCATATTTCTTAAGTGGGAGTAACAGCAGCAAAGAGTAAACTAGGAAAGTTTTAAGGTCTATTCCAGCTCTGTGTGTGTGTGTGTGTGTGTGTGTGTGTGTGTGTGTGTGAGTGATGGTATTAGGGATTGAATCCAGGTCTTTCTACAAGCTAGGCAAGTTACTCTATCATTGAGCCATATCCCTACGCCTCCATCCTAGCTTTAAAATGGTTATGATCTTGGTGGTCATTGCTAAGTTCAAAGATAGATGTCAATTTGAATTTGAGATCTATATGCTGTCTCTTTCCCCTCTTCATGTCACTTTGTCATCTTTTCTGACCCTGCTATGTGTCCCAAGAGGCTCATCTTTGTGGACTGCATTCATAGGCTCTCTCTTGTCTGGCTAATGGGTGAGAATGGCCAATGCAAGTCTCTGACAAGACACTGAAGTGGGGAGGGATGTAGGGTTGGGGTGCTGGTTTTCTCAGATTCCTCTCTTCGGAGTGGCCTTGGGTTGAAAGCATTCTTTGGTTGAGGGCCACTGTTTCCTTAGGCAATCCTCTCCTCAAATATAACTATTTGAGTAGTTCTGGCAATTATTTGTTCCTCTCATTTACTTAGGCCAAACTCTATGCTTCCAGTTGGAGCTAAGCTGGACTGCTGCACAGACCCTTTAACTCTGCCCACACATCAATAAATAGTCCTTTTATTAAATTCCCTTCAATTTCAGCTTGCCATTTATATCCTATGGGACCCCAACTAATACAAGTGAGAAAGTGAATGAATATCATGAATAAAATAGTAGAAACAAAACAAAACAAATAAGCAAAGGAAAACCCCACAAAACCACATCATAGGGTACCCAACTGAGCCTTGGGGAGCTCACACACAGAAAGAGGTTTGTCTCCTCCTTATGCCCACAGGCTCAGCTATCAAACCCTATCTGTAGTCATCAAGTTCTGTACTGAATTGGTCATGTGATACTATTCTTGTATCTCATCAACTATAGTTCAAACCTCAGTGACTCCCTATGGCCTCAGAGTCTTCTAAATCTCTTAACTTGTTATTTGTGTTTCTCTAAACAATATTCCTAGCCTCATTATTTATGCCATTCTTTCACTGGAAAACCTGCTGTGACTTTCCTCCCCTGACCCTTGGTCATTCTGTTTTCCTTCCTTACCACACTCATTTTGCATTGCCTTTCAAAATTTATCCTAAATATACAAGGGATAGATCATGTTCTATCACTTTCTCATGTACTATTATGAACAGTGTAATCTCTTTCTCAACTATTATCAGTGTTTTTGGAATGAGAATAATGCATTTGTATTATTGAATTATGTTATAACCTAAATGGATTTTTATTTTGCTTCTTTAATAATAATGAAAATCATAGTTAACATTTATTGAATATTTTCCCCACATTGTTTTCCTAAACACTTGTCATATTTACATTTCATAATAATTCCATGAAGAAGCTAGTAAAATCCTGACTCCAAATCTTGCTAGCTATGTGACATGTGTTGGCTAATTAATTAGTCTACACCTCATTTTCTTAAAATGATGGTAATAATTCCAATCACAGGCTATTGCGAGGATTAAATGAGCTAATATATGGAAAATATTTGGAAAAGAGCTATCACATCTTAAACACTCCATGAATCTTAGTAATTATTATTATTATTTTTATCGTAATTATGATGATGATGATCTCATTTTTTAGAGGAGAAAGCTAAGATTTACAGACACTAATTTCCTAGAAGCCATTTAGTTCTTAGCTGTAGAGCAGGAATTTGAGCCTGATACAGTGGTTAGAGTAGAGCCTATACCCTTGGCTGCTGGGCAACTCAGCTATTAGATTTTATCTGCCTGGAAGACAGTTTTTCTTGTTCTTGTTCTTATATAGCAGGGCACACATAGTAAACTCTTTTAAGAACTAATTATCACAGAATAGCTGACCCCAACTGAAAAACTTACATGTTTTCTTTGTTAAGGTTATAGAAATGATATTATCATTCATACATCACTCTTTACCTTATATATGTCAGAAAGATCAGGGTGACAGGTCATGTTCAAAAACAGTAGTTAAGTTTGCTAGGATATTGGTACAAGTGATTTCCATTCTTTTAAGATAATTCAGATGGTGTATTTCTGTTCATTAAGGAAATAGTATACATGTACTCACTGCAAAATATATTTTGGAAGTAGGTAAAGTAAAATTTTTAGATAAGTAACCAAATAAATAGTCTACCTTTATGACATCATCTTGCTTAATCTAGAGTATTTTGTGTAGCGCACATATAACACATATTATTTGACTAGGTCAATCTAATATTTGGCTTTACTGATATAATGCAAAGAAATTCAGCATAATTCAGCTAATTAAAATCATACCAAACTTCTTAGATTTTTGAATGGGAAAAGTCTCAGGAAATTAAATGAACTTCCTGTAAGAATGTAGTTTCAATTCACATTTTATCCGGTATTTCTTTTCAAATTTTCCTGCCAAAACTATTGTATTATGCTACAATTATCCAGAGGTGCTATTTTACACTTGGATTATTATTTCAGAAGCTCTGCTTCCGATGTCTAATAAGGTTTCCACACATAACTCCCACACCCCAGAGCTGCCTTCAAAGGTCATTTCTTCATCCCGTTCTTTGCCGACATAATTGCACCTGCCAGGTGAACTGCAAAACAAGTCCCAGGCGCACATGATGAGTCAGTCGCTGTCATCCAAGCCGCTTTCCTGTTTATGCTCATCCTGAGCATTATGGGCTGGGAAGGCTCTGGGGCCATTTGTAGCTTCTCTTTTCGATAGCCAGAATTTTCCATACATTGGTTCTCAATTCCCAATTTCCCTTAACAGGAAGTCGAAATAGACTTGATAACAAGAGGAGAGTTTAAGATGAGCTCAAAGAAGAGAGAGAGAGACCCCTAACGTTTCCAAAACATCTCAATTTGAAGAGGGAAATGTGTCATGTTCCTGAAATGGTTTAAAAAGGCTTGCAGCTGACTGGCAAATCTTCCATTCACATTTCCCTGTCATGTTTACCTTTCTTGTAGTCTCCCAGGGGCTCTTTCAGTTAAAATTCACAACATTTCCTTATTGCTAGTTGCAAGTCTCGTAGCAGAGTAGAGTATTTCTCTGTGAACAAATAGATGTGTTTATATTTTCCCAGTTATCTTTGCAATGGATTGGGGAGGAGTGAATAATTTCAAAATCATATCTCATCACTGAAACATGATTTAAAAGATGTGAATTTTTTTTTTTTTAGCAAGTATCTGCTGTCCTAAAAATGAAGAATGGTGTGAAAGATGTAATTCTATAGCCAGTGATACTCCCTGTTTTCAGTCAAAACTACATTTCTAAAAATCTGAAGCCTTAAATAAATGAAGGTACATAAGAGATTGTTCATGGAATAAAGATTTAGTTTGTTTAAATGGTGGAAATATCTGGAAGTAGAATGTTCAAACACAGAGTAAAATTCAGTGTAGCATTAATCACTGTAATAATTCAGATTTTTTCATAGCATTCAATGTAGTGCTTCCAATACTTTTTAATCCCAATAGGGGAAAATTTCAGGTTAAATGATCACATGAATGACAAAATTGTTCAAGTTACTGTACTAAGTTCCTTAGTTTCCTTCCTATGATTCCCCTGAGATGGATGTTCCTGTTCTCATTTTACATAGGAGAAATGCACTCATTGGCATTGGCTATACAAATCACACAGCTAAAAAGAAATCCGTGTGTACTGCACTTCAGGTAAGTCTGACTCTAGATCCTGTGTTCTTCTTCTCTATGCTGCCTAACCGAAAGAGTACATTATTAAGATGTTATGTGATAATACTATTATAATTATTGCAATAATTTCACATAGCATTATCTAATACTATAAGTATTTCATATGATAATCATAATATCAATATAATGATGCTAAGGAAGTTCATGATTGGCTGAGAAAAATGTCTGGAAATGAAGTTTGGTAAGAGATCAATGCAGAGCAATCTCAGGGTGATTTCATGAATATTAGGAAAGGAAGACATGCTTCAGTAAATAGGGATAAATTCTAAGAATGATTCAAGAAATGAAGTAGAGTTGCTGATCTCAAGACTTAATTCAGGACAGCAAGTACCAAGGTATGCATAGAAACAGAAGATTTTAGAAACAGAAGTTTGCATTGGGATATCATTTTAGGTGCTTCTTGGAATCTGATCTTATGGGGAACTCTTTGTCCAAAGGTCCCAGGTCAGGAAGAACAAGTCACAGGTCAGATGATCACAAGTCATGGACTGGATCATCACAAGCTGGCTTTTGAACTAACTTTACAGAATAAATGACAAATCTTTAGATAAGTCTTTTAGGATTTCAGGGAAAAAATCTTTCATAATGGGTGCCAGCTTTCCTCTCTGAATTCATACTGTATTATTTATCTTAGCAATACTAAAATATGCAGAACTCTAAAAAAATGCCTTTATGTTTTATCTACTACAAGCATTTGTGCTTGCTCTTACCTTAGTTTCTAATGACTTTCTTCTATGTTGTCCAACATATGAACCTCTTAGAGTAAATCATTATTTCCTATGATCCTATTGAAGTACCTGCATACTTTTCTGTTGCTTTTATTTCACCAACTGTAATCATTTGCTGGACTTTTGAACTCATTTCCCAGATTGGCGAGTTCTTTAGAGTCAGTTCCATGCCTTACTTACATCTATTTTCCCACAGCTTGTTTGTTTGTTTTTGCAATGCTGTGGATCAAACGCAGGGTCTCGAGCATGCTAGGCAAGTGTTCTACCACTGAGCTACACTCCCAGACCCGCAGAAATCTAATTATGCCTCTAAGAAAGTTTTGCCAAAGAATTCTAACTATTCTGCAGATCATCAGAGTTACTGGAATATACATATGGAAGCAAGGAGACTACTTTGGATTAGTGAATCTTTGCCTTGACTTGTGGAAAGGTGGGATCTTTTCAGATGGATAACAATTTTCCTGATGAGCTCAGAAATCTCCAAATACAGCCTTTTATGACTTGGACCATATGAGATCTTGCATGATTTGTTGATTTGCATCGACAGAGTAAGGAAATATATTTCAGGGGAACTTGCTCCCTTTTCCCTTTGTTTAGTCCCCTAATTTAGTGTGATTACTGCCATGTGAGTGATGCCAAATGGTGACACAAATGCTACCACCTCTCTCATTGCCCACAAAACTGAGTGTCCTAAGAGAACATAGGATAATTCCTTCTTTGGGGGAGAGAACTTGATTTATTTCTTGGATATCTGGTTTTAGCTGAATGGAATAATTTAATTCATCATACCAATGCTATGCAGTGTACTTTAGATAAAAGATAAGTAGAATTGTCTTGATTAATTTAATAACATCATGCAATTTTAATTATAGTGTAACTCCTAGTTCATTTGGGGATTTCCAAAAGGGACCTCAACAAATGGCACCCTAATTTTGGGGGAAAAAGAAGGATAACACAAGAAATTAAAGGTGGACACCAACATGTTACCTGTATAACTGGTAGAGGCTGAATCTGAGTAGATGGCTTTATTCTGATGGCAATGAACTTATTAATACTTAACTCAAGAACCATGAACTTCTGTATCCAGACCCAGTTGGCATTGCGTTTTAGCAAGCATGTCAATCTAGCCAGGCAAGACTCACACAGGAAGTGAAGAACCTGTGCTCTTTGTGAACAATTCCAGGCACTCAAAGTTTTATTGCCATCATCATCATCATTGTCACCACAATGATCCACTGAGCTAACTCTTAAGGTAGACTCTTGGAAGTTCCTTTAGTTACTTAAGATTAATGATCATTTAAGATTATGAACACTTTTTGAATGGTTGAATCATCCTAAACATGGGTAGACTTAATAGTATGTCACTTCCTTTCATTTTCTCAGTTCAACTAAAAGTTTTGAGGTTTGGACAAATGAATCCCAGGTTCCTGTCAATTTCTGAAATTCTATGTGTACAAAATCATTCTATGTTACAAGCATTCAAGAAATGGCATGTTTTCATTTTTTGCTGTTAGTTAATTCCAAGTCTTAGTTCACAAACAAATTTTTAGGTAATTTAATGTCAGTCATTTTGCTTTGATTTTTAGGAGTAGGAAAAAGTCCTGAGGATTTATTTAACCCCGAGGCATTGACAACATTCCTCCATGCATCCTTTACTAATTCCAACTGTACGAGACATATGATGTTCTATCCTCTGGTTCCTCTAAGTCATATAGCTTTGTGATCATGGTCCTCATCACAATCCTCATTCTCACTGTCATCATCCATTGCCATCACTTGTCTATATCATTATATAATTATGTCCTGAGCAATATCATCAACACAAACATTCTTACCATGTCACCAGTATCAATGATCAGCAGCACCTCATGACTGCTGCACCATTTTCATTGCTAATTTGAATACCAGTACTTCACTAGCAGCACAACCACAATTATTGTCATCACCTGCCTCATCATAGTCACCATCAACACTATTTCCATAACCATCTTCATAATTAATGACAGCAGAAACAGCAAGCATGGTTATGAAAATTTGAGAGTTGGATCTCACATATCCAAGATAATTGTTTCATAGATTTTCTTTTCTTTTTTTTTTACTTTCCTACCAAAGATTTATTGATTGATTGCAGTACTGGGGATTGAACCCGGGGTTGCTTTAGTGCTGAACTATATCCCAAGTTCTCTATTATTAATATTATTTTTTTAAATTTTGAGGCAGGGTTTAAGTTGTCCAGGCTGCCCTTGAACTTGTGATTCTCCTGCCTAAGCCTCCCAAGCTGGGATTTCAGATGTGTACCAGTGTGACTGGCACCACCAAAGCTCTTTAATGTTTAAAGCCTTCATATTAATTATGTCTACCATTATGGAAACAGCATGGAGTTTACTTGAAAATTTTGAAAAATACAATTATTATGTGATCCAATAATCCTGCTACTGGTGATGTATCCAAAAGGTATAAAATCATATATCTGCCTTCCATATTCATTGTACAATAGCCAAAATATTGAATCAACTTGTGTCCATAAAGAGATAAATGCAGCTGGGCACAGTGGTAACCACCTTTAATCCAAGCAGCTCAGGAGGCTGAGGCAGGAGGATCATGAATTCAAAGCCAGCCTCAGTAAAAGCAAAGTGCTAAGCAACTCAGTGAAACCCTGTCTCTAACTAAAACACAAAATATGGCTGGGGATGTGGCTCAGTGGTTGAGTGCCCCTGAGTTCAATCCCT
>JAJEJO010000434.1:213841-250206 GCA_020662805.1 Glaucomys volans | reverse complement strand
AACAAAAAAAAAAAAAAAAAAAAAGAGAGAGAGAGAGAGAGAGAGAGAGATCGATCAATGGATCAATGGATAAAGGATAAAGAAAAGTGTTCTATGAATGTATTCTCTCCTATGTGTAAACTAAAAATATTTGACCTGAATGAAGAATAATGATTACTAGAGGTTGGGAAGGGGGAATAGAGGTGAAGAATATGAAGTTGGATAGCAGTTACCAAAACACAAGCAGAAGGAATGAGTTCTGGTGTTCTGAAACACAAAGGAATGACTATAGTTCCTAAAAATCTACTATATATTTTAGTAAGATCTAGAAGACAAGAGTTTAAACACCCCAAACATGAAGAAATAATAAGGAAAGGGAAATGCTAATTACATGTTTTGACTAATGCACACTGCATGCACGTGTTGAAATATATCCCACCAAATCCTATTAACATATATAATTAATGTTAATCAAATAAAATTAAACTTAAAAAGAAAAAATGTGATATATATAATACACATGTCTATATACATATACATACACACACCTACATACTTACACAATTAAATATTTTTCAGCCTTAAAAAATAAGAAAATCCTGTCATTTGTAGCAATATGAATGAAACTTGAAATTATGTTAAGTGTAATAAAACCAGGCACAGAAAGACAAGTATGTATGACCTTACCTACATGAGGAATCTTAAAAAGTTATACTCAAAGAAACAAAGTTTGGGGGTGTACAGGGAATGGGGGAATGTTGGTCAAAGGACACACAATTTTGACTAGACAGAAGGAATAAATTCTAGGGATCTATTGTACATCATGGTAACTGGATTTAATTATAATATATTGTTACTGGCTTGGCAGTTGCTACAAGAGTACCACAAAATGTAATTTTCATTTTAAAGAGTACATTTGAAAATAACAGGCAAGCTATCTACTCATTGGTAGTAGTTCATGTTAGTAGATGTGCTTCTCTCACAAACTTTCTTAGGGAAACTCAAAGGATATAGTAATGATCATCTAAGTATTATTTTCTGGAAAATCATTGAAGAGATATTTAGTTAGCAATTCTAAATTGTTCAATCCTTTGCTAGTTGGAAAAGATCAACAATATAAGCATAAAATCAATTCTATAGACTCAAAGAGCTGCCAATAGTTCCTTAGAGAGCAAACTTGGACAAAAACAAGAAGAATGGAGGAACTTTGGATGGTGTAGAGGAAAATGGGGCAGGAGGAATGGGGGAAGGAAAGATAGTCGATTGAGACAGACAGTATTACCCTATGTGTATGTATGATCACATGGATGGTGTGAATCTACATTTGTACAACCAAAAAAATGAAAAGTTGTACCCCATTTGTGTATAATGAATCAAAATGCAGTCTATAAAAATAATTAAAAAAATAAATTAAAGAAAAATAAAAACAAATAGATCAAATTCTGTCACTATTTATAGAACCCCAGTTATGTTCCGGACTCTGCACAAATCAACATATGGACTCTGAAATTGAACACAGTTGTTTTTATAAGACCTCCTGCTTGTAATTTACAAGTCACACACTGTCCTCTATTGTTTGCTTGTCCTATCTTCCCCTTCCATGATAGGCTGTGATGTCTTGGAGGACAGGTGTTTGCATCTCCAAAGCACCTTACATAGGAAACTCTGTTGGTAACTAGTCACCATGTTTCTCATTTGTTGAATGAGCACAGCCATTTGTTGAGCAAAACCAACAAAAAAGGTTTGTATAACATGAATTATACTACTAAATATTGGCTACTAAACATTACCACAACTTAAGTACTAGAAATTTAATTTACCTACAGATATTGGAAACATATGCAAAATTATTTTTACTATCTCATCCATGGACATTAAAGCATCATATCTGTTGTGAAGCACTTTAAGCTGCAGAAGAAAATTAGGTCAAAGTTCATCTATTATCAATTAATCAATTTTTTTGAAGTGAAAATTGAGGCACTAGCTAATCTAAACTTCTCAGAAATAGAAGTCCAAAGAATATTCTTTGAATTCCCAGATGTCAATCCAATTACCCATCTTTTGAATATGACATCATAGTCTGATTTGTTTTTAAAGTGAAAGTAATTGAAACAAACACCTCTTCTCTGACTCTGGAAACTTGAATTTGGAAAATTCAAATTCCATTTCCTTGGATGATTCTGAAATCATTTTTCATAGCTCTCCATATTCTAGAAACTTCGAGCCTCTGTTTACATTTTCATTTCTTTCACTCCACTGTTTTCATTCACACATAAACAAACCGTGAAACTTCATTGGAAAATAGGTTTTATATAGCTCCACTGTGCTCCAGAACTCTTCAAATGTAATCTTTCCTAGCCTGTGGTGGTGGCACATGCCTGTAATCTCAGTGGCTCAAGAGGCTGAGACAGGAGGATTGCAAGTTCAAAGCCAGTTTTAGCAATTTAGGCCCTAAAAAACTTGGCAAGGCTCCATCTCAAAATGAAAAATTTTAAAAAGGGCTGAGGGTGTGGCTCCCCTGGTTCCCAAAAATAAATAATAATTAATCTTTCTTCTCAGTGATGTCCAGGTCATTGGTCTTTTTCTTTTTTCTCCACTTTGACTTCAATATCTTTGTATCCTTACTTCAGTGTTATAGATTACATGTGAGTGTACCCCAAAATCTCATGTGTAAGACAGTGCAAGAAGGCTTAGAGGTGAAATGATTGGGCTACGAGAATCTTAACTTAATCAGCATGTTAAGTGCCCTGTAGAGATTAGTTGGGTGTAACTGTAGGCAGGTAGGGTATGGCTGGAAGAGATTGGTCACTGGGGCATGTGTATGAGGTATATATTTTATCTGAGTTGAGCAGAGTTCTCTCTGCTCGCTGGTGCGGTGGCCTGAGTCACTTTTATCCACCGCACTCTTCTTCATGATGTCCTGCCTCGCCTGTAACCCAGACCACTGGAGTTGGCAATCTATGGACTGAGACCTCTGAAACTGTGAGACCCAAAATAAACTTTTCCTCCTGAAAATTGTTCTTGTCAGATATTTTGGTCATAGCAGTGATAAAGCTGGCAAAAACACTTCAGTTTCTCTTACTCCCTTTTTCAACCCATGATGTTGATATCCCAGATCTCATTATACTATATCAAAGTAATAATGATAACACTTAAGATGCAAGGAAAGGGCATAGTTTTAAAAATATTTACTGTAGAAAATGCATACTTTCTTACATGTTTGCACTGTTGGTTATGAATAAAAAACATCAAAATATTGATAAGAGATGAAGAATTGGATAGGACATGACTGAAATGTGAGGAGCTAACTTAGACATTGGAGGTATAAAATGGAAGAGACCTATACAGAGAAAGGAAAAGAAGCTGAAAATGAACTTTGAAGATTAAAAAGAGTATTAGAAGATGCAAGGTCAAAAAAGCAGTTCTGGAAAAAAAAACTGATGTGAAAAATAAGTCTGTTAACCCCCTACAAAATGTGCAGGCAATGTACAGATAAATAAATAGGTAAATACAAATTCTAAAAAAAAAAAGAAAACAAATGACACTGAGGAAAAGAGGTGGCAAAGAGTAACAGAGAGCAGAATTTCAGCTGATGGAAAACATTGTTCCTGGAGTGAATAATAGAAGACGTTCACAAAAGTTAAACATAATAACACAATGATCCTTTTCTGAGTTGAAAGAGAGTATTTGTAAATTATCAGTGCCCATTTGAAAAATTTACATAAAGTAAGCAATACCTAGGAATGGCTTGAAGAAAAGAATTTGAAGTTCAGAAATAAATACATTCACCTGCAACCAGATAGGCCAGGGATGGCATTTAGGGGCAGGGTTGTTGTTGGGGTGACAGTGGAGAGGTGGTAGAGGATCATATTACGTTCTTACATCCTACACTATGGAAAAAAAATGAGTTTTCCAAAGAATAAAGTCTTTGTTTCCCCAAATTCAAACTCTGGAAGACAGTGGAGCAACCTCTGGAGAGTTTCTATACTGACCCAAAGTTTATTTTGAGTGGGAAGGAAACAAAAATCTAAAAAGCCATTAAGGTAGTAAGAACAATGACAAACATGTACCTCTTAAAAATGTTCAAGGTAAATGTCAGACAAAAATTAGGATAAAGTCCAAAAATATAGTAGAGATTGGTAATATAAAACAAGGCAAGTGTGAGTATTAAATCTAAAAATCATGGTACTTAGAATATAGATCATTGTCTCTAATATAATCCCAACGTGATAACTACTTGCTTTTATTTACTCATTCATTTATTCTAAAGCATTAATTATCTACCTACTCTTCTGTAGGTAGATAATTGCCTGGGGCACTGTCCTTGAGAAA
The DNA here is from genome assembly GCA_020662805.1 of Glaucomys volans. Classification (NCBI taxonomy): domain Eukaryota; kingdom Metazoa; phylum Chordata; class Mammalia; order Rodentia; family Sciuridae; genus Glaucomys; species Glaucomys volans. The sequence goes on along the minus strand of JAJEJO010000434.1, from coordinate 245,895 downwards.
TTTATTTTATAGTTTGGTGACATATTCAATAAGGAAGAAATATGAAAAATCAAGTTATGGTATGCATATAATGAAAATATTCATGTGATGAAGAATGACTAAGCCATATACTTCAGGTTGGGCTGCCAGTGAAGACCATTTTTACGAAGTGACTTGAAGGTGATTCTACATTTAAATGTCTAGAAATGGCTTTCTTTCTGATAATCTGGTCAAAGAATATTGCAAATAAATGGAAGAGTTGAGGCAATGACCAAGACAGAAAGGAATTTGATGTATTTGAAAATTCATAAGAAAGAAAGTGTGTCTGACACATACCAACCCAAGGGGAGAATAGCTTGGTACTACCACACGGAGAAATGTACCTCTCTTATTTCAATAATGGATCTGCATGGACAATCATTCACATGGTCACTTTCAAAACCATATGGAGCAAAACTTGAAAGGTATACAAGCTCACAGAGAAAATTATTGACTACCTATTTTACTCCTTTCATGGTTTAATCTATTTCAGCAGTAAATCAGAGAAGAATGGAGTTGCAACACAGATGCTAAAAGATTTTGGTTTATTAGAAATACTTCTGATTTGACTAAGGCCAAGGGAGTAGTATTAAAGCCCCTGATCACCTATAAATTACATTATTTTCCTCTTCGTGTTACTTTTCTGCTACAGAACCTCGATACACTTCTATAAACCTTCTCCCAAAGAAGAGTTACATAGACCAGGCTTTGATCCACCTTGAATTGCGACTTTTCTACTTATTACAAAAATATCATTATGCAGGCGCTTCATCTCCAAGGCAACGAGATGTGGAGCATGAGCAGTTCAACCTTTTCAGATAACCCAGATTTATTTGGTCAGCCTCTACTTCTGTGGTCAGAAAAATGTAAACATTTGGCAATTTGCTATTATTTTTATATTGTTTGCAAATGAGTATATTATCCTGTGAACATACTTACATAATTTGTTTCTTTTCTATTGACTTAAGTTGATATGTTTTCTTTTTCCAATATAGAACTGTTCCTTTCTGATCAATGTACCCAAATGAAATGCTGTCAGGCTTGAAAACCAGCATAAAGTGTTTGGATTTCTTTCTGAGTGTCATAGGGAGACTATAGCATGTTGAAAGCAGAGAAATGATATCACCTGCTGATTACTCTGACTGTGGTAAGAAAAATGGATTAGAGGAGCAGAAGAGTAGACATATAGGGGAAAATATAGGATCGTAGGAATTTCCAAGTGAGAGGTGAATCTGATTGAATAGTGGAGAGTATTAAAGGTAGGTAGAAATTCACGGATTCAATATATATTTTGAAGGCACAGCGAATAAGACTTTGTTTTACCTGGTTATTTGGGTGAAAATCATGACCATTTATTTATCACATGAACACAAAGGTTGAAATAGATGTGGGCGTTATCTCAAGTGTGCTCTATGGATTCCAGTTTAATATATCCATAAAATAGCCAGTAAATTTAAAGTTTGTACCAATTATTATTTATATAAGCTAGTATGAAAGGATTTGTAAAAAAAAAAAATTGAGTCAGCAGCATTAACATTTTATATCCTCAGACTAAAATTGCCTGTGAACCGAATGCAGATGGAGATCAATGGGGTCTCAGAAGTGAACCATGGAGAATCCACTATTTAGAGGATCCAGTAACATGCATGAGCGGGTAAAACCTCTCAGTCCACAGCCAGTGCTTGAAGTGTACCCACATGACATTAGCCACCACACAGAAATGGACACATGTGTTATGTAACACCCTAGTCTCCTGACTGTAGAGTTTGGTTCAAGAAAGAGGAGAAGAATAGATATAATGCTTGCAAGGTTATTAGAATTTTCCCCTAAGATTTTTCTAACTGGAATTTTCAGAAAATATTATGGACTCTAGTCCATGAAAATATGAGGGTATAGACCCAGAGTTCTAGATAAAATCAAGGTTTCTTGGAGGAAGCTGGTTTCTAGAATAAAGCTTAGTTTACATTATTTATTTAACTACTGTAGGCCACTTAATAATACCCGAAAATGAGAATTTTTATTTCATCTGCTAAATGAAAGTTTCCTGGGGCAAAGACTTTGTATTTCTCATGAATTTCTAGGCCCCAAAATTGTGTCTGGCACAAAGTAGATGCTTGATAAATATTTTTGAATGAATGTACTATCCATTGGATATATTGCATTGTCTAGAAGAGAGTTCTTAAAAAATTATTAACTAAATGAACCAATTCCTTCCTTAAGATTCTTTACACATCAAAATACGTATGTCTATACCACTTTTTCCGTCAAACACACTCTCTTTTACTTTTCCATTTCTGTTTGACTCACCCTCTCTTCCAAATTCCAAGTCAAATCTTTCTTAAAGTATAGCTCCATGTTTATATTACACAAAATGTCACTTTCTGTGTAACCTAGTAGTTAGCATATATATCCCCTGCTTTTGCCTTATGTAAATACAAGGTTTCCCAAAATAAGCCTAATGAACACATTCTGTGGTCTTTCCCATAAGTATTTCTTTGTAAAGAAGTAGCTTCTTCATAGTCCAAAGAGAGAACAGGGGAACATCCCAGAAACCAAACAAGAATATTATCAACTCAGTTCCACCTCCCTGGACAGAGCTGGATCCCTAGCCCAAAGTCCTTCAGTCTGGTTCCTATCCAGCAACCATCAGATTTTCACAGAAAAGAAATTCAAATGGACAGGCTATGGTACAGCCTCCTCTGCACTCATATTTGTGTGAAGCCGAGGCTGGAATCAGCTCCATGATAAGGCAAAGCCATGTGCCACCCATGTCGTCGCAGGAGGGCAAAGGCTGTGGAATAGGTGCACATGGAGGAATCCCAGTCAAATAGACAACCATGTGCTTTGTTCCCAATCGTTTTCCAGTTCCCAGAAGACTGATTTGTACTTTGGTTTTTTTTTGCATCTGGTTTATATGAGATTCTTCAGTGTTCCAGTCAATGAATACCCCTTATTAACTCAAGTAGACTCTTTTTGAAGAAATCAGTTTTAACTAAAACCAGAGAAACTAAATTTTCTACTAGTTTATTTCCCTCAGTTCTGTTCAGGTGCTCTGTATATAGTCGGAGTTAATAAATCTGTGGCATTGTTTTTCATTTTTCTATAATCTACACTTTCCCATCCCAATAATTAGTTGGGCGTTTGCCCACAAAGGTCATCATTATCTGTTCATGTCTTACTTCAAGTACTCATGGAACAAACAGAAGTGGTCTTGGTACATATTTGAGTCACCAGATTGATAATGTTCAACTTCAACCTGTTGTTTCAGTAACTGGTGATAAAACATGAATACTGGATTTTACAAGAGCAGATTAAAAATATGTCTTTAAAATGTCAATGGAAAAAAGACACTTTGAAATGGTCTCTTCATACAATATGCATCTCCAGAATCCTGCAGCTCTGGTGCCACCTTTACTTACATACAAAAGGATTATTTTAAGTCAAGTTGTTTTCCCCAAACGCTGTCAATATTCACTAGATTTATTTGCCCAATGAAGTATTTTTTATTTTTATTTTTTGTTCTTCATCAAAACATCTCTCGTCCTTGCTGAGCTGATGGTCGAGGATCAGAAAGCAATATTCCAGCTGTTCTTAAAACCGGCATTTCTTAGCAAGGTTAAGCAGTGCCTTTTCAAACTCCTGGTGCTGTATGCGTCATCTCCTGGTGAGTCAAACTTGTTATGTTAGCGCATCTCACAGAGAAAGGCCAGTAAACTTTAAAACTTTGAAAAAACAGGCTCTTTTCTTGGTCTGCCTAAGGTGGCTTTAGATATGTTTATCTGGGCCTCACTTGCCACTTTATACTCAAAATGAAAAAAAAAAAAAAATCCCTCTCTTTAAACAGCTGATATCACTTTCTATTTATCTGCAGGCCTCTGAACTACCACTGTATCCTTAACTGGAAAGATAGAGGGAATGAGGTTATAGAATCAAAGAGGCTCTTTGGGAAAATATTCATTTGAGTGAATTACCATCTTGAAGGGTATGCTTTTGAGAGAAACCCTGAACAGCTTGACATCAACCTTTCTCTGCCGTAATACCTGAGGCCTGGTTCTGTACCTAAGGTCTGATTCTGTGGCTCAGTGTTTCTGATGCCCCATCTGAATTTTAGATATAATGTCTATCTCACATGTCCTAGTGTTTTAACTGAGTAATCCAAATAAAGAGAAACACTGAGCCAAACAAAGATGATAGGACTCCTTCTAGCAGAAATTCTGCACGTCTTTAAAATGCGAAAGTTCCACATTTTTAGGAGGAAGATAATGACTGCCTGATTCTGATGTTTATTTGATCACTGAACTCTTTATTTGGTGTGAAATATCTTAGTGGGGGTGGGGCTGTCTTCAGTGGCCTTGATTTCTTGAACTCTGACCATGGATTGGTATGGAAATTTTGGTTCCTATCGGGAAGTCTAGAGATTTGAGGTTCCATGTTCTACTACTGCCTAATCATTTCACATTCATTCTTTATTTGGGTTCAATCATCCGGACCCAATGATTTTTACCTATATATCATCGTTTGCATATTACTTTTTATATCATATCAAGCTCATGCTTTTCCATTCAAAATTATTGTATCCCTTTTCTGTATGGAAAATTTCAACTTACTTTTTGTGTCAACTCAAAATATTATTGTGTATGTTAAGGATTCACAGAATGACAGAACTGGAAGAGATCTCAGTGATTTTCTGGTCAAATTTCTTTTAGATGAGAAATATGTAAGGAAGTTACATAGCCTGAGCTGGGTCACATAAGAACAGAAGGGTACAACTAGTATGCTGACAGACCACATAGGGTTTCCACGATTTACCGTAGCCAAGAGAGAAGTTGTAAAACAGAAGAGGAAGGGACAGAATGCAGCCATTGTCCCCCAAGAACCAAACAGAGCCACATATTTAGGTTTGGGTTACCAAATACACAAAATGGAGTTGGATAGGAAGATCATTCACACTCATGGTCCAATCATAGATTTAATAATTTTAATCTAGGGCATAGGTGGTCCCAAAATTTTAGGGTCTGTGAGTGAAATTACTCAGCAACAGTTGTTACCTAAAAATCCAAAACTCATTTCCTGAAAGATTTAAATCACTGGTACTTACGGATAAAGGCCTTGCAGGTTTTTGGACTTCGCTCCTAACAACTAGCCTTAATAACTAGACTTCTTGATTCCAGACCAGCTCTCTTTATACTGTACCATACTCTCTTACTAAATGGCAACTTGCTAAGACCTCAAAGAAAAAAGTCTCTGGCTCACAGGGAGTCAGATCATATGATGGCAGCCTCACTCCAGTTGGAACTACAGTGTAAATTTTGTTTGGCTAGTTATGGGGATCAATATCTCCTGAGTCATTCTCAATCTCTCATATGATCCTTTTGTGAGTAGAATTTCTTTACAAGTCCTCTGTTTCTTTGTTAGGGTGGGGAAGATACCTGTCCTTTCATCAATGATTATAATGTACCACACATTTCAAATATTGCTTTCCACTTACTCCATAGCTATTTTAACAGAAATGTTTGATTTCAATTGCTGAAAACTCATTATTTCATTATTCTTTGAAGTATTCTTAATGAAAATTTTCATTATTCTTTGAAATAAAATTGGTTTTTGAGGTCAATTTTCCTTTTGCATGTTGTAAAATTCCAATTCCTTGTATGGGTTCCTCACCCTTCTATTCAAGTATCACTGCACATTTCCACTTGAAATCCTTCTGGTACTTAAAAATTAACACTTCCAAATCAGAACTTTTCTTTTCTCGTACACATGCTTTTCCTGCTACATTTTCCATCTCCACTCAATGACCCAAGTCTAACATATGGATTTCATGCTAGATTTAGCCTTTTTGTAACCTCCAAATTTAGAATTGAGGATGTGTTGCTTTCTTATTTTAAATCCATTGACTTTTTGCTATTCCCATGACCACTGTCTTTATACAAGCCTTTATTGTTTGAGCCTAAAATATTAGAATGTCCACTTGAGTGGTCTCTTTGTCTCAGATCTTTATCTCCCACTTCTGCTAGAAATGGTCTATCTTCAATGCGATCTGACTATGCCACTTCCATTCTTAACATCCTATAATAGCTTCCTATCACTGCTGGGAAGGAGATGTTAAAGATCTTTACTATCATTTTCTCTCATCCTTGACTATCTCTTGCTCTTCCCCACTTCAATTTATCCAATTATTTAGAATTATTTGCAATTCTTTAACTTTCCATGTTCTCTCCTCCATGTTGATTTTGTTTTCTCCTTTTGCCTGGAATATCATTTCCTCTTCTCTGCTGATATTTAAGTTTTACTTTATACTTTCCTTGTTCTAATAAAATCATTCATATTAGGTTACGTGCCCTTCTTCTAATCCCCAAAGTACCAGGAAAAATATCTATTTTCATTTTAATAACTGCTCTGTAATTAACTATTTTTTGTGTGTTTGGGGGATTTTGGAGGTCCTTAAAACACTGAAATCACTCTCCACTACACTGACTTATTAGAAGGACTCAAGTTTTCAGTTGTATTTTTCCACTGGGATCCTGTAGACAGCAATTATGTCAGCCAACATAGAGTATTGCCAAATAGAAAAGCTCACTTGGTGTACATAGGTGTGCTTGGGGTCAGCCACTTAGACACAGATGACCATCCCCATTGCTCACCTTGGTTTTCAGCTCCTTCAGAGGAGGAACTGATAAAGGTTGGTCCAAGTCTTCTCACCATAAATAACACTGCTAACAAGAGCATCAGGCATGGCCCAAAGCCCATAGTTAAGCAAGAACACTATTCCACGGGCTTAGAAGTTAAGGGCAAAGTCCTAAGTCTTATCTTTGCCAGGGTTAATAACCACGTTTTCCCCACCAAAGTGTGATCCCCATAAGAGCAAAGACAGTTCCAAAGACACATTGATTTCTGAATTCTCATTGTCTATACATGTTTCACCCAGAGTAAGAGCACAGTATATGATTTCAGAATAAATGAGTCAATGGATATAAAAAGGAATGAAGCCTTTTTTTTAACAGCTCTTCAAAACTCCCTACAGTTTCCTCACTACCACCTTCAAAGGTTTAAACTGAACTTAACTAAAGCTAAATATGTCCCTTATATCTCAATATTCATATAATTTCTTTCTTTGGCTTTCCTGTCAATACATAAGTGGGGGGGGTACACTATTAACACAAGAAAGGAAATCCAATCATCACAAGACTAGACAAAAATTGTTATTTTCTTCCTTTCCATTCATCACAGATGGATGAGCTTAAAGAGAACATTGGGAAATATTGCCCAAAAATGGAACATGGGAAGAGCACTGCTCCTTCAACAGAGGTAGAAAGAGAGGTCTCAAATAAGGGATGGTGTCTGCATCTTCCTTGCATTGGGTCTTTCCAGTAATTGGGACCATGAGAAAGTTGACTATCATATGTAAACGTTTTCGAACACCTACCAAACAGACTTCTCACTTTTGTCAAATTTCACCATCAAGAATCTATTCACATCAGTATGGTTTTTTTTAAATTGTCCTTATTCTTGTTAGACATAATGCTAGTCCCTCACTCTCAGTGTCCCATATATCTTTGATCTTTTAAAAATGTGTATCAGTTCAAGTAACTACTCAATTTATATGCTATAGTCGATCCCTATGTCATGTAAAATAAAAACCATTTTCTTGGTGGAGTTTACAAGATCATAAATTTTGCATGACCTAGTCTCTCTCTCTCTCAGTCTCACCTACTCGTTCTTTTATTTAGTTTCTTAGCATAAACTTAAAATTCTCCAGAATCAACTTATTTTTTATTCATTTCTATTCTATATTTCTCTGACTTGAATGAAAGGTCTATGCAATCAAGAACTTTTACTTTCTTGCTCCCTGCTTGAAATTCAATGCTTGGGAAAGTGCCTGGCATAAACAGTATTCATTACCTGTTGACTGTAGTCCTTCATATGATAGCATTCATGGGTTTTATCAAAAGGTAAGAGAACAGCTCACTGAAAGGTCACTTCTAGAGGAGGGATGGGGAAAGTTCACTGGAGTCCTCAATACCACAGGGAAAGCTAAATGTCATGGAGGTTGGGATACCCAGGAAGTGCATGCTAGCAGGGATCCGGGAGGAGAAAATGCAGGGAAGACTAGTGCCATTTAACCTTTCCAGCCTCTCACCCTACTGTTTTCTCCAGAGACACTCACTCAGTATTCTTACCCCATCACTCTCATGATGCTTCTAGTATCCAGAAACAAAAGAAAATAACATAAAAAAGTATTCTCTCATTGGGTGTGGTGGCTCAGATGGCTGAGGCAGGAGGATCTCGAGTTCAAAGCCACCCTCAGCAAAAGTGAGGTGCTAAGCAACTCAGTGAGACCCTGTCTTTAAATAAAATATAAAATAGGGCTGAAGATGTGGCTCATTGGCTGAGTGCCCCTGAATTCAGTCCAGTCCCTAGTAGCCCCTCCACAAAAAATGTTCTCTCTTCTGTTGCTGCCTTACTAATAAATCAGAAATACTTAGTTTTTAAACACCTTTTGTATCTGTTCACTACCAATAAAATAAATCAAGACCCCTGAAACCCTTAATTATATGAACTACAGTGATACTTGCTGGATCAACTGTTTTCACTGTTCTCAATGACCCTATTCACTCAAGAGCCCTCTTCACTCCCGAGTGATACTGATAGCAGTCGGGGCATAGAATCAAATATCTTCATCACAAGGAAAAAGAAATAGACTGAGAGTAATAAAGAAAGACATTTCTATACTCCACCTGATTGGAAAGGGAAACAGAATGAACAATCAGTGGAAACCTACTTCAGGCTCACAGCAGCCTGTATTACAAATGAAGGAACTGAGATGTTAGCTAGAATAAAAAATTAGAGAATGTCATAATTCTAGTTAAGGGGCAAGGCTGGGTTCCGAACGTGTGTCTGCTTGTCCCCAGAGCCCTTCCTTTTTCAGGTACAAGAGAATGCCACTCCTAGGGTGAGACCAAATGGAGGAAAGAGCATTAGAGAAATTTTGTGACCGTGCTAATTAATACTGATTTTTTGCAGATTGTCTTCAAGCCCAGAATATGCACATACAGCTTGGATGTTAAAAAATCTTCCATCCTCACATTATGCATTGACTTATTCTTTCTTTGAACAAGAAGAATAGAAAGAAGCACCTGACTTGGCACACTAAGAAGAAAGCATGCTTAGTTTTGTTTCCTGCCTCCAACCTATAGGAGGTAGAGGGAGGGTGTGGCTCTAGACAGAGAAATAGACTCTGTAGCTTAGCAAGATAGACAGGTTTCCTAGGGCTGGTCAATCCTTCTTCCCTGAGCTGCTACTCTGAGACCTTCAAAGGGTTAAGGATGACAGTTTTTTTTTTTTTTTTTTTGTTGCTATGTGCAGCCAGAGAACAAACAGATTGTTCCTGACAACTCCAGAAGCACCCCCTTTAATAGGTGAAGGGTGGACTCAACCACAATGCGCTTGCTGACGTGCAGTTGATCCCTAGAGACTCAAAGCTGTTTTTGTGTGTGATCAATGTAATATTCCATTGCTAAATTTAGGGACTCTGCATCCTATGACAATGGCACCTCACCATGACTAATTAGCAACAAAAACTGTGGATGGTGACAGGTTCAATTATTTAAGATCCAAGGTTTTGATTAAATTAAAACCCTTTGCCACAGGGCAAAAAAATATATATGTACACAAGTTAAGATTATAAAGCAATGAGGCAGATACCACAAATCATAAAAGGAAAAAGCTGCTCTATGTGCTCTGTGTATATATGAGATTAGGTGTGTGTGGATGCATGTGTGTGTAAAACCCAGATGTCTCTGTGTCCATGTCAACTGGATATTAGTGTGCATGTGTGTAACATGAAAGATGCATATGTACATGAATTTCTAAAAATAGACAGAAACAGGCACTACAATGCATGACTACTAAGTGTGTATACGCAGGTATGTGTTTATATATGTATAAACAATTCTGATGATATACAGACACAAAACTCTGAAAAATATATGCATGTATATATGGACAGCATTAGAGTTGCATGTGTATATGTAACTGAAAATGTAGCTGTGTGTTTACAAAACTGTAGTTTGTATTTTCAACAGTTGAGGGGTGTGTGTGCCCACTTTTGCAAATGACTGCTGATTATAGAGATGTATGTTTTTAATACATACTGGAGATCAGTGTATGTGTTTATTTCCAGAGATGTGCCTATTTATAGCATTTCAAATGTATGCAGAGCTGTATGTATACATATACTTATCAAATATTTCAGATATATTTGGTGTCCAAACATGAGAGAATTGTCAACGTTTATATCATACTGCTATTCTACCACTCATATATATGTGCATTTTCATGACATTCAAAAGCTCCATGTAGACGGGTGCAAACATTGTGGGTATATTTTATATGTTTATATATATATAATATATATTTTGTATACAAAAATATACAATGTTTTATGTATATAATAACATATATCATGTAAAATATATTAAGATATGTCAATATGATCTATGGTCCACAGGTGTATGCATAGAATTATTGAGGTCTATTTGCAAGTTCTACCATGTTAAACCTGTAAATATCATTAATATGAATCAATATTCAGTATTGGAAGAATAGTATATGTATAATGCTGAATATATGCATGATATGTGACCATATTCATCAAATTAGAGATACATGAATAAATGTTTTCCACACAGGAAGCATGTACAATACTACCTATATTTTGGGTTTATATATTATATTTTTAATTGTGTAAATTAGATATGAGAAAAAAATTAAAATTTCAATTATATTTTAATGTTTGTGCATATGGTACTGGGGATTGAACCTGGGGCACAAACATGCTGGGCAAGTGCTCCACCACTGAGCCACATTCCCAGCCCAATGTAACCATTTTAAGTGTTGGATAAGTGGTGAGTACATTCACATTGTTGGGCAACCTTCACCTTCATCCAGCTCTACAATTTTTTTATCTCACAAGACATAACTACTGTATCAAATAGATGGTAACACCTCATTCACCCCTACCTACCCTCAGCCCATTGAATCCATCATTCCATTTTATGTCAGTATAAGTTTGATATGTAATTTTGCTTATCCACTTCTATGTACATGAACATTTAGGTGCTTCCTCCTTGTTGCTATAGATGTGGATGCGCAACTGTCTATTCATGTTCTTTCTTTCAATTGTTTTTGGTATATGTTCATAAGTTGAATTGCTAGATTATATAATGATTACATTTTTAAGTTTTTTGAGAAACTATTTTACATGGCAGCTGTACCATTTTGTAAGTAATATTTTATATATGTGTGTTTATTGTATAAGACACATATACAAGTATACATTGGTTTTCATTTACAGAATCAAATGTGAATATAAAGCTCTGACTATATAAATATATACACAAAACACAAAAGCTAGATTTCTGAAAACCGTACCAGGAAGTGTAGGGTGAGTGTGTGTGTGTGTGTGTGTGTGTGTGTGTGAAGATTTACCATCAGTGTTGTTTCCTACTCAACCATCAAATTTGTACCATGACTTTTGCTCAAAAGCTCCAAATGTAGCTTAAAGTAACAAATATTATTTTGCTCATATAACTGAAATGTTGTCAGTGCTTAGCAGGAAAATATTTTCCTTTTATGAATATCATAACCTGGGATAGTGTGGAACTGGAGAATCTTCTTTCAGTTCACTGATATGGATCTCTCCATGGGCTAATCAGACTTTCTTGGCTCATGGCATCTGTATTCTAAGAAAATCTGATAGAGAATACCGATTTTTATTATCTAATCCTAGAAGTTGCATAGTGTCACTTCTGCCACATGGATTCAAAAGAAGGAATGTAGGAGAAGAGTCCAAGCTACATTGTAAAACAAAAATGTGAGATGGGAGACATTTTTGTGACTATGTTAGAAAGAACAATCTGTCATAGTCACAGGTTATAATATCCAAACAATTTGAATGAAACATCCATTAATCAATTAATTCAGATAAGAATACTGACTGAATTTCTACTATACGTCAGCATTGTGAATTCAACAGTAACAGAGAAAAAAAGCAACGTAATGGGAAGAGAGAACAATGGGGATTGGGTAATTACTATTTTATATTGGATAGTCAAAGAAATAATCTCCAATAAGGTAACTTTTGAACAGGTACCTGAAGGACCATGAGGAAATGAGCCTTGAGAATAAAGACAGCAGGAGGTAGTAGTTCAAAGTAGAGACATGGGCAATGGCCTTGGAATCTAACCGTATTTGTTGTGTTTGAGAAATAGCAAGGAGGCCATATCACTGGGGTACCATATCACAGGGGCATATGGAAGGATGCCAGGTCATGTTAAAATATTTTTCTTCCTCTTGCAAAAATAAAAAAAAACTTATAAAGTAATTCTTTCTTTCAGCATTGTCTTTGTTTCAATCACATCCTTTCTACAGATGCCAAATACCAAAAACCCTGCTCCATGTGATGAGTTAGTGGGCATCAGCTGTCATCTGTATCTGTGGGAAGCTGGCCAACTGATTGAAATTGCTTCTAACCTTGGAGATAAAAATTCAGGTCTCAGAAGGCTATGAGACATCCCTTCTGTCTGAATCTATTCTCTCTGCCTGCTTCATGCCACATCTGTGCCGGTAAAACACCAACATACTCACTGACCTGAATGGCTGAGGGAATAATGGGATTGACATTTAGAGGTTCAGGTTTGTAATCATGGAGGGGGTCTTCCTGAAGATTTTGAAGGTTGGTTTGATTGTCCTGCTGTGCACTTCCCTACTCCCAAACTCCCTGATAAAACTGGGTGAATCTTTCTCCTTGTCATCATTAACATTGGAAGTAATAAATGGAGAGCAGCTGCAACTAAACAAGCCAACCAGTCAGCATCCTCTAAGTCATTTGAGGAGTTGTTTTAGTGGGCAGTTGTTCTCAAACCTGACTGGGGATTAGCAGCACCTAGGGAGCTTTGCCCACCTCAAAATTCTGGATTTGGGCCCCAGCATAGATTTTGCCCCACCAGGGGTACCCCACCAGGAGATTCTAACAGGCAGCTGTACATGAAAACCACCATCATTGCTGTCAAGCTATGGCTTACTACATGGTACAGGAGGACTGAGATTTTATTTTGCCTTAACATCATCCAAAATAGTGTACCTGGAGACTGAAACCTATTAAAGTTCCAATTTCCAAGTGGTTTCTCTGAAGGGCTATTCTTGGTGTTAAGTTTACAAATACAACTGGAAATGGAATGATAACATCTCATAGTCTATCCATTATCCCACCCTTTCCTTCCCTGTTTCACTCATCTTCTTTGGGAGGGCAAACAACATCATTCTTCTAAGAATACACTCTGCAGCCGAGCCCCTTGCAAAAGTTGCTAAGGCTCTTTTTGTATTTTGATATAGTAACACACAAATCTTGATAAGTTTTCCATCACTTTTCTTTTGGCATGGTAGTTAACTTGTTGATTTTAGCAAATAAGGTTAAAACATTGATTTGTATAAGCATGGCATAACTTATTTTGAAGGGCACAGGGAAAGCATTTCCTCCAGAAGGTTTTTTATAATCATCTTTGGTAACTTCCTTTTATTATACTCAACAATAATGTATGGGTACATCATGGAGAACCATTTGGAACATAAGACATTGAGATATCAGCTGATGCCCTTCCTCACACACAGCTTTACAGCAATACCTTATTGTGTCTGATTATGTATAAAATCAAAGTCAACAATGCGGCCTATCCTTAGTATCCTCTTAGTCAATGATGTAACCCTATGCAGAGTTTCAAAACTAGAACTTTTTGAAGATCTCATTGTCTCAAGCTGTTTTCAAACATTTTCTAAAAAGTACTTCAAATAAAATAATATTTACCAACATACTAAATATATTAAAATAAAACTTTTTATAAAGCCCTGGGCCTCAAAATGTCATTATTTTAACCCCTGATACTTTCCTCTTCCCTCAATTACTACCATTTAGATATGTCTGTGGAACACCAAGTAATTTGCAAATTACTTATCCACAAAACCCTCTCCACATCCAGTCACTAAAACCTGTAATTTTGATCTCAGAACAAATACCTGGACCCAATAGTTCCTCCCAATCGCTGCAAACTCTTCCTTTTATCTGCACCAGTGAAACATATTTAATGCCCCCTCACCCAGATATACTTCCTCTAAGACACATGGCCAACCATTTTCTAAATAAAATAAATCACATCATATCTTTCTTTGCTTTCAAAGCTCTAATTGATTTTACACTTTCAATGGGACTCTGCTCAAACAGTAAATCTCAGTGCAAACTGCTCTTCCTATTTTCTCTTCTTTTCTATTAATTCACTGCCCTTCTCTCAAGTAACATAATGCTCTCATTAACACAATTTAAAATTCCACTGAAATGTATCTCAAGCCCACAACTCCCTCAGAATTCTTTTTTTTTCAACTCCTTGGTCAGGACGGTAACTTCCATCTTTAGTGGATATTGAAAGCCAAATACAAATATGTGTGTGTGTGTGTGTGTGTGTGTGTGTGTGTATCTCCAAGTACAAATTCCTGATCAGTCATTCTCTGCTCCATATACATTTCTCCAAATCTTTCCCAATTTAGAGAATGGTAATTGACACTTTTCCAGTTGCTTAAACTCAAAACTTTAGAGTCATCCTTGAATCCTTTCTTGTATTTCACTAGCAAATCTTTTCCAAACCTTTAAAACAAAGTACAGTTTTGTTGTTTCTTATAATCTCCACTTCTGTTACCCTGGTCCATCATTGTTTCTTGACTAGAAAGACTTTCTTTCCCCTACAATCTTCTCTCCACTAGGACAGCCCTATCATTTGTAACACTTCATCTCAACACTCTAACATCCCTTCTTTATTATACTAAAAAGAAGTTCTCCCAAGTACATCAAGACTCCCTTTATCTGGTCCCCATTATCCCTCTCCCCTTCCTCCCCTCTCTCTCTGATTTGGCTGCACTGTCCCCTTTTGCAACTCTTTCCCACACAACAAGCATATTTACCAACAAGACTTGAAATGTTTCCTCTGTCTGACATGTTTTCCCCCAGACAGACAAATGACGCTTCTTCTCATTTCCTGTAGGCCCTGATCATGTCATTTCATCAAGTTGGTCTTCATTTAGCATTCTGTTCACTAGGCCCAACAATCCTGACTGTATAATTTCCCTTTTAATTGTTTCTCCATAGAGAATTTCATGATTTAATATACTCTGTACTTTTTTTCCCTTTTTTAATTGGTTCTTTTTAGTTATACCTAACATTAGGATTCACTTTGACATAATTATAAAAGCATAGAATATAATTTGCTCTTATTCAGTCCCTAGTATTTCCTCTTTCCATCCCAATTAGAATACAAGCTCCACAAGAGAAAAGACTTTTATCAATTTTGGTAACAAGGTCTACAGTGATATTTGATGAACAGGAGTTGCTCACTAAATACTAGTTCAATAAATGAATGAGTAAAAATGTACCTTGAGCTCCAGTCACACAATTTTCATTATTACCTGAATACATGTGGTGCCTCGTTAATTTATTTGCATGTGAGTTGTTTCTTCTGTTTGGAAAGCTATGCGCTCCTGCATCTCGTGCTTCAAAATCTCTGTTCTTACCTACTTTATGAAACCTCCAGCACCCTTGTGGTGTCATTAGTTGTTATGTTCTAATAGCTTGTTGTCTATTAACATCCTGTTAATAGAAATGTCTATTAGAACACAGCAACATGAGCTCATAATTATTTGTTGTCATGTCTATCTCCCTTACTACAATGCAAGGTTCTTAGGGATAGTAACTGTCTCTTATTTGTTTTTCAATATGCAGCATAGAGTATAAAATGTCAATACATACTTGCCAAATGCAGGAATCAATTATTCAACAGCTCAGATCTATATACAATCTGTGACTTTCCAGGAATGCTGACTTGGAACAAAGGCACGAACAGCAGGACGTTAAAAGAAAGAATACAGGTGAAATTTCTTCCTAAGAGTGAACATGTTTGTTTTGTGAATTTTATTTACACGAAGCAATGAGAAATAGAAATTAAAGTGAAAACCAACTATTAGAATTTGAAAAGACAAGTCAGGGTCAGAGTTTGGTCCTCTTTATTTCTTGCCAATAAAGATATTGCCTGGTTAGAAGAAGGCAGGGGAAATGGCTATTAGAAGATGTCTATGTAGTGCTACTAATGAGATGTAGGTCATAGGTGAAAGCAATTTTCCAAGTGTAGCACAAACTTTTCTCTTTTGCCTTGGAGATTGTGACAATGATTTTTTTATGAGTCTTACTCGGGGATTCTTGTTAAGCTCAAAACTCTTGCCCAGTTAGACAAAACCTGGGTGCAATTGCTTTGGTACAAGAATGAACGTTAAAATGTATGCTTAGAATTTCTTCCTAAGTCCCTGCCATTTATAAGATGCTTAAGGGAAGTAAGCTGGGGCCGAAAACTCTGAAGACACCAGGGTACCACTGATAGTTGGTGATGCCGAGCCAACTACATTGGAGGTGGCATTGCACTGCAGGTAATCATTACATACCCACCCAAGTTAGACTGGCAAGTAGTGTTCTGTTGATCTTTCCACATATTCTGAAACAGATCTTACTCCCGGAAATTTCAACAGCTTATACAATTCTAAGCTATTATAATTCTTTAATGAATGGGAGAATTGGGAGTTTAGTATAATGGAAAGGAATAGAAATGTATCTTTGCTTTTATCAATGGTTAGTATGTGATATGTGAAGAATGTTAACTAAAAATCACTGTGAAAAAATTTTTAAAACGTAGGTGATAAATTCCTTTCATAACTTAGTTTCATGGGTAAAATGTATTTCATAATAGGCAATAGATAATAGCACATTGCTTTTCTTATTTTCTTCACTGCTAGGAAGCTCAGAGATAAATTGGATGCTCAATTTTGATAACTCTATTAAGCAAGGTGGTTGATAATATTTTGTTTTTCATACTTTTTGATGATTTTCAGATAGCCTCAAGAAGTATAATATTTGATAATAAGTGTATAGTTAAATAAGCTTGGAAAAATACCAGTAGCTATCCAACCATTATCACAATCAAATTATAGAATATTTCCATTACCATCAGAGTTCCCTCATTGCAACACATAGTCCCTCCCTACCCCTAGATCAATTCCAATCAACGGATTTACTTTCTGTCCTTTTGTCTTTTCTAAAATGTTACAAATGCAGTGATACAATACATAATATTTTTGTATATGACTGCTTTCATTTAGCATGATCTTTTCAAGATCCTTATATACCGTATAGTTTCAGTTGTTCATCTCAATAGTATTCCATTGGATTAGCATATTACAATTTGTTTACCCATTCACAAGCTGAAGGATATTTATGTTTGTTTTGGCCAAGTAAATAAAAGTTAAAGCTACCATAAATATTTGAGCATGTAACTTTAAGTGGACATATATTTGTGTTTCTCCTGGATAAATGTTTGCAACTAGAATTGCTAGGTCATGTGGTAGCTATTTATTTAAACATGTATATTTCTCTTTTGTAGAAGAGTGAAACTATCAAACTGTTTTCCAAAATGACAGTAATACTTGGCATTCCCACCAGCAGTGTGTTAAAGTTTCAGTTGCTTCAAGTCTTTCTCAGCATTTGCTTTTGCAATTTCTTTTTTGTATGTTTGTTTGTTTAAATTTTAGCAATTCTAGTGAATATATAGTGGTGTTTCATTGTGCTTTGAATTTGCCTTTTTTGTAAGAATCAACAATGTTAAGCCTTTTTTTTTCCTATCAGTAGTTTCCATTTATTCATCTTCTTTGGTGAAATGTCTATTCCATCAGAATCTCTTGACTATTTTTTTGAATTGGAAATTTGTTTCTTGGTGTTGAATTTTGAGAGCTGATTACGTACTTTACACAGTACTTTTATCAAATATTCACTATTCTTTGGAAACATTTACTTCCATTCCAACCTTCCACACTACATCCTTTTTAAACCCATATATTAGTCCCACACGCGATTTATAGATTCTTTAATTTATTCTGTGTGGATGATCGTCTCCTCACAAACACAGTTGGATTCCTTCTTTCTAATGAGTGTGATTTATTGCATTGGCTACCACCTCCAAAACCATTTATTATTGCTGTTGTTGATTTTGCTGTATTTCTGATCTTATGAGAGAATATATCCATTTGTCCCCAATAAGTTTGACTTTATGGGACTTTTCTTTAGATGAGCTTTAAAATTTGATGATATTCCTCATTAATCAGAGTTTAAGGGTTTTTTTTTTTTAAATATAATGAGTAGATGTTGAATTTTGTTAAACGATTTTCTGCATTCATTGAAATCACCATATAATTTTTCTCTTTATTCTTCTTATTTATTGCTGAAAATTTTTAAGTATTTTATCTCTATTGCTTGGTAGGTTTACTTTCTTTGTAAAATCTTTGTCTGTTTTTTTTATCAGGGAAATATTGATTTCCTAAGATAACTGGGAAAACTTTTCCACTGTTTTCTGGAAAAATTTGTACAGAGTTGGAATTGTATCTTTCTGAAAGTTGGAAGAAGTCTCCATTGAAGTCTTCTACACTGGGAGTTTTCTTGGTATGAAAGTAGTTAACTACAAATTTATTTTTAAAACTATGTACATTTATTCTAATTATATATTTTTTATTTGATAGTTTATATCTTTCTAGAATTTGTCTAAAGTTGTTGATTAAAAGTGCCATACACTTTTAACAAATGTAGGGTAGGTAACCAAGTTCTTGCTTTTGTTTTTGGTATTGGTAATTAGTTTTATCTCTGTTTAATTATTTTGTGATTTTGGTCAATCTGGCTAAACTCTTATCAATTTTATGAATCTGTTAAAGAATCAGGTTTTAAAAAAAATTACTTAATTTCGAATCATTGAACACAAATGGAGTACAGCTGTTGTTTCTCTGGTTGTACACAAAGTAGAGTCACACCATCTGTGCATTCATACATGTACACAGGGCAATGATGTCTGTCACACATTCTGTTATTATTCTTACACCCCCACCCCGACCCCACCCCTCCCGTCCCTCTATGCTATCTCTCCTTCCTCCATTCTTGCCTCCCTTCCACCCCACATTATGCATCATCATTCACTTATCAGAGAGATCACTTGGCTTTTGGATTTTGGGGATTGGCTAATCTCACTTAGCATGACAATCTCCAACATCATCCATTTACCTGCAAATGCCATAATTTTATTCCTTTTTATGGTTGAGTAATATTCCATTGTGTATATATACCATAGTTTCTTTATCCATTCATCTATTGAAGGGCATCTAGGTTGGTTCCACAATCTGGTTATTGTAAATTGAGCAGCTATGAACATTGATGTGGCTGCATCACTGTAGTAATCTGATTTTAAGTCCTTTGGGTATAGGCCAAGGAGTGGGATAGCGGGGTCAAATGGTGGATCCATTCCAAGTTTTCTAAGGAATCTCCACACTGCTTTCCAGAACGGCTGCACCAACTTGCACTCCCACCAGCAATGTATGAGTGTACCCTTTTCCCCACATCCTCGCCAACACCTGTTGTTGCCTGTGTTCTTGATAAAAGACATTCTAATTGGGGTAAGATGAAATCTTAAGATGGTTTTGATTTGCATTTCTCTTATAATGAGGGATGTTGAACATTTTTTCATAAATCTGTTGATTGCTTGTAGATCTTCCTCTGTAAAGTGTCTGTTCATTTCCTTGGCCCATTTATTGATTGGGTTATTAGTATTCTTGGTGTAAAGATTTTTGAGTACTTTGTAGATTCTGGAGATTAGTGCTCTATCTGAAGTTTGTGTGGCAAAGATTTTCTCCCACTCAGAAGGCTCTCTCTTCACATTGCTGATTGCTTCCTTTGCTGAGAAAAAGCTTTTTAGTTTAACTCTATCCCAATCATTGATTCTTGCTTTTATTTCTTGCACTTTGGGAGTCATGTTAAGGAAATCTGGTCCTAGGCCAATGTGATGAAGATTTGGACCTCTTTTCTCTTCTATTAGGTACAGGGTCTCTGGTCTAATTTCTAGGTCCTTGATCCATTTTGATTTGAGTTTTGTACAGGATGAGAGATATGGGTTTATTTTCCTTTTGCTGCATATGGATTTCCAGTTTTCCCAGCACCATTTGTTGAAGAGGCTGTCTTTTCTCCATTGCATGTTTTTGGCTCCTTTGTCAAGTATGAGATACCTGTTTCTATGTGGATTTGTCTCCATGTCCTCTATTCTGTACCATTGATCTACCTGTCTATTTTGGTGCCAATACCATGCTGTTTTCATTACTATTGCTCTGTAATATAGTTGATGGTCTGGTATTGTGATACCCCCTGCTTTGCTGGTTCTCTTATTCCCCCAAATGAATTTCATGATTGCTTGCTCTATTTCTATGAGGTCCGTTATTGGGATTTTAATTGGAATTGCATTGGATTTGTATAAAGATCAGATTTTATTTTCATTGATTTTTCTTGCTGTGTTTGTGTTTTGAAAAATAAATCCATTCTTTATTGCTTCATTGTGGCTCAAAGTTGAAGTCATGCGTATTGTATTTTGATAATTCAACTTTTAAAACCCTTTCTATAATTGTCTGCAAATTGTTTTTCAAAAGTTGGTGGAGTTCATGTTTCCAATTATAATAATGTAAAAAAATATGGAAAGAATGATCATTATAATTCAGGAAAACTAAACGTTGAATCCTTGAATGGAGTAGATCTGCAGAGTCTTAATGGAAGAGAGAAAAAATCATAAATGTTTTGAGTTACATTTCTTCAGCTACATATATTTTACCCCTGTCCTTTATCTCTACTAGTTTAACAAATGCAATCTTGATTGTACAATACTGTTAAGGATGGAGGGCTAGGGGTGGTATCTAAGACTAAAAACAAATTTATAATGATTTTGGGTCAAGCAGGGAAGATTACATTTAAGGAAATCTCTACACTGCAAATTAGAATGAGAAAAGTGTCATGAGACTATATGGGCAACCATAATGACTGCTTGGTTTTACTGTTTACATGCAGTTTTCTTGATTCATGAGTAGAAGCACCTTAGAATCAAGATAAACCTAAAGATCTCCATTAGAAGCTTTATCATTTTTTCTATCATAAAAAAGGGAAAAGGTCCGGAAATTCCAGAAATATTCCTAAATGTTTACTTGCAATGGTCAGAGAATGGGCATAGCATGAAGTAGAGAATTAGTGATGTAATCAAAGTCTGTATAACTCATGCCCTGTGTTGGTAATGATTACTTTATCTTGAAGGAAATGTTTCAAATAAATTCAGTATGTCAAATAACTGCTTAGTAGAAAACTCATCATATAATTACAGAAATATCTGTGGAACCTGATTTGAAAATGGGTTTTTAGTACCACATTTGGTACTGAAATTATTTCTGATTATTAAATTAAAAGATATTTCAAAGATATCATGAGCATAAATATTGCTTGTCTTTCATGGTTTTTACACGTTAGGATAATTATGTGCAGGAATCAATGTTTTTGAGATGATATTGCTTATATTCTCCTTAGTGTAGATAGGGAAAAATCTAACAATTGTGTTTTTTTAGAAATTTAATAGAAATATGTGACTTGCTCTACGGTGTTATTATCATATCATATTATAAGTGGCAATACCACATGGTCCTAGAAATTACTGGGTATGATTTTACCACTTCAGAGCAATTTCTGTGATATTGAGAATCTATGCACAACTTTTCAAAAAGACAAATTACAAAGTACTGAAACTATTTAAAGTGTTTTGAAAAGTATTTTCAAATATTTTATTTTTAGGAAAAATCATCCTATAATTGTTACATTTACACAAAAGATAATAAAATAGAAACTATGATTGAAAAGATAAAATATAATTAAAAGTAGTTAAAACACACTTAAAATTCTGCCAATATTTGTCTCTTGGATGGTAAGACAAAAATGATCCTATATATTTTTTATTAAGTTTCAACCTTTCCTTATAGATATTTTGGATTTTACTGAATCTTAAAATGTCTATGAAGAAAATAGAATGTTAAAATCTAAAGCTTAAAAGATTACCAACAAGTTTTAATTCAGTGTAACAATCATGTTTTAGAAAAAGAATTCTAACAAATCACTTCTTAAATTTTGAAAGCATGTCAGGATTGTAAATTGCATATGCTAGGTTATTGTTCTATAACAAAGGTCTCACTTCTGAGTTTGTAAATTTTACCCTCATATGACTTTAGTTTCAAATGCTAGTGCTGATTTTACAAATTGACTTTTACCAAGGTCTATCTAAATTCATTCAATTTAGTTCTCCTATCAAACTATTCTAGATACATGTAGTGTTTGAGTGCTAGGCTGGCAATGGAGAAATGATGATCATCTGATTCTTTCCTACTTCCTTGAAGAATCCTGTTTTGTTTTGTTTTTCTCCAATGGTAGTCCCATTTAACTTGTGCACCTAAAATTTTTATTTTCCTGATACCATGGATTGAATGTGCCCTCCAAGTTTGGAAACTTCGGCTCCAAGTTTGGAAACTTCATCTCCAATGCAACACTGCTGAGAGATGAGACCTTCATAGATCATGGGGGCTTTGACCTCATGAGTGAATTTATCTATTTATCATGGAAGTGCATTAGTCATTGCAAGAATGGGTTTTTAATGAGAAGGATGAATTTGTTCCCCTTTTCTTTTCTCCTGTACACATATGCTCTTTTGCCCTTCTGCACTCCGCCATGAGGTAAAGCAGCAAGAAGACCCTCACAAGATGTGGACCCCTCAACCAGAACTATAGGAAATGTTCATTTTCTTCAAAGGTTACTCAGCCATGATATTGTTAGAGAAACACAAACGTCCTAAGACAGGTGGTAGTAGCCATATATTCAGAAAATGACTTGGTTCAGTCGCATTAGCCAGAACTAGAAATTTGGGAGGAGGGAGACATTCTCAAAAAAGACACATTTCTGAGGAGTGAAGATGAATTGCATTGCAAAGTCATCTACTCTCCATCTGAAGATGAAGTTATCACACAGAGAGGAACAGAACCAAGGAATTCACAGAACCAGAGCCACCCAAGTCCATTCTAAAACCAGATCCACTTCAACCTTCTGTTAACCAAAATGAGTCTAATTTTTTGAGCTAGTTTGATTTGGCCCTTTTGTCACTTATTGTAAGAAACTCTCTGACAGAGCACAGAGCTGTATCCCCAAGACTTTATTCATAGAGTAGGCAGGTAGATGTCCTCAGGGCCATTCAGGGCTACTTACTCTCTTTCTCTATCACTGCTTTCTAAAGTTGCTCTCTTTTCCTGCAACCATCTTTCTTAAGTCAGAATAATAAAAAGGATGCCCAATCAGAGTTTTTGAAAATAAACCTTGCTCCTAGTTTATATAAATTGACAATTTGAACAAGACACACACACACACATATAACATGCATTATTATAATTCAAGTATAAAATACATTAGACATATATGTGTTATGTATATTTTTAATCATGTGCCATAATTTGGATATTTGTCCTTTCTAAAAGTCATGCTGAAATTTAATTGCATTTGTAGAAAGAATTGAGATGGAAACTGTAAGAGGTGATTAGGCCATGAAGGTTCCATCCTCATGAGTAGGATTTGTGCCTTTGTGAAAGGGTGAGTTTGTCTCCCTCTTGCCTTCTCTTGATCCTTCTGCCTTCTGCCATGGGGTGGTGCAGAAACAAGGCCCTTGTCAGGATCCCGGCACCTTGATATTGAGCTCCCCAGTCTCAAAACTGTGAGCCAATAAGTATCTGTTCATCACAAGCTACACCTACCTAGTCTGCAGTGGGACCGCAGCACAAAGCAAACTATGCACCATGGTTCCTAGGTGCAATTTTGGAAGTCCAAATTGGCAATCCTCAATATTTCCTTTAGGATAGCTGGTTGTGATGCCCTCAGGCAACGTGTAGGAGTATTTGACAAAGGAAACAGTTTGTGGAGTAAACTCAAGTAATCCCAGCTCAGTTAATCATTAGTTATATATCCTGGGCAAGTTATTCCATTTTATATTTTTAGGAATATCATTGTTATTGCTAATAATAGTACTTATCCCACATGATTGTTTACAAGTGTAAATGAGATAGCATTGAACTTGGCATCTCAGATTTCAGCGCAGGCAATCAACTACGAGTTTATTCCCTTTTTTCTTTCTTTGCTTATGAGAAAAAGCCCATCTGGTTATTGCTCTACTTTAGAAACATAAAATCCACAGTTCCTACAATCCTTCCAAAATAGAAAGTCTAACAAGTTTCATATATATATATATATATATATATATATGTATATGTATATATATATATTTACACAGTATAACTCATAATTCTTTCTGAACCTAAGGTAAATTGCTTAAGACCATCTCTTGACTTTATTTTCCAAAGGAGATCCCAGAAACTCGAGAGGTGTTCTAAAGTCTCACAGAGAAGTCTTTTGAGCAGTTTAATTAAACAGAAATAATCAATAGATAAAAACCTAATTCTATCACTAATCTTTACTATAACAACAAAAATCAAATTTCTAAGACCCACTACCCTTGCAAGTTATAAAGATATTTACATTTTTCTATCTTGTTTTCAAGAAACTGAACCCACCCAAATGTTCTTTCAGGAACATTTTGCATATTTATGTACAAGTCCTAAAGTTTCCATGACTTTGCAGTTTGCTATTAACATTTTGTGTAGACTTTGTCCTAGCTAAAGATATATGAACACATTTTACATAGAGCCCAAATGCTGGCCAGACCTTCCTTATGCATAAAAGACAGATCTTTCCCTTGGAACTAATTTCCCCTAAGATATATTACAGAATGTGTTACATTTTTCTTGGCCAGCAAGAAAGCCATGCTCTATTCAATATCAAATGAGTAAGTTGATACATTAAGAATTTTCAATAATCTTGAGTTTCTAGACTAGTAAGGAAATGGAGCCATTTTCTTTTATAAAAATCTGCTTAGGCTTCCAGTCTGGCATGTAAAAAGCCCAAAAGTCACCACTCCAGTCTAACAACAAATGAAAAGAGGAACAAATTGAAAAATCAGTAATTTATCTCAGATCTGTCAGAAAAGTGAGGTCACAGGGCAGACCACTGCCCATGGGATTCGAGAGACAGCAGACAAATACAGAGAATCACCACTTACCTGGGCAGAAACTCAACACAGAGATCTTAATGGATTGTTGCAGGTTCGGTGTGGACAAACCTGAGAACTCAAGAACTCCAGGGCAACTCTGAATTAGGGGAGGAGGCCCACACTTTCTTTGGTTTTACCTCCAGGAACTTCACCAGCTGGACAGTAAATACGAGGGAAAAGTCTCTTTCTGCTTTAATCAGAACTTTAATCAGAACCTAATCTGCTGAAGTTCTGCCAGAACACAGCTGACTTGGAGTAAGAAATATCCAACTCCGGCTAGCTCTCGCCATCCCATTCCACCTAAGTGCAGAGGGTCGATGAGAAACAGGTCAACGTCCACAGTCCAGAGGAACAGATCTACTAGAACACTGAGACCTAGTCATAGGACTCCAGAATGCTACCCTTCCTCTACACTGTGCTGGCCCATTACTGAAAACCTATTTATCACAGCTCCTTTTACCAGGTATGTCATGTCCAGATAGCAACAAAAGTCTTATGAGCGATCTTAAGGGAAAAAAAACAATACAGCCTGAAAAGAGAACAAGAATCAAAATTATACTCAAATTATGAGAATTGTATTAGAATATCCCAATATTTTAAAATTATGATTAATATACTAACGATTCTAATGGATAAAGTGGATAGCACATTAAAACAGGCAACATAAGCAGAGTGATAGTCAAAAAATAAGCAAATATTTTACTTAGCATGATAATCTCCAATTCCATCCATTTAGCTGCAAATGTCATAAAATTATTCTTCTTTATGGCTAAGTAGTATTCCATTGTGTATATATACCACATTTCTTTATCCATCTGTTGAAGGGCATCTAGGTTGCTTCCACAGTCTAGCTATTGTGAATTGAGCTGCTATAAACATTGATGTGGCTGTGTTACTGTAGTATGCTAATTTTAAGTCCTCTGGGTGTAAACCAAGGAGTGGGATAACTGGGTCAAAAGGTGGGTCCATTCCAAGTTTTCTGAGGAATCTCCACACTGCTTTCCAGAGTGGCTATACCAATTTGCAACTCCACCAGCAATGGAAAAGTGTGCCTTTTTCCCCACAGCCATGCCAACATCTATTATTGTTTGTGTTCTTGATGAAAGCCAATGATAAATTCTGATAAGCAGATGATGATAGAGAATCTGGTTGGGGGATGTGGGGGGTGAATGGAGGATCTTTAGATTATGTAGAGGGAAATGAGAGGGGGAGGGGGTGGGGGTATGAAAAATGGTGGAATGAGACAGACATCATTACCCTATGTACATGTGTGATTAACACGAATGATATGAATGTACATCATGCACAACCATAGAAATGAAAATTTGTACTCCATATGTGTACAATGAATCAAAATGAAGTCTGTAAAAATAAAAATAGAAGGAAAGAAAAGAAGAAAAATAATAATAAATCAATTTTAAGAAAAAGCAAATAAATAAATAAATACAAAGATACCTGAAGACTAATGTCCTTGTAACAGCAATAAAGAATACCCTTGATAGGCTTATTTCTACATAGGATACAGGTGAGGAAAAATTCTCTGACCTTGAGGATTTCTTAAGAGAAACCTTTAAAAAGGAAAGAAAAAAAATTGAAGAATAAAGAGAAGATGATCACAGAACTGAGAAACAACTATAAAAGAATTAAACATACTATTTTGAATTTTACCTCTAGGAGATTGACTAGTTTCTAACAGTAAATATCAAAGAAAAATCTCTTCCTGTTTATGGCAAGGGGAGGGAAAAATAAATTATTTTAAATATATTTGAAGGGGAGAAGGAAAGAGAAAAATGAAATAATGATTATCCCCAAAATTAACGTTCAACACCAAACCACAGAACCAGGAAACTCAGAGAACTCTAACCAGGATAAATACCAGAAAAAGTACATTTACTCATATAATTTTCAAGCAACAGAAAATCAAAGATAAAAATTCCTGAAAGAAATCGGAGACGGTAGGGGGAACCTTACCTACAGAGGAGCAATGATAAAAATTACATGAGGTTCCTCCTCAGAAACCATGCAAGCAAGAAGAGAGTAAAGTATTCAAAGTTTTGAAAGAAAAAAAATCAACTTGAAATTTTGTTCCATGCAAAATAATCCTCCAGATGAGGAAGAAATAAACTTCATCAGACAAGCAGAGGAAACATTTCCTCGTTGAACATTTTTCAACGAGGAAAAATGTTGCTAATGGACCTGCCTTGAAGAAATTTTGGTTCTGTTTTTTTGTTTGTTTGTTTGTTTGTTTTTAGTGCTGGGGATCAAATCCAGGGCCTTGCATGTGCTAAGGAACACCACTGAGCAATACTGCCAGTTCAAGAAATGGTAAACAAATAAATAAATTAAAATTTTAAAATGTTGTTTATGGAGAAACAGAAAATTATGTAGATCAGACAGGAACTTGGATCTATAAAAAAAAAAGGAAAATGATAAATGAAGAAATAAGTAAAAGCAAAACAAATATTTTCATATTTCTTATTCTTTAATAATCTAACATGGTTGTTCAAATAATAACAATAGTGAATTCAACTACATAAGTATAGGTATATTCACTTACATGTGCTCATGTATTGATTAAATGAATGGTTGCATAATACAAAGGATAAAAGAGGATGAAGATTGTTTAGTGTCGTTAAGCTACCAACACTCCCAGTTAAGTGATACTGTGTTAATTTAAATTGGACCTGGATTAGCTGTAAATATATATTGCAAACTTGATGACAACCATTAAAATCATAATCTTTTTTTATAAAAGTATAATTTAGGACAAGGGATGTAGATCAGTGGTAGAGTGCTTGCCTAGCATGTGCCTGGCCCTGAGTTGAAAATAGAGAATAAATGGAGAATCATAGCAAAGTGAATATCTGGTTCTTTGAAAATATTAATAAAATTGATCAGTCTTTAGCCAGACTAAGAAAAAAGTAAACACAAATTACTAATATTAGAAATGAGTCAGGCACAGTGGAACACGTCTGTAATACCAGCAGCTTGGAAGGCTGAGGCAGGAGGATTGCAAGTTGAAAAGCAATGTAAGGAGGTCCTAAGCAACTTAGGGAGACTCTGTCTCAAAAAATCAAAACTGGCTGGGGCTACAGCTTAGTGGTTAAGCACAGCTGGGTTCAATCCCTGGTACCAATAAGGGGGAAACAAAAGAAGAATCACTATATATTATGGATGTTAAAAATGATAGTAAGGAAATGCTATGCTCTATTATTTGCTCACAAACATGATAACCTAGATGAAATTGACCAATTGCTTACAATATCTGTCAAAATTACAAAAGAAATAGAAAACTTGAATAGGTTCTGTCCATAAAATTGAATCAACTATTAACCTTCCAAAAAGAAAAAGCACCAGACCCATATGAGTTTACTGGTGAATTCTATACAAACATTCAAAGAAATCATGTCATTTTCAATGATTTTCAGAAAATGGAGATAGGATACGTTTTTATAATTTTTTTTTTATTTGTGAGGTAGAATACTTTTTAATTCATTACCCTAACACCAAAACCAGACAGACAGAGCAGGAAGAGAAAACTATAAAATAATGTTTCTCATGAACATAGATGCCAAAATTCTTAACACAATATTCACATATCAGACCCCCAAATGTAAAATGATTATAGAATCATGACCAGGAGGATTTATTTCAGGTGTGTAAGTTTTATTCAACATTTGAAAATCAACAAATGTAGTCCATTAAAAAAAGAAAAATAATGTCAACTAACCATTTTCCAATGAATAAGTCAATCAAACAAACAAACAAACAAAACCAGTGTTCTCAAAATTCTCTATCCTCAGATTCTAGATGTAAGAAGATCCTCTGGTAACATCTATCTTTGTGTCCCTCTTTTTTGATAGCTTTAGCATGCCATATAGACTCAGATAAATGCATAGGAATTGGTGAAGAGTCATATAATTTCAACACTAAAGAGTTTTTGTTTTAATGACTTAGAGAACTTTCATCCCATTAAATTCTGTACTTGAGAAAATGAGACATGTCTGCATCAGAAAGTTTTCTTTGATCCTACTGTTAAATTTTATATTTAAGAAAATAAGACCTACCCTCAAAAATTAGGATGTTGTAAGACCACAGAACTAATTAATGATAGGGAAATAATTTTGCTCTTACAGGTCAGTAATTTATTACTTTACTAGATAGCTGTCCATTGAAATAGCTAAATTAAGGCTATATTTTGAGGGAAGGGTGCATAGGTTTTAAGAGGAAGCAATATCTTTATTCCGTAGATCTAGCTGGAATCACGGAAATGCTATTTGCTATTTGCTAGTGTAGAGATGCTATTAAGCCATCCTCTCATGGAAAACTAGCAGACAATTCTAATGGAAATAGATGTCCCAACCAAATATCTTCCAACATGCCTATGCCCATATTATTCCTATTTCTCCTTTTGGCTATTTAACTTATATCCATGGGACAAATGAATCCACAGAAGCAGTTCATAGCAGTTAACCTTCTCAGACAGTCCCTTCTCTGAGCACAGAACATGTTTGAAGAATTATGGAGTATAGAACCGGAAAATCACGGTAGGCTATATCTAACCTGTGCTGTACCAGAATTTCTGAAGTTGTGGGATTATCTCATTTCTAACACAAGTATATTTATATCCTTCTTTTTTTTATATTTTTAGATGTTGATAGAGCTTTATTTTATTCATTTATTTATATGTGGTGCTAAGAATTGAACCCAGTGCCTTAGACATGATAGGCAAGTGCTCTACCTCTGAGCCACAACCCCAGCCCCTATATCATTCAATTTAACCTTGAGTTTTATACTTAATGCAAGACTCTTACTGTTCCTATTAAAAATAACTAAATTTAATGTACAGCTGTACATCAAGTAAGAACCTGATAAAATTCTGGGGAAAGAATATTGCAATGTAAAAACTATGCAATATAAAAAGTATGAAAATAGCTAGCTCTTTTTCCCCATCTTCCCAATACCAGTGGTGCAAAAATACCTTAAGCAAAGAATTGTAGAGCTCTGATGACCTTAACATTAGTTTAGAAAGGAGTGAGCTAACAGTTAATACTTGGCAAAAATTGTGAACTATTGTGTCAAAACTGGAATGAGTCGGATGAAAACAGCATCTGTTGTTGCTGAGTTTTCCTCCTCCAGAGGCTGAACAACATTTGAACCTGTGATGAGGAGGCAACAGGTTTATCACACTTGATAAATTCCCCCAAGGTCTCCATTAACCTTTAGGAAAAATCCCAACAGAAACAACCAAGAGAACCATAAATGGCCTATACATATACATACGTAGGTTAAAAAGCAGGCACTTAGGTGGTAATGGGCTTATATCTGTATGATTGAGAATGGGTTGGAAATCAGCGAAAAAACAAATGTGTGAGTTCTGAGCTCATATGTGAATCCAGGGAAGAAGTAAGAATCAAAATTACTGTTTATAAAGAATCAACTCTTGGATTGGGGATGTAGCCCAGTGGTAGAGCACTTGCCTAGCATGTGCAAGGCCCTGGGTTCAATTCCTAATACTTTACAAACAATCAACTCTTGCAGTAACTGATGTGGAACATACTTCTATGCATAGTTAAAGACTAAAAGGCCAACATGGTAGGAAAGAAAGAGGTGAATTTGCTCAAACCACCCCAGACTTGGGCTTTAGGGTACTCTTTCCCATGGAGTCTTGCACAAAATTAGAAAATCAGCAAAGTTTGCTTTGCCTTTCTGATAATATTCACCCATTTCCTCAACTTTATGGGATTTCTTAACTAAAATCTGGCTTTTATTCACAATGCCTACCCTTCTTATTTCAATGTTACTTCTCTCAAGACCAACATGCCTAAAATATTGCTCTGAGCCAAATCCACCTTTCTTCCTCATGGCTCATTAACTTACAACTGTCAATTGTTCAGATTGCCTCAAATAGTGTTTAGGATACTCTTATTGGACAAAGGTCTTCTAAAGACTAAAATTATAAGGATTATACTCTAAAGGTATCATTCTTAGTGACAAGGGAATGATTTATGATTAGGAGGAACTCTATGGTATACGCATAAGAAAACTATGCTTCATGACAATATTTTTGACATTTCCTTTGCTATTTCTGCTTTAAAATATGTGGTTAGTGAACAATGATCTATTCTTGATTTCTCAGATTTGCTTATGCTGACCTCTTGTCAGCAAGATTTGATCTCTGTCATATACTGACCCTCATTTCCCATTAATTATAATTTTTTCTCAAGAATTATGTGGAGTAGCTTTGTGTCTCTGGTGGCTGTGAAGAATTTAGCTGATATTGTAGTGCCAGTAATTCCTTTCAACCTTCCTGCACCTCAGAAGAAAAAAATAGGTGAAAATTCCTCATCACAACCTTCACGTGTTGCTGGAAATTATGAAGGGAAGACTCAGACAACAGAGGAAATATTTTTATAATCAGAATATTGAAACACAGTTGTCATTAAACCCACCCAGCCAGTCAATAGAAAGTGATTCTCTAAGATTGTTTAGGTGGTTGGACATTTGATTCCTTTATATTTGCTGACTTATTTATTCATTTTAAAATATGCTGAGTATTTGTATACACAGAGGCAACACACAAGCTTCCCTCAAGAGTACTTAATCACTTTAAGGTTATGAGCATTCGAGCAAATAAAGGAATTGCTCACATGGATAACATTAGGCAAATTTTATAAAATTTATAACAGTGGCACCTGACATATATAGGTCCTTTTTAAAGAATTGTGTTCTGGTGGTAAAGAGCAGAGAATCTGAAATTTGATCACCTCTTCTTATTTGGGGACAAGACAGCTATCCTCTTTGTGTTTCAGTTTTCTCCTATATAAAATGGGGATATTAATAGTACCAATCTTAGATGGAAGTTGTAAAAACTAAATGACTTAATATATTTGAAACACTTAAGATGGCCTGGTT
>JAJEJO010000434.1:190413-207362 GCA_020662805.1 Glaucomys volans | reverse complement strand
GTGTGTGCTATTGATTCTTTATCTCTGGAGAACCCAAACACACCCACTTGAATATCTGGTTGCTTATTTATATACATATACTTATATATGTGTATGCACTGAAATTAAATAAATTCATAGAATACTAAGATAATGCATTATCTATAATCTAAGAATTTTTCCAAAAGTCTCCATGTTACTACACATGTCACCATATGTCCTTGTGCACATTGTGTTTGTCACACTTATTTTAGAGTGGAACCCTTTTGTTTGAAAGCGTCCTGTGAAATTTATGTTATATGGAAATTATTTTACAGAATCTTGGATTAACGACTTAAAGGATGCATAGAAAGTTTGGAATGGGGGATGTGAATGAAGAGTCAGTGAGAAGAAAATCAAATGCTTTTAGAGAAGTGGTGATATCCTAGATATTTTATGGAACACTAATATTGTGCAACTGATTAGTTTAGCTTTCTTTGCCTTTCTTTGTAAGTGTAGTGAATATTGAAATTTATACTTTTCTAGTATTAGTAAAAGGCACAATAGGAAACTAAGAGGTATATATCCTATACCATTTTTAAAGTATATTTGTAAATATACATTAGACTATGGCAAGATTTCTCATCTCCTCAAAGTATTTACCTAAGCCAGAAAGGTGGTAATCATATTTAAACTTCTTCTCCCTCATCACCTCACAACAAAGGATATGCAAAAGCATATCACTAGACTTCTTAATTTCTCTTCAGTCTCTATCCTCACCTCAAGGCCTTAAATAGGTCCCATCATTCCTAAGCTATATTTATTTAATATCTGCTGTGGTTTGAATGTGTGCTCCCATTCCTAGCAATTCATATTTAGAAACCTCAATCCCCAAGGTTATAGCATTAGGAGGCAGAGTTTTCAGAGGTGGTTGGTTCACGAAGGTGGTGCCCTCATGTTTGGGATTAGTGTTAGATCAACAAACACCTGCCCCCAAAGAGCTAGCTAACCCCTTCAACATGTGAAGACACAGCTAGAAGTCACCATATGTGGACCAGAGAGCAGGTCCCCTTCAGACAGAGAATCTTATAGAGCCTTGGTCTTGGAATTTCCAGCCTCCAGATCTGGAAGAAATAGATTTTGCAGATAGCCACCAGTTTATGGCATTTTGTTAAAGAAATCTAAATGGACTAAGACAGTAGGTATACAGACTTTCCTCAGTCCAGTCATCACAGGACCCCTCCTTGCAGCACCCAGAATGATATTCATAGGCATGAACATGGTCTTATTACTCTGGGGCTTAAAAGCATTACTTTAATGTAAGATCCAAACTCAGAAGAGTCATGATATAGCTACTAGTAAGGCATCATCCTTCTGAACTTTTATCTTATCTTGAAAGTAATGGAATAGCCAGATGTGTTAGCATATGCCTATAATCTTAGCAACTTGGAGGCTAAGGCAGGAGGAGCAGAAAGAAGTTCAAGGCCAGAGTCAGCAACATAAGAAAACAGTCAAAAAGGGCTAGGGATGTAGCTCTGTGGCAAAGTGCACCTAGGTTCAATTCCCAGTACTCCCCCAAATTAATAATAAAAAATGAAGTAAAAAGAAAGTGATGGAACAAATTATGATCCTTCTTCAGATTCATCTTTTCCCATATCCCCACATCGACCCTAAATCCCAAATAGCCATGTATAACACCATTTCTTAACTCAATGTTCTCTAATTCTACATGTCTTAAAAATGATTTTCTTGTTGCTTGAGATACTAACCACTAAATCACTGAGATGCAGGAGCAATGTCTAAAACATACCGGTAGTTAGATGAGTAAAAAGAAAATAGATCTAGGGAATTGGAAATCTGCATAGTTTCTTGGTATAAATATTGAGGGACTTTGAAGTATATCACCAACTTAAAATGCATGTATTTGAATATGTGAAATACTTGTGGAGTATCAGCAAGTTTCAATGAATAAGGTTCAAGTGCTAATAAGTAATGCTGAATCCCAATATTCTCTTTTATTATTTTCACATTCTATTTTAAAATGCATGGTAATATATTCTGAAGCTAGATGGCATAGTGTGTAATTACTGCAATTGAAATAATTATATGTATACTTATGATGAAAACAGTGACAAATGTATCTTACTAAAAATTATGCTGCAAAAACAAATTTATAACCTTTTTGCTACCAAACCAGTTTTTTCTCACTTAAGAAATCATATTTTTTCATTATAGTTTTAAAATGTGTTCTTCATGTAAATCTCAAAAATACAGAGATATAAAAAGAAGAAAACCATTTTAAAATTTTGTCCTTTTGAATATTATTGAAAAATAGTGATTATTAATATTTTGTTTTGGTGCATATCATTCTATCTTTTATTATGCAAACAGTATTATAAAACTGATGATTTTTATTTATAAACATTAAACAATAATCTTGTCATATAAACTATTTTTTATACGACATACTGTGCCTATCTTTTCATGGCATCACATATTATTCATGGAATAATTTTCAAAAGCTGTATAACACTGCATATGTGGAACTGGAATAATTTAAACAAATAATTTCCTATGACAGGACATTAAAATTCAGTTTTTTCATGATTACAAGATGAAATTGGGAATAAGATCCTTATAGCCATATTTTTGTATCCCAAAACCCTCCCTCCCTCTTTAGAATTGATTCCTAGAAGAGGGATTGCTGAGTCTTAGAAGTAGGCAGATCCAATATACTAATAATGTTTTGTTACTGTAATGTCTTCAGGATTACTCTAACAATTTTCATTCCCATTAGCCAGAGATGAGACTGCCCAATTGTGCCCCATTGCCAGATTTAGCTATTTAACTGTTTCTAAAAATGGTTGTTTAAATTGTCTTTTCTGTTCTGGTTCTCTTTTTTCTAAATAAAAGAATCTTCAACATGGAAAATATGATTCATAAGAAACATAGCTCACTTCCCAATAAGTTTAGAAGACAGGAGGCAAGAGAAAGGAGGACGCATGCAAAATTTCTAGGAAGAAAATAGCAACAAAAAGATGCCAGAATTCAGCTAAGTTATTTTCATTGTCCATGGCTATTATTTTCTTATTCAGTTAGACTGTTTCGCGGATTCAGAGAAGTGTGTGTGTGTGTGTGTGTGTGTGTGTGTGTGCGCACGCGCATACGTATGCTTGCGCTCATGTGTATTATTTTAAATTATTTTGGTCGACCTAAATTACTTCTGTTAGGTTCACCATCATATAACCAAGCAAATACTCTGGTTCCATGTTAAAATATAAAATGAGAGAATTCTACAGTATGTTCTAGATAGAACTTGTAACAACAGTGAATTGGATGGAACACTAAAAGAAAACAAAATTGAATTGTCTAAAAAAAAAATCAATAGCAAACAAATAAATAAATAAATAAATAAATAAATAGTTCTAGAACTAATGGCATAGTCACATAAGCAGGATCTATTTAGCTAAACAAGTTGACATCTATATATAAGACTGCTGGTGTATGTGTTTTGACTCCCACACACCCACGCTTACACTCTCACAATACCCATTTTAATTCTAAGGGGCAATGTTTACTAGTCCGATTTCTCCCGGTTCCTACACAGGGCTCCCTCTTCTGGTGTGAGTGCAATTAGGGCATTCAGTTCTTGTGGCTGTCTTTCTTTTCTTCTCATGAAAATAGGATTGTTTATTTCAACAAAGCCTCGTGTGTGAAATGGAAAGCAAACTACTGAATTCTTGGCACTCAGGAAATACATATCACATACAGGCTTTTCCTTCCCTTTGGGAGTTACTCAGAGCTAGAGGAAGCATCTCTTTTGCCCAATCAGCATACAGAAATGTTTGTCAGTGAAATAAAAGCAGGGCATTTAATTATTTCAACAGGAGATGGTAGCAGTAAAGGATAAAAAGGAAATGTTATTAGTTGAGAAGGCAGTACCTCTCCTTCAGCAAGAGCTGGTCACCCTAATAAAAATATCAATCAATCAATCAGGTAAAAAGTACGGGAGGGCTGAAAAGGTGATGCCAGGTGACTCTTTGTCATTTATTCGAGGAGGTACGATATTTTTTAGAAAAATGAGTGATCAGGGGAAAGGGACTTGGATTAGTGGGAAGGGAACACAAACAGGTTCAGGAGAAAGTGCTGGGATCTTAAGTAAGAGGCATTTTTCTGTCCATGCTATAAAGAACTACTCAGAGGCCCCTCCATTATGAGAGCTGGCTGCAGAGAGACAGAGAGAGGGCTTGCTCTAGATTCACACTGAAAAGACCCACTCGGGTTTCACATTAATTTGCGGGTCATATTTTCCATGACTAGGTCAGAGCATAAAGGTGCTCTTTCTCCTTTATTTTTTTAACCCTTTAAAAGCACACCAGCCCGTATCCTAGCAATTGTTAAAACTGTTTCTGCATGTGCCTCCTTGTGCCTGTGTGTGTGTATGAGCATGTGTGATGTTACCTGAAGGTACAGACTCTTACAATGACAGGGTACTTGACCATTTCTCTCCTTCCTGAGCTAGATTCCTGTGAAAGGCTAATTAAGCAGAAGTCTGATTTTCATAAATAATCATTTTTTTTCTGTTACAATGCAGGGGTTGTTTAGAGTTGCTGTGTGATCACACATTTGCAGCTTTATTCCTCAGATTTTAATGCTGAAACCAGGCTGTCATTAACACTTGCACTCTCTTATGCAGATAGAGCAAAACAGTTTGCATTTTAATTAAAGGGCTATTGGTGGCAGTGGTGCTAGGGATGGGGAGATGTGGGTGGATGTTAGAATGTCAGGATGTCCCGTAACCACAAACAGGCGCTCTTTACGTTAAGTCCTTAACCCATTGCAGTTGGCAACCGTCAGCAAGCAAAGGAAGCCAGAAGGGGGAATAAATGCCATCTTTTAAAAAGAGTAAAGGGATTGATTTTTACATCAGTCACTTGAATGAGTGATTCTCTCCAGAGGGTGCAGGGAAGAGGCTCCTCTCTAAATGCTAGGAGTGCCTATAGATTTGAATAATGGATTAGGAGGTACACAAACATCACGATTTTCAGATTTCTCCCGCTGAATCAGGACAGCTTGTCCAAAGCATCAGGGAGAAAGCTTTCTTTACCTTGGAAACACTGCAACAGGGGGCCCAAATAATGACATTGCAGTAGGGAGACAGTGCCTAAAAACTGGTGTCAGATGAGACCAAGCTGGAATGATCAGAGGCCTTTAATGAGAGGTGGGTGGGCCTCAGAGCACTACCCTGCTTGTCATTTTCATTCCATTAGGTGTGTGTGGAGGCAAGGGACTGCAAACTCAGAATGCTGTAGGGAAAGCAGGTTGTGAAGGGAGGAGTGGGGGAGGGATCCTAATTATTTTCTCTGACTAGCTTGTTCAATGGTGCTGTCCTTAGAGACCCCCAGGCTGCCAGCCTGATGCTCATGCCCAGAGTGAATGAGTGAATATGACTTAGTAGATGTCCAAAGTTCATTTCACATTGAGTTGAAGCACAAGAGTCATTTTTTTTTTTAAATAATGACACTGTTCAGACTATAAGAATTAGAATTTTATTAAAATTCCATCCTATACCTTAGGAAAGGATTATATGCGGAGAACAAGCTGTAGAGGTGGATGTAAACAAACAGATCTCCAACACTTTCTCTGGAAACACACACGCACACACATATGCATTCGCCCTAAAGGATTAGGTGAAAATGTCTGGGGGAAAGGTCAGCTCATTGGCAAGAACAGAAACAAGTGTTTGAGTAGGAGGGGAGCATACCCGAGTCATTTTTCTTGTCAGTGAAACCATCTAACAGTTGCAGGATGGAAGCAGACAGCTCCTTTAAAACAAAAAAATGGAGCAAGCAGCCATATGTGAGGCTGTGTAAACAGGACACTTCTTCTGATCCCAGGAGTTAACAAAGACTGTGCCAGAGAAATGAGTCACTCTAGCATCGCTGCAAAAGCCAAGGCTGAGGTTGGGGCTGAGTCATTTCAGAATCAGATCTAAAATCACATCCATGCCTCCTCATCCAGCTCCCCCAGATGGGGTAGGTAGATTGGACCCCCAGAGGTGCCTCCTATGAACATCGACTTTGCACATAAGAAGCTAGTATATGCAGGATTTTTGAAAATCACTTTTCTTAACTGTATTTTTTTTCTCACAAAATCAGCCTTCCTTTTCTTTCTACAGAGATTGCCAAGTTCATATCTACATTAGGAAGAACAGAACTACCCAACAGAATAGTTAGCACATTCTCAGGACTCCTCCTACTAATGCATGGAATTAATTCTGTGCTCATTTGACCAAATTACCACTAGTGGGTGGAGATTCAGTCTGTCTGCACAGAATAGTTTCCTCTGCCTCCTGCAGCAAGTTCTCAGGTCAGTCCCTGCCTGGAGAGCTCTCTTCAAACCCTGATTGCCATATTTAGTGGTCAATATTTTTAAGATAAGTCATTGGTTAAGATAGTGACTCTCCTCAAGGAGGTATCAATCTTTTTGGTAAGACAAATTATGTAAACAGATAACCTACAGAGATAACATACTGATAAAAGAGTTTATATTGACTCTGTGAGTGAAAATATAGACAAGGACATCAAAGAGAAAATTTTAATTATGTATAATGTGTAAATACACACATATACACATATGGAAAGTTGGTGTATGTGCTAACCTGAAAGGTATTTTAAAATGGAAATGGTTGATCCTGAAGCCCTTCAAAGTGAGTAATATGTACATAGATTTAGATAGGTAGAAAGGAGGAAAGAAGAGAACTTACAACAGAATCCAGGTACGACTGAAGTAGAAAGAGAATCCTGGTTTTGACTTACAATTTAGTGTTATGGGGTGCAACTTAATAACAGACTACTCACCACTGAGAAGTCCAAATTTGAGAGTCTTTATTAAGCCGGCTGACTGTCTGTCTTACACAATGCCCTAAAAATGGCTATTGGGAGAACAGCCCCGACCATAGGGTTGCAGGGGTTCTTATGCCAAAAATCATATCAATCACAACTGTCTGTTATTTGAAATTACAAACTTACATCATGAAATCATTAGCAGAGGGGGAAGTGGGTCAAAATGACCCTTACCTAGGTACGAACTAAAGAATGGTTACTAATGGTTACTAACATAGGAATCAAAAGAGAACAATTTTTCATCATATAAGAATTGCCATTTTGCATTGTTAAACATGTCATGCTAAGTGACTGATGATGGGTACAGAGGCGGGGTGTTCCCATGGGAGAAGCTAAGCAATTGCAGATGGGTACAAAGGTGGGGTGTTCCCATGGGAGAAGCTCATTTCCTGCATAACATGGAGTCTCAGAGCAAAATGGAGTCTGTTTAGTCATTTTCCAGATAGCCTGGCCTGTAACATTTCTATGGAGCCAAATCTGTCAGCCCATCACATTTAGTACCATGCAAACTCTTTAATCTCCACAACTCCTTGAAAATGTGTTACTTGAGAAATTCTTTAGAATGGCAAAGATAACACATAGTAGAGGGGTCAGAATTTACAACCAAATATTTCCTGTTTTGAAAGCCCAGGATGTTTACAGTGCACAAATCAGGTTAAGGGAGGGACATACATCGAGAAGGTTAAATTTCTTGTGTCTCAGAAGAGTCAAATAGACCACAGACTTGCATGTTATCAGGGAATATCTGTGTGCATGGAATTAAAATATGGAATCTCTACTTGACTTCAATTTTAAGCAACAATATTTCATACATGTGTTTTCATTCTTTTCCTTCCAAAATGAAACACCATCCATCAACTTGAGTTCAGTGAGTTCAACTGAGGCTAAGAATCACCTCTCTCAGCAAGACTAAAGACTTCCTCCTTGTCTCTATTTTATTAAATAAAATAGCCTCCACCTTCATTCTTCCTTTATTTTCTTTAATGGTAAAATGTGAATAAAACATTTAAATAATTGCACAGGTACCACAGCCAAGGTTGATGACACTGATCAAACTGTTTTGTTGGTTAGAGAAAGATCACTCATATAGTAGGTGTAGACAGCCACATGTTCATTTGGGAGTTGACCTACAGCAGTCCCAAGTCCAGATGCATAGAGAAGTCCCAATTTGTCAAATAATATACATTGTTTATAAATTCCAGGTCTAGGGATACCAGTGTTGATTATTATAAAATGAGTCCTTGCATTTTTAACATTCTGGAAGCTTGCCGAATAATTTATTTTTAGGTAAAAAAATTTGCATCAATTTATTTACATAAAATCCTCTGAGAAGCACAGAAGCGAAACAGGATTCCTGTGTTTAAGTGTTTATCCAAACCAGTGTTTGAAAAGCATATTTAAATTGTGTGACATATGATATATGATACATATAGCAGTCAACAGAATTGGCAGATTTGGTATGATACTTGAATGCTAATTTCTTGGTGGCCTTGGCACAATAATAGTAATAGAGTATAGAATCGAGTTGCTCTAGATGGTGGAGTTGGA
This sequence comes from Glaucomys volans, assembly GCA_020662805.1. Classification (NCBI taxonomy): domain Eukaryota; kingdom Metazoa; phylum Chordata; class Mammalia; order Rodentia; family Sciuridae; genus Glaucomys; species Glaucomys volans. Next base: position 198,951 of record JAJEJO010000434.1, on the reverse strand, counting down.
GATAAATAGAAGTTCTTAGGGCTTTATCTAAGTAAATTCTAATTAAATATTTACATGTATTTTGTTACAGCTAAAATTGAATAATCATGGCTAGTACTTACAGCAGGAACAAAGGTCAAATTTATGAGCTAAGACATTGTTTACATTTATGTTCTGATGAAACTTTATCATTAATAACAACCTACATTTTGATTACCTAAGTAAAGGTAGGAATATTCATTTATCTACTTCTCTACCTCTTTATCATACTTCCAGAGATATACAGATATAGATAAGTACATAAATATACATAGCTGGTATCAATCAGAAGATGCAAGAAATATCAGCCTTTTTTCCCCCCGTAAAGCAGATTTAACAGCTCAGAGTTTTCACCAGTGAAATATAGAAATTTCACTTCAAATAATTTGGAGACTATTGACCTAAAAGAATTTAAATATGGATGTGACTGAAATCATAATCTTTGGAGGTTGTCCAAAGATTTAAAATTGTTTTTAAAAATTGTTCCCATGCCTACATATGCTGTTGTTGACTGGTAGTCCCTGCCCTCTGGCTCTAAAATGCTGCTTTTCAAGATTTGCAACAACATGGGTGAACCTGGAATATACTGTGCTAAGTGAAATAAGCCAGGTGTACAAACACAAATACTGATCCCACATTTATGTGAAATCTAAAACAGTCAAACTAAGGGAAATAAAAGGTGGAGGGTGATTTCTAGAGGTTAGGAAGGTGGGGCAAATGAGAGATAGTAGTCAAAGGGTATAAACTCCAAGATGAGTAAGCCACAGCCTAGTTGGAGCCTGTAGCCAGCATGTATAAAAAATATATATTGCTTACTTGACATTTGCTAATAGTGTAGTTCTTGGATATTCTCCCCACACACCACAAGAGGTACCTACATGAGGTAAGGTTAAGAATCTAAGTGATCATTTCCCAATATAGATGTATATCAAAACATCACATTATACACTTCAAACATATGTGATTTTATTCGACACTTATTTCTCAATAAAACTGGGAAAAACTAGCCAAGTCTGCTGCTCTAACCTGGCTCTGAGATGACCTTCACAGGAACCCCCCTATTGAGATGACATCACAACTCTTCCCTTATCTAGGGAGCTGAACACACACCATTTTCTGCCACCCCAAGATCAGTCTTCTAGACAATCTAAGAAGAGGATGAACTTCCTCTGGGATGGAAGTTTCTACCTCTCCCATTCAAAGTTCTTCTTTCACTCCTTGGTTTATACCCAGAGGACTTAAAATTAGCATACTACAGTAATGCAGCCACATTAATGTTTATAGCAGCTCAATTCACAATAGCTAGATTGTGTAACCAACCTAGATGCCCTTCAACCCATTCAACCCAATCTTTACCCATTCAATGAATGGGTAAAGATACTGTGGTATATATACACAGTGGAATATTATTCAGTCATAAAGAAGAATAAAATTCTGGCATTTTCAGGTAAATGGATGGAATTGGAGAATATCATGCTAAATGAAATAAGCCAATCCCAAAAAATCAAAGATTGAATGTTTTCCCTGATAAGTGGATGATGATACATAATGGGGTAGGGGAGGTGGGGTAAGAGAAGAATGGAGGAACTTTAGATTACATAGAGGGAAATGAGAGTGGGAGGGGGCAGGGTATGAAAGATGGTGGAATGAGACAGACATCATTATACTATGTATGTGTATGATTACTTGAAGTGTGAATCTACATCATGCACAACCATAGAAACGAAAAGCTGTACCCCATTTGTGTACAATGAATCAAAATGCAGTCTGTAAAAATAAAACAAAGAACAAAAAACAAAGTTCTTCTTTCCATTTGTCCCTGTCCTCTTCCTTCTTCTTGGTCTTTAGAAACAGTATTTTGGTTATTGACTTCCTCTGTCATATATAGAACTTACATGCTGTATGATTTTGAAGTTTACTTCTCATTCAGCCTATTCCAACAGATGTTTCAAGTAGTTCATTCCATAGAACAAAGGCTTATAAGATATGAACATGCACTAGGTCAACATGAAGCTCTCAAACAATGCTCAAATTTTCTATTTTAAACTCTATTTAACCAAGCAAATCAATTGGACTCCAGCCATTAAAACAATTATTCAATCATCAACCACCACATATTCAACTGAATTGCTGCTCAGCTTTCCTTTCATATTCCCAGCCAGAGGTCCAAAGCAGAACAAGCTGGTGTGATACACTCTTACTGAAGTGACTGCTTTGCCATTGAGTGACTCAGATTATTAATGAAAATAGCCAAATGTCTTGGTTTCAGATAGACTGTCCCTTTTCAACATCCTTTGACAGTGGGTAGTGGGCATCTCAAAGACTTACAGTAGATAAAAGGAAGCAGGATTGTTAAAATAGCCCAGGACCGTCACTAGAAACAGAATTTTTAACACATGAACCGTGCAGTGAGTATAGTGTTTGAAATCCACAAAGATGCTTTAAATAGAGTATTTCAGTAATGCAGCATCTTGTGTTTTCATATTTTCAATAATATTTAAAAATATTCTTCAACATAAAGAAGACCAATATATTCACATTGTAGGAATTAAGAGCTGCAAACCCTACCCTGAAGCCATGGTGCACACCCATAATCCCCGTGGCTCAGGAGGCTGAGGAAGGAGGATCGCTAGTTCTGAAGCCAGACTGGGCAATTTAGCAAGGCCCTAAGCAACTTAGGGAGACCCGGTCTTAAAATTTAAAAATGGGCTTGGGATGAGTCTCAGTTGTTAGGCACCCCTGGGTTCAATCCCTGGTACCAACAACAAAAAAAAAAAAAGATGCTAACACTAGAAATTATGAAGATACTGAAAGAATGAAATACAAATTTTCTGATTTCTGAAATATTCTAAAAGTGGGTGCTTATACTTATAAATCAGTATATATACAGAATCGCTCTCAAGGTCATGATTTGCTTTAAAATAAAAAATAACAACATTTTGCTTAAATGTTGGTCACAAGGATTAAGCTACAACAAATTTCGTGAGAACACGGAGTTGTCAAAGTGATTATAGGTTATTTTATAAGGAGAGGGAGAAGACTAACCAGACTGGGACAAAAGTAAAATCATTCTAGTGACAGCTAAAAATTGAGGCCTTGTTCATAGATTTATAGCTAAAGAACACTACTCAAATTTAAAAAAAAGATATTCTGCTTTCTTAGAATCAATTCTAAGCAAAAATGATGAGGCATTTTAATTTTTCTAATTACGCTTGCAATTCTTTTTCACTAAGCTTCCCTGCTGGAACGAGACAGTGTTAAGGGTGAGAGGAGTGATCTGTGGGTTGCTTTAGGCAGGTTTTTGCTCATTCATTTGATAAATATTTGTTGTGTTAATTACTAAGAATATAGCTGTCAATAAGAAGTCGTCTAAGCCCTCACACAATAAAAACCAGGCTATCATTAAATTAGCAACAATTATGCTTCAAAGTGTATGTAGATGCACTTTCTTGATTTTGAATTAACCAGTTGTTCACTCCTGAACACAAGAGTGTGCAAACACATTATTTCCAGTAGTCATCCTGGCTACATAACTGACTTTTTTACCTTACCTGATATATGTTGGATTGTCTGTATGATTCCGTTATATCAACAAAGTTAGAACATCCTTCCAAAGAGAACTACATAATTCAAATGGAAAAATTCAAGTTTGGAAATGGATTTTATTTTTTCACTATTAGTGATTGAATCCAGGGCCTCACAACCAGGCAAGTGTTCTTCTACTAAGCTACCTCCCCAGCCCTGGAATGGGATATTGTACAGTTGAAAATTTGCCACAGACAGAACATAAATATTACTGTCCCATAAATTTCGTATGCAAGCAGTCACCAAGTCACTAAGAATGATATCACATATGTTTTCTGATAGACAAGCTATATAAAGCTCATTTTGATTTGTTTCACTGTTTAAAATTATGTAATTTATTGAAATGAATCTGTGTCAGCAAGATAGCTGATAATCCTAAAGACCAAAATATTTTACAAAAAAATTAAACCATATTTTTGGATTGTACATTACTATTATAAAAACCACAAACATTAACAGACAAGATGGGGAGAGGAAGAACAGAAGTTCAGTGGTTTAGACAAAGGAGAATGAAGGGAAGGGAGGGGGAATAGGAATAGGAAAGACTGAAGAAAGAATTGGACATTAACTCCCCTATGTTCATATATGACTATACCTCCAATGAAACTCCACATCATGTACAACCACAAGAATGAAATTCTAATTAGAATAAGTTAACCCTCATGTGTGTATAATATGTCAAAATACAATCTAATGTCATATATATCTAAAAGAACAAATTAAAAAATGAACTATTGTCATCTGCAGGAAAATGGATAGAACTTCAGACATTTACATGAAGGAAAATAAGCCAAACTCAGAAAGTCAAGGGTCATATGTTTTCTTTCTTATGTGGAAGCTAGAGAAGAGAAAGGAAAAGAAAGATGGGGATGGGATCTCATGAAAATGGAAGGGAGATCAGTAGTCATGAGTAAAGGAACCAGGGATAGAGAAGGGGAGGAAAAGGGGAAAATCTGGGGAAATGATATTGACCAAATTATATTGTTAAATTATATGCATATATGAATATGTATCAATGAATCACACTATTATATAAAATTATAATGAGCAATAAAAAATGGGGAAAATTTTAACAATAATAGCAGTGATAAGAAATTAATAAATCTGCAGTGATTACTCAGAGTGGGTCCTTAAGTTTATATAGCAATAGAAGTGCCAGCTGTTATGGCACATCTTTTGAACCTTCAGAGCCACCATAGATGGTTGATAGGGAAAACAGAACTACTTATGCTTTACAGATGAGGAAACAGAACCTCAGAGGTATTCAGAAACATGTGCAAAGATAGCCAACTACTAACAAAAAATGTAGTCCAAAATCCTTCTCTGTCAGACAGACTTCATTTCATATTCAAAAGGACAGAAGAATGAATATGATTGTTTGATTTTTTTCAACTTTAAACATGTAGAGTTAAATATCTTGGAAACTCACCCTGGTTCTAAAACAGTAAGAAATGAGGTCTGTTTGATACTTTCTACAAAATAGCCTGACTTGGAAAAAAAAAAAAAAAATTCTCCATTTTTATAAGCCTCACAACTTCTCATCTAAAATAAGAAGGTGTTGGACTTAATTTGGGGGCCCATTTTAATGCACATATTTTCCCAGTCATCTTTAAGTTGAAGTATCTATTGACATAATATGAGGGATCCAGGGGAAAATTAAAAATATTCATCAACGCTGTTTAGGCACATGTTAGACAAAATGAATCCATTTCCTTCCAACCAATATCAGCTACCTGCTTAGCGAGATGGACATGCATCTACTATCTGCAAGGAAATACTACCCAAACTGCATTGTGCTTATGCTTGTCAGCATTTTTCGGTGGCAAAAGATAGAAAACATAGTTCCAACCAAAGAGAACCCACTGGCTTTATAACCCAAAGACCAAAGGTGGGTATGACAAGACTTGAGGTGGAAACTCAAAATGTGCCCTAGGAACAGTGTCTATGTCATGCTTTATTTTCAGGTTCCATGGGATATTAACATGGCAAACGTTTGCAGGCATGAGTTATTCCAGAATCAGAATTCCTGGAATCTTCCTGGTATCTACAGTACAACTACCAGAATTCACAGAAATTGGAGCATGTCGGCTTTATGCTCTCATCCTTAATCAATCATACTTGGCTGCGAAACGAATAACCCTAACTGGCCAAGCCTTCTAAAGAGGTAAATATTAATCCCAGTGGACTTAGATGTTACTAATCTAGCATGTATCAATTTCTCAAATTAATTCAAAATTACAACAGACCCTTGGGGTAAATAAAGCATTTTCCTACTTTACCTGATATATTTATATTTTCATATTTTTATTGTTTATTTGTGCTCAACTAGCAGAAAAATGTCATGAAAGCAGAGAATTTTGTGCCTTGACCTAGAAAAGTTAATGGCACTAAGGAAGGGTTAATTAAGAAATGCACATAGTCATTCACAACTTAAAGAGAAAATTGAGCTACAGTAATGTTAAATAAGGTGTCCAAAATCAAGTTTTTATTAAGTTGTTGAGCTGGAATTCACTCCAGGAATTATAACTAAAGAGATCACGCATTTAGCTGTTAACATCTGTACTAGTTGCCAATAGTTCTTGGTTTTCATACCTTATCTAACATTCAGCAGCATTCTGAATTTTATCTCTGACTTAGGGACTTTCAAATTCACCTATGTACTTGAAAATTAGATAATGATATTTGCCCAGCCAGTTTCACGGGCATATGATAATACTAATAAAATCGTAATGAAGTTTTTAAATAAGAACCACAATTGTTTATAGTGTTGAATATTCGGGTATCAAGAGAGGTCCTACTACAGAGAATTATGTCATTTTGATAAAGAACAATCCAGCTCCCTGGAAATCAGTTCCAATACTAGCTCCATTTGCACATCAAAGTCTGAAGTGAATATTTAAGCCAAATCAGTATCATTAACTTTCCCTTGATTAAGCTCAGACACCCCTAGGTAACTTTCTCAAACTTCTCCCATTCATAGATGACACAGCTGGGTAGAAATTAGTCTCTAAAAATACTTTCACACAACCGGCTTGTTTTCTAGTCACTGTCTGCTTATGTTATGCTCATTCCATCTGTCAATAGATGTGAGTCACACATTCGACCTTTCAGCTTCACTTGCGCACATAAATTTCTTCCAATTTCCTGTGAAACAAACACTTTTAACTCTTTAGGGTTTTGTAATTTGTACACAGGTCATTCAGGGATGATTCAAAGAACAAAGTAAACCCTTGACTGTGTGACAAATTTGACTTGAGCACTTTATAATTGGAATAGATCTTCTTTTACTCTTTGACTAATAAATATAGGTCTGTATACAGACAGGGACATACACATATATTCGTATTTGTATCTACTTTTATATGCATAAACCAAACCCTCCAGTATTTTTCCATGATGTGGGATAACAAAGAAAATTAGCACAAAAGGTGGTACATATACCCACTAACAAATTCCAACTAACCCTCACTTTTGAAGTCAGCATAGTTTCATCCCTTTACAATTCATGTGAAAGAAAACGGGAATCCTCAATTGAGAAAGCCAAGTTTATCCTTCTTCTCCAGTGTCTACAAGGGATCATGAATACTTCATCAAATTTTTTAATCTATCTTTTGTTCTGATTATACACAATAAATAGATAGGTTGACAGAAGCACATCTCTATCTTGAGAAATTGTATTTGGACTGAGTTTAAATTAAAACTAGTTCCATGATTTAACAAAAAACACAAAGCTCTCTCCAAAGCCTTTTATGATAAAAAAGGAACAGGATCTCTGAATAACAATATGATGGAATTGACAAAGGTAGCAAATAAAAAATATGTTCTTACCTCAAAAGCTATTCTTACCCTAGACAAAAAGGAATAACAAGACCTTTTTCTTCTGTTTTTTCCTTGGTTACCAATCCCAGAGTATCTGAAGGGATGATGGTAGCTCTTTCTCCAAGGACTATGAAAGGGAGCCATATTTGTAAAACTCCTGGAAAATGATGGAAAAGGATATTCTAGTTTTGTGCTGAAATGTTAAGGGCATGTCTGTTTTACTTTTTTTGTTTTTCCTTTCATTTTATTTGGCAAGTCTATTGACGTAAAAGAAAATGTTTGAAGTGCACTTCCTGTATTGCAGATACAACTCTAGGACCATAGAAACTTGGGAAAAGGTCCATGTTAGTAGTAGTAAATCAAACTACCTCATCAGCCCAAGTGAGATTAAGGTGTGCCTGGTCACATACTCCAGGTGCAAAACCAGACATCCCTGTTCATTAAACAGTACCTATTGAGTTTGATCTCCATCATATCTCTGTTCAAGTTGGTAAAGGTAGAACCTCTAAATCATTCTGGCAGAGTCAAGCCATGGTTTATCCTTACTATGTAATCCTAAAACCAGGTGTGATTTCCTCCGAAAACTTTCAGTTTCCTCCATGGTTCCAACTGACATGTAAAAGGAAAGACAAAATGACCAGAAGCCTAGGAGCAGCATATGGCAACTAGGAGCAAGGAAGTGCCTAGAGGCTCCTCCAAATATGTGGGACTATATGAAAGCTGACATATATTTTAGCATGGACAGATACACGACACCTGGAGAAATCTGGAGGCACATTCCAGCTTTACTTACTTGGAAGTAAAAGGGGACAGAGGGCCATGCATCATGATAGAAAGAGCTCTGTGAAGTAAAGAAGGTCTGAAATCCAATTTAGCCTTTGCAAAAGAGTGATCTTGCATGAATAGCTTAATTTCCTCAATGATAAAATAGCAAGAATGGGGAGCAAGTAATAATCTTGAGGATTAAATGATATGGGGCCTTCCTTTTCTTATTCATTACTGTATCATCAATTCCTTTGTGCTGCCAATTCCCCAAACTGGCACACAGTGGGATCCTTCTGTAGGTTAGGGTTAGGGTTAGGGTTAGGGTTAGGGTTAGGGTTAGGGTTAGGGTTA
>JAJEJO010000434.1:92993-190403 GCA_020662805.1 Glaucomys volans | reverse complement strand
GGTTAGGGTTAGGGTTAGGGTTAGGGTTAGGGTTAGGGTTAGGGTTAACTTCCATTTGCGTAAAAGTAATGAGTCTTCTGATTTATTTAGATATATCATCTTGGGAAATACTTGGAAAAGGAAAAGGAACTTTATCATTAGTATATCCCAAAGGAATAGAAAATTGTAAATGAAAGGCAAATGTGGAGCACAAAACAACAGAAATGTTCAGGAGATAAGAGGGGACATTGAACTTAAGACCTGGGGACAAATCACAGGGTCTATTGTTGAAAACCCACTTCATTAAGGAAAGAACAATAATATAGCCCCATAAAGCTTTGACAATAACAAATTCAAGAAATCTTGAATTTCATTCCAAAGACTAATGAAACTTATTACCAAGAGAATAACACTCTAGTCCCACACTAAAGGGAAATCCTTGCAGACAAAAAAAATGTGTCAAGTACTTTGGATCATAGGAAGAAATAAAATGGTGCTAAGCATGAATTCAGATCTATCTAGAAGACCTAGCCATTCAGAACACCAGTATCTTTCCCCAGGCTCAATAAATAACCCAAGAAGATTTAACCAGAAACTAAAGAAAACAAAATGTCGGTTGAAAATAACACTTCCTGGCAGGAAAGTCTATCAAAATGATGACTCTTTCCAAGAAGGTGATTCAGCCAGCCTCCCAGGAGGCATATGAATCCAGGTTGCATGGAAGAATAGGAAGTACATTGTGGTGAACAGTCTGCTTCCCAACACCCCCAATTCCCTTGGGGTGCACTGGCTCACCAATGAACAGCTTTCCATCTTGATTCTCTGTGATTACAGGACCAATTGCTTTGGGGGTTCCTGACCCCTGCTGGAACTCACGAAGTTGCCGGTGAGTGACTAAATTAGTGGAAAAGAAAAAAGTGAGGAGGCTCCCAAATCAGATTACTGTGTAAATATTCGAGATGCTTCAGAAGGCCCTGTGTATTTGGACACTGGTTTCTGATTCCAAAAGCAAATTTGTTCTGCAGGTGTCTGTGTTTATGGCTCTCAGCCCACTGTCCAGTTGTCGGTATTTTAAACAAATAACTTTCTAAACTTTATTCCATGACATCTTAGTCACATTGCAAGGTTATTCTCTGTAGGTGGTGAGTCAAAGAGAAATGGCAAACAATATAACCTTTTTTTGCAACCATTTTCATTTAAAGAAACCACAGAAGAAACTTAAGAAATTATACAATTTCATGGAAACTGAAAAACATACTATTGAACAAGGAGCCACTGACTGAAAAAAAGCAAAAAGGTAATCACAAATGTACTTGAAGCAAATAAAAATGGAAACATAATGTACCAACATTTATGGGATACAACATGGATGAAAACATGAGGAAGGAATGTGTGATTGACAGAAGAACTCTTTGAGATGGTCACTCCATATTTCTTTCCCCTTCAATTGATATTCTTGGAAGTCTGTTTACCCATTATCTGGGACAAGGTAGATTCTAAAGAAATTATGAAAAATGATGCTATTCTAGTAAAGAAAATCACCTCCATGTGTAGAATTAGAGATACTAGTATCAATTACATTAGATTCTTATCCAGAAATTCTCTCCCAAAATGAAGACAAATTAACCTGAACTAAATAAAACTGGCATGCTGCAGAAGGCAAATGGAAGACTTTCTATTTGCACTCTTCATTGGAACCAGCGTGTGCATTTCAGCAAGATTGTTCCAAAGTTAATTTAGATTTATCAAACTTCATATTCCTTTCTTATCTTCTATGTCACTGGGCAGCAGTAACAAGTGAAATGAAGGTCTCAGCAAACCAATTAGCAGAGCCATGATGTAGTTAAAACCACTGGCCCAGTTGCAAGCTGGGCACTCAAAGCCTAAAATAAGGATGTCTAGTGTCTACAAAGGTCTTTACATTGTCCAAAGTGCATTCACATGAAGTCCTCTCCTGCTTTTAAGTGGAAGTGAAACAAACTCCCAGGGAAGTTAACTGAAGTTAACTTCACACAGGCATTTGGACACTGAACTGGTCATAGAACAGAGTTTGCCCAAACAATCATTGTACTCCAGTGTGTGTTAGCGGCAGCTCGACACTTGACTGTTATGTCCTATAGCATCATGGTATAGCCATCCTTTCTGCCACTGGTATTGTTTTAATACCACACTATCACTCCATAGAAAAGGAATTCTAGAACCCTGGTAGGTAAATCTCAGAGAATGCAGTATGATTGCCTTGAGGTCATGCCTAGTATCTGCCTCTGTTTCCTAACAACTTATTTGACTGCTCTTAGCTCCTGAATTCTTGTTCAATAGCAAGGACCCAGATGTATATGTAAGTCAGAGTATAGCCACTTACTCATGTCAAATATACTCAACTTCTTTGTATCAAATGGGTATCATAATAATCAATGCTAATGGTTGTTCTGAGGGGTAGGTGATTGATACCGCCCTTAGATGTCCAAACTGACAACAAATGTTTTCCTTTCACTCACACCCCCTCTTCCGTATCCAAGATCCACATCTTACAAAATCACAGAAATTAAATATGCCCACCGTATTCTGCCTTCCCTCAATACAAATGACTTTCTATAGCTTGAGGCCCACCTCTATGTGCTTAGGAGATCCTTGCCCAATACCAACCAATACAGAAACGACTTTGTCACAAAGACCTTGCTCAGAGAAGCAATACTTATTTTACTGTTTTATTGTAAAATTATATCTCACAGGAGAAATGCAAAACAGAGTACAGAATAATTGCTATGAGACAAACAATTGTGTAATTAACACCTGAATCAAGAAATAGAACACTGGTATCAACACAGATGTTCCTGTGAGGGTACAACTCTTTTTAGAGACTGTCACACACATATATAAACTTGATATAGTGGAAAAGACTTAGGTTGTAAAATTACACAGAACTAGAATTAGCTTTGTTTCCCTACCTTAAAACTCTATGACTTTGGCCCAATCACATGATCCCTTGAATCCTTAGTAGCCACATTAATAAAATATGATGATAAAACCTGCTTTTCAGTGTAGCTTTTAGGTTGGCATGTGTACACACATGCACACATATGCACACACACATGCACATGGAGTGACACGTAAAGTTGATCAATGAACAGTAACTATTACCATTAGTAAACATGCAGACTTCAAAGGCATTATGATACATATTGTCCTCAGGACAAGACAACTTTACTCATTCTGTAATGTAAATTATAAACATTTGCCCTGACTAAAATGTGTCTTTAGAGTGATTACAAGTCTGAAGAGTAATGATTTCTTAAGCAAATACATATTTTACATCAGAATATAGATTTATTTAATAAACCTTTAGACATTATATGTATGCATTGCAAATTGAAAACATTTATTAAAATAAACCCAGTAGAATTTACAATTAGCTTGCACATTGTTTATATGCAAGTAATATTCTATTAAAGTTGTTAAAATTAACCAAAATAGTTATCCACAATTAATCTGCTTGATCAGTGTTTTGATGAATTATTACCACATTTCTGTCAATAGACTTTTGTAGCAACACAATTTTTAAATAATATGACTAAATTGGATGGGTTATTAGACCATATCCTTATGGAATGAATTTCTCATCAGAGTATTTTAGCACTCCATTCTTGAGAAAACTTAAATTAAGAAAATGAGAGATACAGTTCCAAGCCTTCTCCAATTCTCAGGAACTACAGATGTTCCTCAATTTACCATGGGGTTAAATCTCAATAAACACATCATAGTGTATTTAGCTAATTGCCATTTAGTTCTTTATGTTTGGTTTCACTTTTCCCCTCCACCAGAAAATGTACACATGGGAAGTTTTAATTTTTCATCACTGTCAATGTATGCCCTTGCTATGTCTTGGATTTGATTCTCATCTCTGAAACTCTCCACATCTGATACTAAGTGATTTCTTAATGCCTTTTTACCCTTAGCTTCATAACATTAAAACTCAGATAATGATGCCCGCCATTGATTTAAGAATAAACCAATAATATATATGTAAAAACTACTTTAAAACTACAATTGATATGCTAATGGAAATTATGATTATTATTTTCTCATCAGGCCAGCGTTTAGTTAATCCCCTTTTTATGGGTTGTAATGTTCTTGAAATAGATTTTGTAGATCCTACTTCACTATTTACCTTACTTTGGAAATGACTTCAAAATATAAAAGGAAGTTATGTTTATAGCTACATGCTTTGCAGATTAATGGTTCTAAGAAGAATCTTAGCTTTGTCTTTTTGTTAGGTCAATGAAGTAGGATCTCACCACTCAGGAATGTACTCGTTGTGATTCAGAAACTTCCAGAATTCACTTTTTTAAAATAATGCTGGATAGTACTGATTAGTTTGACGAAGATTTGTAACTAAGATTATTCTTTAAATCATTTGACAACAGATTAAGGGTGGACATAGTATTAGGTGCAGCAAGCACAGACAGATGATCAAGGAGGATACTGTAACCAGCTGTTTCCTCCTCCTGGACCATGCTCATTCTTCTCTTCCTGTTGAATCCTAACATACTCTTCAGAGTGCAGCTCAGCTATTCTCTTTTCTGTGATGATTCCCCAGAGGAAATTAGTTTCATGCCTCTTCTTATTCCCAAGCCACTGCCCTTCTTTAACATTTAAGCCGCTTGATTCTGGCATCCTTAATATCTCACCACTCTTGCATCATTTAAACTGTCATTATGCTTTTCTTCCCTTTTCAAGTAATGGCAAATGTTAGTTTTCCCCAATTACACAGTATTATTTACTTTATCATATTTCTCATATGTTACACTTGGGCATATTACTGCCTAAAGTAACAAATACATTTCTTTATCACATGGAAATGTAGCCCTGTGACAAACTCTACCTAGCTATTGACTTAAAAGCACATATGAGCCTGGCTTGGTGGCACCCACTTGTAACCCCAGCTACTCTGGAGGCTAAGGCAGGAAGATCACAAGTTTGAGGTCAGAAAGACCCTGTCTCAAAATTTTAAAAGGCTGGGAGGTGGGGTGTTAGAGGTGTATCTCAGAAATAGGGCTCTCCTGGATTCAATTCCCAATGTTGAAAAAATTAAAAAATAAAGAGAGCAAAACTAGTATAAGACAATTCTGGATTGTGTCTCTAATGGGAACTGTTGTTCCCCTTCCCTAACTTTCCCCTTCATAAGGATCTTCTTGAAAGATTCAGATGAGAGCAGCATTCTAGGAATCATTGAGTTATAAGGAGTCTGAACCCTTCACACCATGAAGACACCTTCCCAACTCTGCAGCATACCTTACCTATATTCAGACCATTAATTGCATGAGAGAAAATAAAAGCTTATCATGTTTAAGATTCTTTTGCTTTGAGTTTTTGTCACATCCGTAAAACTTATACCCGACCACATGTACCTCTGAGGATGCAAATAATTTTGTTTGCACAGAATTAATCATGTTTTATATAATACATATGAAAGCAGAGTGTTTATTAATTGATGCAGCAACCCATTGCCCTTCTGGCACCATTCACTGTAATTTGCTCTTTTAGTTTACATGTTATCTAAACTTTGGGGTACAGGTATATTTGGGTTATATTGTGGCACGTAAGAGGAAGCCCTTTTCTTCTGGTATAGGATTCCAAAAGAAGTGTGTAGAGAGAATATGATTCTCTCTTTGGTATAGTATTGGCTGTCAATTTAAATTTAAAACTTATTAGATGTAGTCTTGTTCATTTTCTGTGTTCACATAAGCTGTTCCCACTGTCTAAGAAACCTCCATATGTGTCATTACTTTATATCCTTGCTATCTTTTTGGCTTAAATAATTTTTCCTTTAAGCAAGTCTTCCCTTTTCTTACATTTTCCTTAAAATTTAATATACTGTTTAACATTTTATAACATAAATTATTATTTCTGTAGCTATATCAGTCTTCGTATAAGCTTTAATTTAATTCCTAGGATTTCCATGAAGAAAGGCAACCTGCCTGAAAAATGTACTAATGTGACAGATGGAAGGAATGAAGGAAGAAGGGAAGGAAAGAGGAAAAATGAGGAAAACTACCCAACAATGAAAAGGAAAAAAACTAGAAGTCATTTTAAAATCTATTTAGGTGCAAAAACTTCTACTCACAATACTCATATAATACAAGATAAAGTTATTTCTAGACAGAAGGTTTTGAATGACTGAGATTAATCTACTCAAGTCTTATTGTCATCCTGTGTGGGTGTTGGAAAAGGAAAGTAATGACATTATCCTTATTTTTAAAGTTTTTTTTTTCAAAGATTTTCCAGATCCAAATAAATCAAATCTTGAAAACTTTGTATATTTGAAAATCAGCAGTTACTTCCAAAAAGTTCTCTGTAATATTTTGGGATGTGTGCCCAGGGTCTTCCATTTTCTTTTATTTCTTGAGTAAGCATTTGCCAGGAGGGATTTGATCAGGCCCTCCTCTGGTGCTGCCAGCCTGACTGAATTTCCTGGTCCTCTAGGTGGTGTTGGAAATGTCAACTCAGAGGAGTGCTGCCAAGTTAGAAATCACTGCTGATGACTCCACATGCAGATAGGGACAGGTGTCTTCATCTGTCTGCTGGCAGGTTCTGTACCATGAGAAGTTTCTGTTAAAAAAGAAAGAAAGAAAGAAAAAGAAAGAAAGAAAGAAAGAAAGAAAGAAAGAAAGAAAGAAAGAAAGAAAGAAAGAAAGAAAGAAAGAAAGAAAGCTTCTTTTGAAATAGGGATTTTAAATTTTCAGTACATTTCAAATCAAACACATTTGATCCTTTTGCTCATTGACACACTGTCCACCCTTGTCTCACGGGCCACCACACTCTGTTGGTGTTCTTCCTACCTCACCAGTCACTTCATCACAGTCTTGTTTGTTCATTGGAAGTCTTCATAACTCATGAAAAGCAAAGGGAGATCAGTAGAATAGAGGAAAGTGACCAGGGGGAGGCAGGAAAGGAGGAACAGGAGAAATGCAGGGGAATGTTACTGGCAAAATTATATTGTTATATTATATATGTACAAATATGTAACTGACAAATCTCACCATTATCTACACCTATAATGCACCAATAAAAAACATGGAAAAAAAGAAGTTCCTAGGGCCAGTTCTCCTTCCTGCTTTCACTTCCTTAAGGATGTCATCCACTTACACAGTTAACAACACCAGCAATGCTGATGACTCTCAATTCTGTACCTTCAGTTATACTCCAGGCCTATGCATCTGTCAACTTAACAATTTCATTTGTTTATCCATAGCCATCCCAAATTCCCCATATCAAACTTCTATCTTGCTTACAGGTTGGATCATCTTGGCTAACTGAAATTCAAGATTTCAGTTGTGAGATCAAAAGTGGCAGCAGAGTGCCAGCATTGATGGCCCTGCTCCCTCACTTTTCACTGCTAATGCATTTGGGTGTCTTGATTACTCTACCATCAAACTACATTCATGCCATGTCAGCCTCTCCAAACTTCCACTACATTCACGGCAGCCTGAACCAGCTTCCTCTCATGCACGTATCACCTGAATCATCTTTAACATGGTCCTCCTTCTTATAAAAAATCATTGGTTCCTATTAACTAATTTTCTAATAATAACCAGAGTCATATTTTTTAAATGTTGTCAGATCATACCA
Source organism: Glaucomys volans (assembly GCA_020662805.1). Lineage (NCBI taxonomy): Eukaryota > Metazoa > Chordata > Mammalia > Rodentia > Sciuridae > Glaucomys > Glaucomys volans. The sequence continues at coordinate 182,795 of JAJEJO010000434.1, read as the reverse complement.
TCTTTATTTTAAAACACAGTAATGGCTCTCCATTCCACACCAAGTTATACTCAGAAGCTTTTTCTCTATGGCTTTTTGATATGACCTCATGACCTCCCTAACCTCATCTCCCTTTCCTTTCCTTTGTTCCTTCTGCTTTGGAAACACTGGTCTACTTACTGCTCTTCAAATGCACCAAGTACGCTCCAGCCATTACACTGACATTTCCTCTGTCTGCAATGCTTTTTCTCCTGGTAACCACAAAGTTAACTCTCTTACCACCTTTGGAAACAGTTCCAATATCACTTCCTCAGTGAGATCTATCCATCCCATCCCACTACCACCTGGCACTCCAGACTTCCTGATTTTACTTATTCTGTGTTTCATTTTCTTGAACCATAGTATTTCCACATTCTAACATTTCATGTATCTCATGTGTTTATGTTGGATATTATACTTCATGTGAATCTCTCACTAGAATGTTAACTAGATTTGGTCTTATTTAATGAAAGATTTCTGACACACACTAGGAATCTAATATGTATTTATTGAATAAATGACACTCACTAAAAATAAGAACAGGTCATGTCTTCCTGCTATTCATACTACTACTCAGTGTACTGGATGTCCAAATCATTGCAAAAGGATAGAAAAATAAATGAGTTGTAAATAATAGAAACAATGAGTTGGAAATAATGTAAATATGTTTATTTACATACAATGTGATTATCAGTGTGATTCTTGTGATTATCAGTGTGATCAATGTGATTCTTGAAACCAAGAATGTCCCTCTAAATAATAGGAGAAAGATCCTTCTCTCACACTCAATACAGAACACTACTGTGATCAGATGAGTGGGCTTTTATCCCTCATGCTCACCAGTTCAGATGCCAGTGTGTATCAGCTAATTTTATTCAATTTTGACACTACCTCGAGTTATGGCAGACCCCGCAGATAAAGGGTTCAGTCCCACAAAACAGTTCTTCACTTCAGATGCCAACTGCAAGTCCCAGGTTATTTTTTCTATGCTTCTGACCAATGGGTTATGAATTGTAGACTCCCACAATCCCACCCTCAGATTCAATTATTTGATAAAATCACTAATAGAAATCAAGAAAACATTCTACTTATGTTAACCCATATACTATAAAAGGATGCAAATGAATGGTCAGATGAAAGAGATCTATAGGCAAGGTATGAGGGGCAAAGAGAGCTTCTATGCCTTATTGGGGTGCCCCTCTCCTATCACCTCTACATATTTAGTAACACAGATACACTCTGAACCTTTTTTTTTTAATGGAGGTTTCATTACCCATGCATGACTGATTAAATTGGCATTGGTGATCAACTCAATCTTCATCTCACCTCCTCTCTCTAGAGAATGGGGATAGGGTAAAAAATTCCAATCCTCTAATCTTATAGTTGTTTTCCCAGGCAACCAACCCCCAACTTTAGGGTGTCCATGGGCCTCCAGCCATCCGTCATCTCATTACCATGTAGAAAGATGCTTACCGCTTCAGAAAATCCTAAGGTCTTTAGGAGCTGTGTGTCTGGAAAAGGAGAAGAAGACCAAATACATATTTATAATTATAAATCACAATGTCACAGTTACTGAAAAAGATATTTGTGAGTTAATGAGAAATAGTGGAAGAAGGGTAAATTTATGTTCAACATGTTTTTTTCTTACTCATTTTTCTCTGTACCAATAGTAACCAGATTTTAAAAATAAAGTCTTAGACAGTATAGAAAAGTTCAAGCTTATCTGAAAGTCCAAACTGACTCTACTGAATTGAATTAACAACAGATAAATATTAGCAAGAGAAAAAGCATATAAATTTTATTAACATATATAAGCACAGAAGTCGTACAAAAGATGAATGTAATTCAAAAAAGAGACCAGATGGTTGAAGCTTACATACTCTCTTTATAAGGAAAAAAGATGGGGAGGTGTCGACAGTTTTAGAAAAGTAGTCAATGATTTTACAGAAAACAAGGAAACCAAAGAAAGAAAGCACCCTGGCACAAAGTTTCTCTGGGCTCTGTGCTCTGGGCTCTGGGTTGATTTTCAGTCTCTTCTGACATGAGTTTACCTTCCTTGGTTGATGAAATTTCAGTAAGAAGACAAGAAAAAAAAATGTGATCTTCTTTGGACAATCTTCAATGAAAACCCTTTCCTGCTTCCTGTGCTTCCAAACAGGGAGAAAAAGAGAAGATTACAAAAATAAATTAGTAAAAGGGAGGGAGGGAAGGTCAAAAAGACCAGGGGCTGCCTTTGTTTCAGCACATAAAAGCAACATACACTAGGATTCCTTCTCTGAATTTCAGCAACAGGAAGGGATCCTATATGCGATAAACAAAAATAGAAAAAATGCCTAAAAATATAGCTAATATAAAGGTTTAAGACTTTCATTACAAAGAATCAAGCTAAAAGTTTATGAATCAGTTGAGTAGCATACCAAGTTCATGAACAAGATTTATTATTATAGACATAAAATTTTCCAAAGTAATTGATTATTTTAATAAATATTCATGAAAATATAAAAAGTATTTTTATACCGTATGTTGAGCCCAGAGGTATTTTACCACTGAACCACATCCTCAGCCCTTTTATTTTTTTTGTTGTATTTTTGAGAAAGCGTCTCGCTAAGTTGCTTAGGACCTCACTAAGTTGCACAGGCTGGCCTCACACCTGTGATTGTCTGACCACAGTCCCCACAGGTGGACTGGGATTGTGGACATTTGCTGCTGTGGCTGGCTCTAACAAGTAATCTCACACAATATGTCAATGTGTTTCAAATTCAAATGAAAAATTTCAGGCATGTATATTCTCAATGCACTTCAACCAAAGATAAAAAGAAAACAACAAACAGCATTATTAGTATTAGAATAGACCAGATCCATGGCATGTCAAATCAATTAGAAAAAGAGAGACTTAAAAAAATCAGATTCTCATAATGAGCAATTTACTACAAAAATAATACAATTAAGACTCTAACTCATATACTTAACAAGTTGAATTTCTGATAGACCCCAAAAATAAAACCTAGCTATGGAAGTATTGTGAAAAATGTACAATATTTTTAAATTTTATTGTAGGGAATGGTTTCCTTAAAAAGACCCAAAACATAGAAAGTTTAAGGAATAAATCACCAATTTGGGCTGTCATAAAAATGAACATGAAATAATATAGATTAGCAAAAGCAGCATTAAAATTCTGGATAAATATTCCAATACACAAAGAATTCCTCCAAATCAGTAGAAAGAAAAAAGGCAAATCCCCTAGGAGGCAAAAATATGAGAAAATACAGTTTATATGAAAAGAAAAAATTTAAAAGGTACTTTATCTCACTGATCATCAGAGAAAAAGCAAAGTGAAAGAAATATAGCATACTTCATACATCTAACAAGTATAAAGTTTAAAAGATTGCCATGACAGAGAAGAGTCAAAATGTGGGGAAATGGAAATGCACTGCACACACCAGTGTAATAAGGGAGGGCTTTTGAGGCTTTTTGTTTCATGACACCCTAGATACTTGCCTTGACTATTGTTTCAAAAACTTTTCTAAATGATATGAAAAACTGAAAACATGATACATAGAAGTATATTCCTCTTTTTGACATGGATACTATTCTATCTTCTCCTTTTCAATTGTTCACACCGATTTCACCAACATTTATTGAGTACCTATACCTCATATTTCAAGTGCTAGAGCAAAAAAAAAAAAAAAAAACAAAGAAGTCTTACAGTGAGTCAGAATCAGCCTGTTCATTTTCCAGGATACATGAGCTGTTGGATGAGGAAGACCCTCATAAGTATGTCTTATTCGAGATAGATTAGTTAGTGCTCTAATAGAGGCACACACCAAGTGCTGTGGGACCACAGGGAGGAAGAGATTAATCACCACCATTACCACATCTTTAAAATCAACTTATCAAGAGCTCAGTTTTGCGATTAAAGGAAACTTGCCAAGGCACTTAGAACAATGAAATCTATATATAATTTTCTCTTCCTAACCCTGTCTCCCCCAGGCCATTCCATCCAGTGAGTTACATATAATCACATTTTTTTTTCTTTCTGCTTATTGGTCAAACTATGACTCAGAATGGGAGACTCACTCTGGATACAACATCTGTGCCTTATATGGCTTTGCCAGTGTCATTTTTAATCTCAGAAATACCATTCAAAGAAGGTTATTCATTCTACTGGTATGACAAAATTGTTTGAAGAAAAAAACATTGCACATGTTAAATACATTAAATTCTTATACTCTAAAATTTTGAAGGATTTGTGCTAGTCATTTCTGTGGTAGATAGCATTCTCTCAGGTATTTCAAGTTTCCTATTTCATGCAAATTATGTAATTTGTCCAAATTTGCCACAAAGTCTTAAAAAAGCAAATTAAGAACAAGAGGGGTTTTTTTGTTATCAAATAACAAATGGCATGTCTTCTCAATTTTTATTCACTAACTCTTTCAACTAATATTTTTGAGAATGTTTTAAGATCAAAGCATTCTTCTAGGTGCTAGGAATATAGAGGTGGGCAAAGTAGATTAAGTTCCTGACCTCATAGGACTCGTTTTCACATGATGAAAATCAACAATAAATAAACATAAAACAAAGCATTTCCAATAATAATAGAAGAAGCAGGACAAGGATAGATTTAGGCCACTGCATGGCATCTCCTGGGCGGTATGGCCTGGAGAGGCTGGAGTCTCCGGCTCTGGTGGTGAGTTTGGACCCTTTGGTGCTATTTTGCAGCTTCCCTGGCAGAGGGCGACCATCTGGTACTGCCTGAGTCCTCAGAGCTGAGCTCCAGTCTTCCCCACCACTGCGAGGCATCTCCTGGGGAGGTCTGGCCTGGAGCGGAGGGAATTGCTGGCTCCAGCAGGGAGTTTAGGCCCTTCAGCACCATTTTACAGCTTCCCTGGCAGAGAGTGACCACCTGCCACCGACTGAGCCCCCAGTGAGGAGCTCAGGCCTGCCTGGGCTCTCAAGCCCAGTGTCTCCATCACTGAGCACAGTTCTGTGTCCCCCCACAACTTGGTCTAGTGCCCAGGTCCACACCCTGGCCCAGGGTCTAGCACCTTGCTGTATCTGATTGTCTATCAACACCAGGCTGCCTCTGCCCAGAAGCATTGATCATTCCCAACCTGGAGGTAGTGGGACAGAAGCTTTCTTGGGTCACTGCTTGATCAAGCTACTCTCAAATATCAGGTGAGTTACTGGAAATCTGCAGGGACACTTTAAGCCTTCACAGGGAAATTGCAATCCCTCTGATTTGTACAACTAGAGGGGAAGATATAGGAGCAACAAGAGAAAACATGGGAAGAAAGTGTCCCAAACAAACCTAGATGATATATCAAGAGAACCCAAAGACAGCATGGTAGAAGGAATGGCAGAAAGGGAGTTCAGAATGTTCATAATTAAAATGATCCGAGAAGAGAATGAGGTGACGAGAGAGCAGATTCAGGCTATGAATAATCAGCTAATAGAGCAATTGCAGGAAGCAAAAAATCATTTCAAAAAAGAAGTAGAAGTTCTGAGAAAAAAACAAACAGAAATACTTGAAGGAAACAAGGAAATGAAGGAAATAAGAAACCAAGTTAAAAACTCAATAGAAAGTATAATTAACAGAATAGATCACTTGGAAGACAGAACCTCAGACACTGAAGAAAAAAATATTTAATCTTGAAAACAAAGTCAAACAAACAGAGAAGATGGTTAGGAATCATGAACGAAACCTCCAAGAAATATGGGACATCATGAAAAGACCAAATTTAAGAGTTATTGGAATTGAGGAAGGCACAGAGATACAAACCAAGGGTATGAATAATCTGTTCAATGAAATAATATCAGAAAATTTCCCAAATATGATGAATGACATGGAAAATCAATTACAAGAGGCTTGCAGGACACCAAACACACAGAATTTCAACAGATCCACACCAAGGCACATTATAATGAAAATGCCTAACATACAAAACAAAGATAGAATTTTAAAGGCTGCGAGAGAAAAGCATCAGATTACTTACAGAGGGAAACCAATACGGATATCAGCAGATTTCTCAGCCCAGACCCTAAAAGCAAGAAGGGCCTGGAACAACATATTTCAAGCTCTGAAAGAAAAGGGATGCCAACCAAGAATCTTATACGCAGCAAAACTTACCTTCAGATTTGATGATGAAATAAAATCCTTCCATGATAAACAAAAGCTTAAAGAATTCACAAAGAGAAAGTCTGCCCTACAGAACATTCTCAACAAAATATTCCAAGAGGAAGAAATGAAAAACAACAATCTCAGTCAACATGGGGAGGAATTACCCTAAAGAGTCAATCAAAGGAGAAACAAAGTTAAACTAAAAACCCCAACAAAGCTAAAATGGCAGGAAATACAAGTCATATCTCAATAATAACCCTGAATGTAAATGGCCTAAACTCATCAAACAAAAGACATATACTGGCAGATTGGATTAAAAAGAAAGACCCAACAATATGCTGCCTTCAAGAGACTCACCTCATAGAAAAACATGCCCACAGACTAAAGGTGAAAGGTTGGGAAAAAACATACCATGCACATGGACTGAGTAAAAAAACAGGAGTTTCCATCCTCATTTCAGATAAAGCAGACTTCAAGCCAAAGTTAGTCAGAAGGGATAAAGAAGGACATTTCATACTGCTTAAAGGAAGCATAAATCAGCAAGACATATCATAAATATTTATGCACCAAAAAATGGTGCATCCATGTATGTCAATCAGATCCTTCTCAATTTCAGGAATCAAATAGACCAAAACACAATAATACTGGGGGACTTTAACACTCCTCTCTCACTGTTGGACAGAACTTCCAAGCAAAAATTGAACAAAGAAACCATAGGACTCAATGACACAATCGCTAATTTGTACTTAACAGACATATATAGATAATTCCATCCATCAAAAAGTGAATACACTTTCTTCTCAGCAGCTCATGGGTCCTTCTCTAAAATAGACCATATGTTATGCCACAAAGCTACTCTTAGCAAATACAGAAACATAGAGATACTACTTTGTATACTATCAGATCATAATGGAATGAAATTAGATATCAATGAAAAAGTTAAAAAGAGAAACTACTCCAAGACCTGGAGATTAAATAATATGCTATTGAATGATGCATGGATAACAGAAGACATTAGAGGGAAATTAAAAGGTTCTTAGAGGTAAATGAGAACAAAGAAACAACATATCAAAATCTCTGGGACACTATGAAAGCAGTGCTAAGAGGAAAATTCATTGCATGGAGTGCATTTAATAAAAGAATGAAAAGTCAACAAATCAATGATCTCATACTACAGCTCAAAGCCCTAGAAAAAGAGGAACAGATCATCACCAAAAGTAGCAGAAGACAGGAAATAATTGAAATTAGAGCTGAAATCAATGAAATTGAAACAAGAGAAACAATTCAAAAAATTGACAAAACAAAAAGTTGGTTATTTGAAAAAATAAACAAAATTGATAAGCCCTTAGCCACACTAACAAAGAGAAGGAGAGAGAAACTCCAAATTACTAAAATTCATGATGGAAATGGAAATATTACAACAGACACAAGTGAAATACAAAACATAATAAGAAGCTACTTTGAAAATTTATACTCCAACAAAATAGAAAACCTGGAAGACATCAACAGGTTCCTAGAGGCATATGAGCCACCCAAACTGAATCTGGAGGACATACACAACTTAAATAGATCAATTCAAGCAATGAAATAGAAGAAGTCATCAAAAGCCTACCAACAAAGAAAAGTCCGGGACCAGATGGATTCACAGCCGAGTTCTACAAGACCTTCAAAGAAGAGCTCATTCCAATACTCCTCAAAGTTTTTCATGAAATAGAGGAGGAGGGAACCTTTCCAAACTCATTCTATGAAGCTAATATCACCCTGATACCAAAACCAGAGAAGGACACATCAAGGAAAGAAAATTTCAGACCCATATCTCTAATGAACAGAGATGCAAAAATTCTTAACAAAATTTTAGCGAATCACATACAAAAGAATATTACAAAGATAGTGCACCATGATCAAGTGGGTTTCATCCCGGGGATGCAAGGTTGGTTCAACATCCGGAAATCAATCAATGTAATTCACCACATCAACAGACTTAAGGTCAAGAACCACATGATTATTTCAATAGACACAGAGAAAGCATTTGATAAAATACAGCATCCTATCATGCTCAAAACACTAGAAAAAATAGGGATAGTGGGGACATTCCTTAACATTGTAAAGGCTATCTATGCTAAGCCCACAGCTAACATCATTCTAAATGGAAAAAAATTGAAAGCATTCCCCCTGAGAACTGGAACAATGCAGGGATGCCCTCTTTTGCCACTACTATTCAACATTGTTCTTGAAACTCTAGCGAGAGCAGTTAGACACACCAAAGAAATTAGAGGAATACAAATAGGAAAAGAAGAGATCAAACTATCCCTATTTGTTGATGACATGATTCTCTATTTAGAAGACCCTAAGAATTCCACCAGAAAACTTCTGGAACCCATAAATGAATTCAGTAAAGTAGCAGGATATAAAATTAATGCTCATAAATCTAATGCATTTTTATTTGTAAGTGATGCATCCTCTGAGAGAGAAATTAGGAAAACTACCCCATTCACAATAACCTCAAAAAATAAAATAAAATACTTGGGAATCAATCTAACAAAAGAAGTGAAAGACCTCTACAATGAGAACTACAGAACACTAAAGAAATAAGTTAAAGAGCATCTGAGAAGATGGAAAGATCTCCCATGTTCTTGGATAGGCAGAATTAATATTGTCAAAATGGCCATACTTCCAAAAGCACTATACAAAGGCAATGCAATTCCAATTAAAATCCCAATGCCGGACCTCAGAAATAGAGCAAGCAATCATGAAATTCATTTGGAGGAATAAGAGACCCAGAATAGCTAAAGCAATCCTTAGCAAGAAGAGCGAAGCAGGGGGTATCACAATACCAGACCTTCAACTATACTACAGAGCAATAGTAATGAAAACAGCATGGTATTGGCACAAAAATAGACAGGTAGATCAATGGTACAGAATAGAGGACACAGAGACAAACACACATAAATACAGGTATCTCATACTTGACAAAGGAGCCAAAAACATACAGTGGAGAAAAGACAGCCTCTTCAACAAATGGTGCTGGGAAAATTGGAAATCCATATGCAGCAAAATGAAAGTAAACCCCTATCTCTCACCCTGTACAAAACTTAACTCAAAGTGGATCAAGGACCTAGAAATTAGACCAGAGACTCTGCACCTAATAGAAGAGAAAATAGGTCCAAATCTTCATCACATTGGCTGAGGATCAGATTTCCTTAACATGACTTCCAAAGCGCAAGAAATAAAAGCACAAATAAATGATTGGGATAGAGTCAAACTAAAAAGCTTTTTCTCAGCAAAGGAAACAATCAGCAATGTGAAGACAGAGCCTTCAGAGTGGGAGAAAATCTTTGCTACACACCCTTCAGAGAGAGCACTAATCTCCAGAATCTACAAAGTACTCAAAAACCTTTACACCAAGAACACTAATAACCCAATCAATAAATGGGCCAAGGAAATGAACAGACACTTTACAGAGGAAGATCTACAAGCAATCAACAGATTTATGAAAAAATGTTCAACATCCCTCATTATAAGAGATATGCAAATCAAAACCACCTTACGATTTCATCTTACCCCAATTAGAATGTCTTTTATTAAGAATACAGGCAACAACAGGTGTTGGCGAGGATGTGGGGAAAAGGGTACACTCATACATTGCTGGTGGGAGTGCAAGTTGGTGCAGCCTCTGGAAAGCAGTGTGGAGATTCCTTAGAAAACTTGGAATGGATCCACCATTTGACCCAGCTATCCCACTCCTTGGTCTATACCCAAAAGACTTAAAATCAGATTACTACAGTGATGCAGCCACATCAATGTTCATAGCTGCTCAATTCACAATAGCTAGATTGTGGAACCAACCTAGATGCCCTTCAATAGATGAATGGCTAAAGAAACTGTGGATATATATACACAATGGGGTATTACTCAGCCATAAAGAAGAATAAAATTATGGCATTTGTAGGTAAATGGATGATGTTGGAGACTGTTATGCTAAGTGAGATCAGCCAATCCCAAAAATCGGAAGGCCGAATGGTCTCTTTGATAAATGAATGATGATGCATAATTCGGGGGGGAAGAGTGGCAAGAATGGAGGAAGGATAGGTAGCATAGAGGGAAGGGAGGGGTGGGGGCAGGGTGTGGGGGTACGAATAATAACAGAATGTGTGACAGACATCATTGCCCTGTGTACATGTATGAATGCACAGATGGTATGATTCTACTTTGTGTACAACCAGAGAAACAATGCTGTACTCCATTTGTGCTCAATGAATCAATAAGCAAATAAAAATAAAAAAGATAGATTTAGGAGAAAAAAAGTAATAGGCAAAAGTTTATTAAGATATTCTGGTAGGAAGGAATGAAATTTCAGGAGAGTTTATAAAGAGTGAGAGCAGATATCTTAGGAAGGTATGGGGAAGCAGCATTCCAGGCAGAAGGCGTAACAAATGCAAAGACTCAGAGGAAGAACTCAGTATGTTCTAGCAATTCTTGCAAGCAGGGTGAGCAACCATCTTGGTTTGCTGAGGACTGAGTATTCCCAGAACACTAGGCTTTGCCTATAATACTGGGGAAATCCCAAGGAAGAAAGGATAAGTGGGCATTCTGCTGAGAGCCACTTTGACCAGAGTGGATTAAGAGTTGGCAAAATGGTGGGAAATAGGTTCAGAAAGAGAGGTAGGGAGTTTTCAGACAATGTGAAGCTCATGGAATCTAGTAGCACTACAACTTTTGAGTGACAGAAGCCTTTGGAAGGATATTCTTTGGAGACCCACATAATCTGAACTATGTAAAGGACCTAATTCTTATTTTTTGTATGTACATAAGACACTGTTTCCTCTGAAGTCAAGACAACAGAGAAGGTTGAACAGCCATTCCCTGAGGCAAAATAAGTCTGAAGGTCAGAGTGAGAAAATTCCACTTGACTCACCTGCCTCCAGCTTGATTCCTGAGGACATACTTAGAAATAATTTTTCTAGGATTATCTATTTTTTGAGACTCTGAAGAAAAATGTCCACCCATAGAGGAAAATGTTAAATAAACTTCAGTGCCTTTGTTGACATAGGTAAGAGTTTGCAGACTCTGGCCGTTGACCCATTGGTCACTCCTCAGCCATTCTGAACTGGAAGAATATAATCACTAACATGCTTTGAGCTCAGGAGCTCTTCATTCAGCAGAAATGCTAAAGGCTTCTCTCATTACACTTTCTGTAGTAATGTCTATTTTTCTTTTGTAATGTAGTGTCTTCCCTGGAAAGCTCAAAGCAATTTATCTGAGCTATGGAAATGGCCTTATCTTTTGGCCCAGATGGAGATATATACTCCTTCATGGCTAGGAAAGACTACCCCTGATGGCCTGCTGTGTTCAGTCAAACTGTAACAGCAAAATACCTAAAATCTACTTCCCTTCGATGCTGTGGTTTTCCCCACTGTGTTTCATTTTTCTGAAGCATATGTGCTCAGAGATGATTAAAGAGGTAAAATAACTGAGTAAAGGAGGAAAGAGGTGAAGATCATGAAGGGCTGGATATTTCCAAGTCCTCCAACTGAAGGATTTCTCAAAAGAGGGGGGAGGTGTGATCTAAAAAAATGGAGAAAGTAAAGATGCCAAGAAAGGAGATGTTACAAACACTGTGTTCCTTATTTTCTATGAGCCTAGGTTCTCTATGAACTAGTCACAGACCATTTCTGATCATTTCTTCTAAGAAATGGAGACTGGAAACAAAAATTTGAAAAATAAAACTTACATTAAATTGTAAACATTTGTATCAAAGTGAAAGGATTTTTGGCAAATTCTTTATACTTTTAATTTCCATCTATGCCTTTATTGCTATGCTTTTAAGTTGAATGAAAATCAATATGTTGAGAGATGCATGTAGATGGAACCAAATATATTGTTGAATGTATCTAGTGGCTGCATCAAGACAAGAGCTTATTTAGGACATTAGGGTAGTCATCATTAAAATCTTATCTGAAGAATAACCCATGTATGACTATGTTTTCCAAGTTAGGGAGAAAGAACAAAGAAAATAAACTGAATATATGCAGCTCTGCACACAATAAGTGACTTTACACTGAATGCAAGTGTTAGGACAATTGTTAAGCATCTCAAAATCATACAGGTATTATCTGGAAAGAAGCAAGAGAAATTTGAAGAGAAGATGTTACCCAATCAAGTCTTGGAATGAGAGGGCACTGCCACAGAACTATGCTGTTTGATTTGCAAACTTAGTAATATTCAGCCAGGCACGTGTTCAAGAACAAGTAATGAAGAAAGTGTAGTGGTAGTTAGAAGCTCTGTTGGAGGAAATGGGGATCATTTACCATTTATGCACTTGGCACTTTACAATGTCTTATTTTATGCTCATAGAAACAATCAAGTATCTCCAGAAATTTGTATGACTTATAATAAAGACCATTAGTGCTCACTCGTATTCAGTCCTCATCTTCCTAGCATACATTTCTCAGGCGTCTTGATATTCTGGGGGCTATTGATCAGTTCTGACCAATGAAATGAAAATTAAAATGAAACTAGCCATTGTCTGAACAAGACAGTTATGAGCTTATGTATTTCTACCCCTTTTATCTTCAGAAAGTGAAGGCCATATACAGAGATGGTGGAGTCAACAAATGGAAGCAACCTGCATCCCTGAGTGATTGCTTGGAAGAACTGTCAGACCCTCAAGAGCTGCTGATCCACAGTGGAACTAGTTCAAGTAAGATGTAAATCTTTCATGCATGGAATTACAGAGATCCGAGAGTTTGTTTACTAAGACAAAGCAGAGCCTGTCCTTACTAATAAATACATTTTTCAAGGTACACTATAGGCAAAGAGTAGAAGTGATATTAAAATCTATACTTGCTGACTTCAAGGACCAGGTCTTTCTATCCTATCATATGACCTCCATTAAGTAATATGAAATTATAGCTCCTATGTGTTGATTCAGACTACATATTCTATAAACTCAGGAAAAAGTGCTTCTTCACTTTAACTCAGGGTTACATGTGATTGTTGGGAAGAGGATTTTCACCTTGATGTTGATGGAGATTATCAAAAAAAGAAAAGGGAAGCTGTGTGTTAAATCCAGGTTGTAGAGGTGGGAATGACAATGGATTATACGAGGAGGAGAGACATACATTAGAAAACCAATGTAAAATTAAAGTAGGGGAAAGCAATCATCTTGAGATTCTCCATGTCAGACTGAAGGACTTTGAGTTAAGGACAGAGGAAAATGATGGAGAAAGTGCAAGAACCAGAGTCAAAGGATTGTTCAAAGTAAAAATCACTGTGGCAAATATATCCCTGCTACCCAGAACAAGTACCTCTTCAAAGTGAAGAGTGTGTCCTGAATAATTTCTAAAGTTTCTTCCAGTTGTGTTTCTTCCAAGTCCCTTTTTGTGAATTTATTAGGGAATAGTAGAACCAATGACCTTCTATAATCATCAACTTTTTAATGAAATGGCTAACAATCATTTGAAAACCAGAACGTATAAAGATTTTTAAGCTTTTTTTTCCACAAGTAGTAATGTCAGAGGAATGATTGTGCAGCTATGGTGATAAATGTCAACCTGTCTATGGGTTAAATGGAATAGATGCTTTCCTGTCATTGCAAATAGGCACTGTGATCATTGCCTTCTGTGGAGTAATATTTATTCTCCTGAATTTCCAGGAATCCCAAATCAAGTCTTCTGCCCTCTGGTTCTTATTTTATTTCTCTTCAAACTATTTTCCTTTTAGAAAGTCCCTCTACTCAGAGGCAATGAGAAAGGTATCAAATATGACTGCATATGAGCATAGGCATACATTGACTGTCCTATAAATGCTAGCAATCTGTTGAACACTAAAGATTATATAAATCTTAGCAGCTTCACTGATGCTTCATACACAAGCAGCTGTTGTTTCTTGGTTGCCTGATTAAATATGCTGCAAAATTTCTCCCAAGAAAATCTCACCAAAGTTGATTCCAGCAAATCCTTCCTAACATCCTTGCTAGCAACTTCAGTTTCTAAGCAATTTAAAGGAAAGACCCAATCAATGGCAATTTTTTTTTCAAGGGGACTGCTCTTTCTCCTTTGGAGATGAGGCGTTTAAAACACCAGACCAAACATACGAGTCTTGGCTCAACCATTAACCAGTAGTCCCTCAACATTTCCAAAATAAAATGACTATATGTGATTATTTCTAAGATATTATGTGGTTTTAAATGTGTCTTTTACAATATGTCTATCTCTCTATGACTGTATCTGTTTCCATTTCTATTTCCCTCTCTCTATATTTATATGTATATATATATGTGCATATGTAGAGAGATATCTATATGCATATATAGATATATTGATATATATACATATATCAATAAGTAGGCCAATTATAAGCTACATATTTAGAATAAACCCAGAAGATATCTCTTGCCAAACCTAAAGCTTTCAAACCAACACTAAATTCACATTTGCAAAACATTCAATGAAGCAATGAAATCAAAAGTATGCCTAAAAGGTGAACTGCAAGAACATTGGTCACAATATCTGCCTAGGCAAGAGGTTTGGGGGCTTACTCTGACTTCACGTCTCAAGTGAGAAATCACTACCTTTGAGACTTACCTAACTTTCTTACTTTGGATTATATGCCATTTTTAAATTCTTCTTTGGTTCCCAGTTGCTACCATCATCATATTTGATTTTCCATTCAAACATTCCATTACTTTTAAGGAATAAACCATGACTGCCTTGATCATTGCACCTTAAATGTTGGCACAGTGATTGGTACAGTGTGTTCTCAATTTAAAAAATAAACTGTTGAATGAATGAAACATTACACATAAAATGCATCGTAATCTTAGAAGCAGTATATGCAAATTATGACACATTCTTATGACAGACTTTCAACAAATGCACATTTTCTTTCCTGCCACAAGACTTTTATTTATTCTGTTCCAAAGCCTGGAATTCTTTCTCTAGTATCTTCCCTAGAGTCTGCTACTTCCCCTTCTACCATCTGGTGATGGAGCAGTTCTTCAGGAACCCTTCTTTGACCAACTTGACATATCTAAATCCTTTATTTCATGCTCTTATATGCCTTCTTATATGCCTTTAAACTTAATAATTTTATACATCAGTGTATATTTGTTTGCTTAATGTATGGCTCACAACTACAGAGAAAGTCTCATGGCAGCAGGGGCCCTGAATAGGTTCGCTAATCACTGTATATCCAAGGTCTAATACAGTAACTAGACTATCAAAGGAATCCAATAATAATTTGCTAAGTGAGTGAATAAGTGACCAATATTTATAAAAGGTTTAAAGAGTAATAGATTTCTAATAATATTCCAATTTTGTATAGAAAATAAAATATGTTGTATTGACCAATAATGACTAAATAGAATATAAAAAGAAATTTGGTAGATTTTCAAAGATGATGAGATTTATTCATTAAGGGTATGTTTCCTTGTTATTGTTTGTTCTGCTTCCTGGTCTCCCAGAGATAAATTTGTTCTTCTGAATTAATATATCCAACAAGAAAAAATAGTATTGTGTACATATACTCAGAAGTTGGGTCATTTTATCAGAAGCATTCTCTGCTATGTATTATTTGATTTATATATTAGTTCCTTGAGTTTAGGTACTGTGAAATGATAATCCAGATAAAGGCAATATTCACTGGCATATCTATTTGTGCCCAATATTGATTTGGTGTGCCTGTGTATAAAGGGTTAACATTAGGCTAGGCAGATTCAGAATTGGAAACTCAGTGTCAGTAATCTCACAGCACTGTTTCCTTGGAAACTATAGAGTTAAGATAAATGTGGAATGTTGTGTCTGCTTCATCTGCTATGTAGAATGACACCTGGATTGGAGCAGCTGGGATTGGGCATGAAAGCCTTGGGCCTGTGTAAATAGAAATATAAAAATTGACTGGGAAATTAAGAAGCAGTATTTCTGAGTTAAAATGGCCCACACACTTCCAGGCTCTTAACAGAGGCAGGCATGCAGGTCCTGTATGGGTGTGGGGCTAAAGAATCTATGAACACAGGGAACTGTGGACCTTCTCATGAGATGAAGATAGTGCAAATGCCAAATACCCAGTCCTTTAAAATAAAATAAATTTTTCTTGGATGGAGGTCTATTTGTATCTCATGAACTCAATTGCCTTCTGAGCTTGTAGTAATCTAAGACCTTATCTCCAAAACCAGATCTATACCTTCACCTGAAGAAAGGCTTTCACAGTACAAACTCCCCAGGAGGTCCCACTTTGCATCTAGAAGGCTTTCTTCTTGCCTCTATCACAACAGCTAATGTTCTTGGTAGCTTAGGATTAGCAGCATCGTCATAGAAGACAGAACAGATTCATATCCCAGCCCTGCCATTTCCTGGCTGTGTGGTCTGGGAAGTCACTTCATTTTCACATCAGTTTCCCATTCTGCAAAATGGGAAAATTATTTCTCATGCTGGAGAAATAATAGAAAACACAACTAAAAATGCAATCCCTGCAGTCAGACTTCATCAATTGAACCACCATTAATTAAAGGGCTATGGGGCCATGTTACCAAGCCTCCCTATATCTTAACTTCCTTATCTACAAAATGGCGAGAACAATTACACATACGTTAGAGAGTTGCTGTGAGGATCTATGTGTGTGTACAGTGTATGTTTATGTGTGTGTTTGTACATACACATGCATACAACACACATACATACCTGTGTATATATATATATATATATATCAGATTTGATACAATGCCCAGGATATAATAAGCCATTAAGAAATGCAAATTAACTATAATTGCACTCATATTCAAATTTTAGCTGAAGGATTCTTATTCCAGTATTTTTACTTCATCAAAAATAATGACATATTAGGTCATCAGCCTGAGAAGATAAAATAGTAACTGAAGGATATAAAATCCAAAGACACAAGAGAAAACAAACAAACAAAAAAAAACCACAACTAATCCATAGTGGTTACTTGTCCTTTTTTAGACTGGAAAAACAATGGGTTTGTGATGAAATAAGACAGCATAATTTACAAGTAGCAAGTTAATTGAAGAACAAGAGAACCAGGGCACATCCAAAGTCGCCATGGTGACCCAGAACAAATCATTTTGATTGACTCAATCTATGTGATATTTGCTCCTCTTTGTTTCATAAGCAATTTTACACAAGTGAATACATCCCTTCCTTTCTCTGTGGGGATATGGACTTCATTTTCTCTTCTATCAAATGAGAGGGTCAGATGAAACGATTTCCCAGTCACCTGTAGTTACCCATTACCCATTTGAGCTACGGAAACTCAAGATATGAACTTCCAAGTGTCTAGTCTCATTGGAAGAAAATGTACATACACACACACACACACACACACACACAAACACACCCCTACACCTTTTCAAAAGAAACAGTGAAAATGTGTAACTCAACTTCCCTTTTAATTAGTCATTCTGGAAATTTTTATTTTAAGATTTGTGAAACGTGTATTCTTCATCTACTTATTTTAAGTTTTGTGAAGAACTTCCATTTTCCAACATGGAAACTGAATATTGAATCTAAAGTCATGTCTGCTTCCCACGCAGTCCAATTCTGAAATGTTTTCATGACATTTTCATCGGGTCAATAAATTACTTTGCAATTTATATTTGCCTTTCCTCCCCCTCCCCAAGCAGAAATAAATAAATAAATACAAATGAATCTGGTCTCAGCTGTGGAGATTTTTCTAGCTGCCTCCCACCTGTATTCACCCAACTCACCTGGCAGCTGTTCATAGAGATCATTTCAATTAAAGGAGAAATCACTTTTAATCAGGGATGCTGGTCAGCTTATCTGTCCTCTATTGTGGCAAAGTTTTCTCAAGTTCCACAGATGCACAGTGGATGATTCAAACTCCTTTGTTATGCATTACGCCTATACAAGAAATTAACATGAGGGGTCTGGCTTAGAAATAATTAATTGCCTTTCTGCATCTGGGGAGAAGTTCTTCCACTACAGCTCTTAGGCAATGGAGGGTGCTGTGGGAATGTTCCTAGCCAAGAAGCTCATAGATAACTGAAACCATTGGTTAGAAAGACTCCTGTACAATAGACCTACATGCATTTATTATCATTATGGTTTTTTTCTGTTGGGAATGGGGTCAGAAATTAATAGACTGCCTACTTGTGCTGTGCCCATCCTACGTGGAAATCTGATCTATAATATGACAGGGAGGAGTGTGAGCTTTGGAATTCAAATAACTTTGGTTGAGGCACACACTTTATAGCTCATTATGCACTTGACATTGTTGAGGCCTGGCCTTCACACCTGAAATATGGGGAAAAAAATGTTCTTTATAGAATTCCTGTGAGAATTAACCATAGTTAATTCACATAAGGTGCTTGATAATGTGCTCAATGAATAATTATTACTCTTGGTATTTAGAGGCCTATATCATGGATGTGATTTCTCTGGATTCACTCAATTTTATGTGGTAAAGCACTCATCCCAGAGTTCTAAGCTATATCTTCCAAAACATCCATTTTAGCATAAGACATAAAACAGTGTCAAAAATAAGAAGGTTCTCACCCTTATTCCTATAGAGCTATCTGAGATTGAGTATTTATTGTAAGAATGAATTTTTGCTATATAGCATCATATTAATATGTTTTAGCATCATATTAATGTGTTTTATATTCATGTAAAGGGCAGTGAGTGAACTTTGTGTCCATGTACAAATGGGTATGGTAATGAGCTTTGTATGCCTAGAAGACTAATGGTGCACAGGTGTATTAGTCAGGGTTCTCTAGAGGAACAGAATCAACAGGAAGTATGATTTTAAAAAGGGGATTTATTAGATTGGCTTATAATAAGACCAGTAGCTGGATAGTCCAGCTGCACAGTCCAAGAGGTAGAAGCCCCAGAACAAGAAGGATCAACAGTGCTACCCTAGTCTGAGACCAAGGCTTCTGGAAACTACCTGGAGAATCAGTGGCAGAGTCCACTTTGGAAGAATGAAGAAATGAGAGTCCGATATCCTCAGACAATTCAAGCAGCAGTCAAGAACTCCTTCAAGAAGAGTCAAGTTTCCATCTGCATGTGCTTCCTTTTTTCTTCAAGCTTTTATTCCATCCAAGCCACCATCCCACTGGGCAGTGCTGCACACTTAGGAAGGGTCTCCAGTTCACTATCCCACATTCCAATCATTCCTAGACATGCCCTTACTGACACACCCAGTAGCCTCTTAATCATGGGCATCTCTTAATCCAATCAAGTTAGCCATTCAAATTAACCATTACAACAGGGAAGGTGGAGAGATCAAGAAAAGGCTGCTGTTGTGATCAGCAGAGATCCTTGCTTAAGAAAGGGCATTTTTCAGTACATTGGCTCTTCAAACATTGCCAGACTGCCCCAGTATATTACAGACCCACACCCTGAAGTCTGTCACGTGGGGAAGGATATACTCCATGTTTCTGCTAATATTTTTATCCATGCATGGCAACAGGAGCACTTCATCAGTCTTCAAACGGCAGTGTTAACTCTTCTCTTCCATCTATATGACTGGAGATGCTTCTCATTGTTACCTGGAAGGGTACTCCAGACAAATTTCTAAACAGTCATGGATAGAAACAGCAAAGATTTGATAAAATATCAAGGTACTTACATATTTTAGGTGTAACAAAATAAGCTTATATTCTATATGAGGACATCTGTTTCATTGTGATTTTTTACAATTATTAAAGTGTTTATAAGCTTGCACATGTAAGAAAATACCAAAGCCCTTCTGGAACAGCTCTAGCTTGCCTTGGCTAAAGAAGGCTATTTGAGTCTATCTTCCAAGTGTGAATTTTGCATATGGACATAAATAGGAAAAAGATATAGAATCAGGCACCCATATGTTTCAACCTTGAACCTGTTTTACTAAGATGGAATTACCCAGAGGGTACTTTTAAATTCATGACATAAAACTAGGCATTTAATATGTGCTCACTTCATATGATGTTTATCTCAGTTCTGACAATGCTATTATCCTCATTTTAAGATTGAGAGAAACTGATGCTCAGAGAAGGTAACTAACCACCCCATGACCTAATAGCAAAAAAGCCAGAAATGGATTTTCAATTCATTGATGCAAAGCTTGATCTATTTTTTTCTTAATTAAAAGGGGAGTGGGTGTAGAGAAATGGGGTCTGAGTGATAACAAAGCCTTGCTATGTCTGCAGAGGTCTTTCTTAATGCAGTCACCTCTTTTAAGATCCTAAAGATTGCAAAACATGGGTGCCTTTTTGCACGCATGCCTTTATTTCATGAGTGCCTACTATTTTCTAGCACTGTTCCAGGTCCTGATGAATACAGAGACAGAATGGGGGAAGTCTTTCAAATAAGCCTAATAATCAACAAAGCCATCTATAGAACAGATCAACTTTAAGACTAATGACTAATATTTTAAATCAGTGCTCTACCCAATGGTAAATCCTCTTGTTTGTGTTCCATTTTGGAAGCAAGTGCAGGATCCAGAGCGTGAACTGATAAGCATACAACCTGACTTAGCCCCCCAAAACTGTTTGAATTTTGTCCAGTTGTAAACCTTATATCCGGGGTATACAGAACAATAGTAACATTAATAACTTTTTCTAACCTTCTCTGGAGAAGAGTTGGTTCTTTGAAAACCAGTCATTAACTCATCAATTATCACATTTGGGACTTTCAATCTCCCTTACTGATTAAATCGTTTGCATAATAGCACACAAATCATCCATTTTGGGAAAAAAAATAAACACAAAAAAATTAAACCCGCCTAACAGAATGGAAGTTTTGAAGATGGAAAAAAATATATAGCACCACGCCATGGAAACAACTATCAAAATAAGCCTCAGCATTTAGACTTAATTACTGATTCTTGTACAGTATGTGTATAAATAATTTGACTTTGTAAATAAATGCTGATATCTGACAGCTACTTAGGAAAATAAAATTTTGTTATGAAGCCTTAAATTCTATTTCATTATGTGTTATAAATACAAAATTAGCCCAGAGAACAACATGAGAATCCCTCATTTGATTATAAAATTACTTTGCTTTACCAAGTGAATATGAACTGATTTTGTTGTTGGTTTTACTCCCCAAGCATGTTTTAGTTCTAGATTTGTTTTTTGAGAGCACAGTTCAATCTTTTCATTCCAATCCCATTATTCCATAGACATTTAATAATCTTTCAGGGATTCCTTCTTGACAAGGTCATCAAACTGGTCCATCCTTTCCCTCCTGCTGACAGGTGGACATTCAAGGCCTTCTAGTATTAAACTCTCTTTCCAACATTATCTTCTACTCTGCCCATTCAAATTTGTCTTCCATTTTTATATATTTTTTATTTTCCAGTTCTGCTCCTCTCATCTATGACTTTCTTCAAAGTCACAATACCAAGTAGTATTTCAGCAAGCCAAACACAACCCCCTAACAAGATCTATTGATTCAATAAATAAGTCCAAATAAATATACCTTTTAAGCTGAGATAAACCACAAATGCTGGAGAAGGTTGGGAGACTGATATAAGACACTCAGATTCAGTGAGGTCGGTTACTAGAGTATACCACACAGCCTAAAAATAAGCAGTTCAAAGAAAACATAGGATCAAGATTTCAAGCAAGAAGATGAGGGTATGTAATACTTTCTCTTTTGCAGAGATAACACTGAAAAATTAGGTCATAAGTTAGCCTGTTAGAATGAAAGTCTTCTGATAGATTAGCTTAGAGCCATAGACTGACAACTTGTGGCATAAGTGTCTGAGGGATTAACCAAGCCAAGAGTCAAGGCTGCATTTATTGGCATATCTGAATTTTTCACTCTGCAGATTTTCGTATTCTTGCATTCTATTTCTTACTGCAACACTGGACTTCTAGAGGCCTGTATAGCAGCCTACCATATAAATAAAATAGCATGAGTTTTTCTGCAAATATAACCCCAAGGCTTCTCACCTAAATAGACACCCTTTTAGCTAACCCTCCAACCTGATCACAACTCCTGAACTACTTCTAAGTCATTTTAAGATAATGTTTCAAAGCCAATATGAAATACCAAAAATAAAGGACATTTTCTAGACACATCCATTATTCCTGCAACTAAGAGTAAGTAACCGTTCCCTCCAAACCATCAAGCCCTACTTCGATTGTTGTCTTGGATCCTCACATTCTACATTCCATAGAGTGTGTATCTAATTTTTTCTACCAGATTTGGAGCTCTTTAAAAACAAAGATTTGGATTTGATTCACCTTTATTTTTTCCTGATTGCTTAATACAGGACAGAGTGAACAATATTATTTGAAACCACAGATAGGAGAAAATCTAGTCACTTTTGGTATCTGGACATGTGTACATAAAGCCAGATAATGGCCAGAAATTTTATTATGCCAATTATTAAAAGAAAAAAAATGAGATGAGTAACAGAATGTTGGTTATTTTGCTGGTTGACAAAAGAGTTAATTCACTTTTTCCAGATGCCTGTCATCCCTGTTCAATTCTGAATCCTGTCTGTCTGTCCCCACCAACATCATAAACAGAGTAGCCAAAGAGAATATCACAAATGTTGTCAGATATTAAATGATAGGAATACTTAGGGAGTAAATGTACATGGCTGGCCCACTGTTATAGGAATGCTCTGAGAAAGAAACATATCTGTATTTTTAATAAATGGAATTAGACAAACTGGACTTCGTACAATTCCTAAATGAAATAATTAACAACATAAGATCAGCTATTATCAAAAAGACAAAGATAATAAGTGTGGTAAGGATATGAAAAAAGGGAACCCTTGTACTCTGTAGGTAGGAATGTAAATCAGTACAGCCATTTGGGAAAATAGTATGAATGTTCCTCAAAACACTAAGAACTACTATACGATTCAGCATTCCCACTTCTAGGTATAAATCTAAAGGAACAAAATCAGTATATTGACCAGACATTTGTTCTTTCATGTTTAGCAGCATTATTTGCAATAGGAAACATAAGCAACCTCTATCTATCAACATATAAATGAATAAAGAAAATGCAGTACATATACACCATTGAATACTACTCAGCCTTTAAGAAGGAGGAACTTCTGTCATTTGTAATGTTGATAAATCTGGAGAACATTCTATTAAGTGAAATAAACCAGACACAAACAGACAAATGCTGCATGATTTCACAAGTGGTACCTGAAAAAGTCAAATTCATAGAGGCAAAGAGTAGAACGGTGGGTACTGCAGACTGAGGCTATGAGGAAAGGGTTGGGGAGGTGCTGGTCGAAGAGAACCAAGATGCAATTATACAGGTGGAGGAAGTTTTAGTGATCTGTAGCACAGCATGGTGAATGTAGTTAGTACCTTTCAAACAGGTGAAAGAGTACAGTTTGAATGCTGCCACCCAAAAAGAAAGTGACAAATAGCTGAGGTGACAGGTATATTCACTGGCTTGATTTAATATTTCTATAACATATACATGGACCAAAACATCATGTTGTACCCCACAAATACATACAATTGCTATTTATTAATTAAACTTTAAAAAATTACTAAAGAAATAACAACTTCAGTCTGAAGATAAAACAGAGAATATGGGAATGAAAGAAAAGCATTGTTTTGTCTATTTCTTGCTGATCACACAACAAAGAGAGAGAAGATAAAGGGAAGGAATTGGCATATAGAGCAGGTACCTGTGTGCTGGGTACTAAAGGCGCTTGATGTTGCATAGGTAGTGAAATCCTCATCACAGCCCCATGAAGTCTCCATTTCACCAGTGAGGACATCAGGAAGTGGAGAGGAACTTGCCCCGGATCACACAGTGGCAGAGTTTAGGTCCAAAAGCAGGCATCTCTGACTCTAAAGGACATGCTGCCAGCATCTTTCAGTTGAATGAATATAGTACTCATTTGTGAAAATTAAGAGAAGATAGCAAATTGCAGAATGACTATTTAAGGAGAAAAGTGAAATTGTTCTGAGAAACCAAAAATGGACTGGGGTTGGGAAGAAGTTCTGGTGCCAGGGAGGTTAATTAAGAGTAGATATTTAATAAAGTTTTCATTGAAATAGCAGAACGGCAGCTATAATCAGATCCATGAGAAGGGTAAAATATACAGACTCCTGGTGTGTGAAGGACAGAGCTATTCTATTTCTGAAATCAAAACAGTAACATGAAGAGATTACAGTTTGACCCATTTCCTGGCATAAGAACTTGGTATTTCCAGATTGCTTCAGAACACCAATAACCTTACCACAGCTTGAAAATATTATTTAGGATCAACAGATCTGCAGGCAATGTTGGGAGTGGATGCTGAGGCACTTGAAACAGATTTATCTATTACTTAAATTAAAAAATGTTATTAATGTCTTATATGCAGAGATAGCCTGGGGACCAGATGGCTGTACAATCCCATATTATAAAGCTCACAAAGCACATTTGATTTGGGTTTTGAACTTACAGTTTTCACATTTTAAAAAAGAATTTTATTGAAGCCACATATAGACCCTATTCTCGGTGATTAAAAATGACTTTTAAATACTTCTAAAACAATTTATAGGAGACAGAAAGCACAGATTTATTTCTAGAATGATTTGTGGGGGCCAGTGATCTGGCATGAATTGTTATTTTCCTCAGATATTTATGTTCTCCTTTAATGCAAATTATGGAGGGTCAAAGTGCTTTTGTTATTAGGGATTGAACCCTATTTCAAGATTCTGCAGGTCACTGTGTTCCTAAAGGGGGATATATTGCTTTAGGAACACATGGGAAAAAATATGTCTACAGAATGACAAACTATTCCAATGAAAACTGAAAGTTACAATGTATTTTTCAGGTACTTGGAAATATCTGG
Source organism: Glaucomys volans (assembly GCA_020662805.1). Lineage (NCBI taxonomy): Eukaryota > Metazoa > Chordata > Mammalia > Rodentia > Sciuridae > Glaucomys > Glaucomys volans. The sequence goes on along the minus strand of JAJEJO010000434.1, from coordinate 157,867 downwards.
ATGTTTGTCAGAGTAAACCTCCTTAAAAGAACTTTATATTTAGTTATAGATATATGATTCACAGAGATATTTGTCTGAAATTTATCACTTTTGTCTAAATTAATGATAGCTTTCCCTCAAAATAAGTATTCAATAATGATATCCTAAAAGTGATATGAAAAGCATACATACACTACCTATAAGGGGAAATGTAGTTCTTAACAGCATGGACTATGGACTGGAGCAGACCTGGGTTTACATCCCAGCTTCTCTATGTCATAGTGACATTGTTGTTACACATTTATATTAACTTCTATGGTATTTAATTTTCTAGTTTGTGAAATGAAAGGTTATTTTAATAAATTAATTAATTTTTGTTGCACTGGGGTTTGATCCCTGGGGAATTCTACCACCAAGCTACATCCTTATCCCTTTTTTATTTTATTTTGAGGCAGGGTCTCACTGAGAACTTGTCATCCTCCTGACTCAACCTCACAAGTCACTGAAATTACAGGCATGTGTGTGTGCTCCTGCATCTCACTGAAATGAAAGTTTAAACAAAATGATTTAAACAAAGTACATATATATACATATGCATATATATAATACTGGAAACATAGTAATTAATTAATATTAGCTATTTTTAAATTAAGTCAAAGTCACATGAAAAGACCATATTTGTAGGTAAAATGGTCACAGAAGCTTATATGATATCTTATGGTTCAATCTAGCATTATAAATGCCAAATGTCCAGAAAGGGTGAGTAGAAAGTGAACACCTAACTTGTTGAACCTATCAAAAGAGAGAAATTTCCCAAAAGGTGGAAAGGCATCCAGCAACATTTATACACATACAGCAATACCCATAAGCCCAGAAATGGTACTCAGTTTTGAGAATGCCAAAAATCAAATTAAATAATGGGACAGAAGGAGAATTTTTAGGTAAAATTTGAATATTGAAGATAGTAGGAGGAGTAACTAATCAGGCCTATAACTAATTATAGGCCTATAATTTTTGCTTATAATTAAAAATAAATTTTAATAGATCAAAATGGAATAAGGAGAAAACAATATGAGAAATAATAAATTCAGAATTTTTTTCTTAACTGACTATATTATCTATGATCAAATAAGGAAAGATAGTTCAATAGCAGAAGTTACAGTTTGGATATGAGGTGATCCCCAAAAGCTCATGTGGGAGACAAAGAAGGAATGATAAGAGGTGAGATGATCAGATTATGAGAGGTGTAACTTAATCAGTGGATTAATTTGTTTAATTTATTAATGATTTGAATGAATTAATGGGTGTTCACCGTAGGCAGGTAGGGTGTGGCTGGAGGAAGTGGGTCACTGGGGGCATGGCTTTAAGATTTATATTATCCCTGCATCCTTGTGCTCAAGTTCTGCTTTCTGGCTGCCATGTCCTGACGTGCCACACCTTCCACTATGATCCACCGTGATATTCTGTCTCACCTGGAGCCCAGAGCAACAGAGTTAACTGACCATGGACTGAACCTCCAAAATCATGAGCCGATATAAAATTTTCTCCTCTAAATTTTTCTTCTCAGGTATGTTGCTCACAGCAACTCAGGGCTCACTAACACAATAGCCAAGAATCTTCCTTCTACTTGCCCATGTCTTTTTTTCCAATTTTTAAAACCTATATTTGAACATGTTTGTTTGCAGTTTTTCATACCCACAAACAAAAGTAGTGAAAATATATATTTATTTTTAATTCTTATAAATTACCAGCAATACCCATCCTACTTTTCACATGCTTTTAAGTCCTACTAGTGGTCAAATTTTATCATGGTAGTTACTGGAAAAATACCAAGAATATTCAAGAAGTGGAAAAAAATGAAAAGTGTATTTAAATTCATTTGATAAGGGTTACTTGTTCCCTAAAAGCTTGGAATAGTCTAGAATTTCTACAACCTCTGCCTATACCCTCCAATTCTATTTCTGTCAGGTACTTATGCCCCTGTCATCATTCAAATATAAATGTTCTTCTATTCACAAAAATGAAAGTGTCCCTGAGATTGCTGAATATAATGGAACATTCTGCAAATTGAATGTGTTTTATATTTGCTTCCAAAATATAAGATTTTCCAAGAACCAAACAATGCTAACTAGACACATTGTACCTGCCTCACATTCTCAAAACAGGATAAATATGCATAAAAGATAATTAAATTGAATTATCAAGAAGTACAACAGAAAATTTCCACAGAATAGGTTACAGGGATCAGAATTTTTTCAAGTATTCAGATTCATTCATTCATTCATTCATTCATCCATTCATTCATTTGAGATGCATTAAACTTCTGCCATTGTGCATGGAATTGTGAGCAAAAACACTAAAAAATTGTGGCTTTCATTAAATTTGCAATCTGAAGAGAGAACAGATGATAACCCACAAGGAAATAATACTTTAAACTGAGATAAGTGGTATGCAGAAAACAAATGATGCACTACAAAAAAAGAACTTTTTCTTGCATAAGTTTATGAATTTGTTCACTAAGGAAGCAGCATTTGAGGTAAAGGATGAAGAGTGAGGGAGTTAGAAGGAAGTTGGAAAAAAACATCTGAAGATCCAGAAATTGGAAGAAAAATGGTTTGTTCTGAAATCTGTCCAGCCAGAGTGGAACATGGGTCTCAGATGAGGTTGGCCAGGTGGGCAAAATCCAGAAGAAGAGTCTAAATGCCATGTTAAGGATTTTATCTTATTTTTTCTTATGGGAAAAATGACTTACATAAGTACAAAAAATCAGATTTCTGCTTAAAATTTTCATTCCAATGGGAGGGTGGAAAGTAGCAAAGAGAAGAATCCAGGTCAGAGACAAACACTGTCATCCTATCAAGAGATAATGGTGATAAAAGAATCAACAAACTATGCTTATTAGTTGCTTCTTATTTTAACTCGTTACTTCTTATCTTCTTAACTAATAACTTATGGTTGCTAGTTACTTCTTACCTTTTCACAGGTAGCATAAGGTATAGACAAAAGTTGGGGAAGGGGTTGCATTTCCTGGTTACAGGTTAGTTGTATCAACTCAACATTAAGAGACAAGGAAAATTTGAAAAATATTTTTCTCCACAAGTTTCAGTGTTATTTTAATCTTCTAAATTAATTTATTGCATAAATTCAACTATCAGGAATTTAATGTGTTGGGTTGACTTATGATAAATGGTGCCTTCTAGATTTTAGTTCGTTGGGAATAAAGGGCAAATTCAGGAATCTTTGACAAGAATCTCAAGGAAAATGTGAAAAGGCAAGGAAGGAGTGGTTGAAAGGACACAGGGAAGCACATGTGGGATTTGATAAAAGGAAATATAAAATTTTCAGGTCCCTATGATGTATATCTTTCTGAGTCTAAAATTCCTCTCATATACTTTCTTTATACACATTTCATTCTCTTCTCTTCAAACGGACTTCCTCTGCTTATTTTTACAATCAGTGTGTCCAAATTACTTATGGCTTGATTTGCCATGGTGAACCTCCTATTCTGACATGCAATTACTTTTCAACCCTCTTCCTTCCGAATTCAGATCTTTGTTTCTTGGTCCAAGTTCTCTTTGCTATAATTGGATAAGTGTCTCCCCAGAGGTGTTAAAGTTTGAGCTCCAACCCATGGCTCTATTAGGAGGTAGTGGAGGCTTTAAGAGGTGGGGCCTAGTGAAAGATCTTAGGTCACTGAAGCTGTGTCCTTGAAGGGAATAGTGGGATCTCAGGCCCTTCCTTTCTCTTTGTTTTCTAGTTGGCAGGAGGTCAGGAGCTGGTTACAACAGTATGCTTGCTGCCCTGATGTACTACCTCACCAAAAGGACAAAGTCACAGGGCTAACCAATTGTGGACTACAACCTCTAAAACTGTAAGCCAAAATAAACCTTTACTCTTTTTTGTGTTAACTATCTCAGGAATTTTGTTATAGTAATGTTAAACTGACTAACAGAAGGAGTAATTTTAATCTATAGCTGCTTTTCATTTGATTTGAGAACCTATTTGGGAAATAATTCATTATCACACAGGGAGATTTTGGTAAACATGACCATTTTAGAGACTAATCAACTCATTAATTTAGAAGAGAAAGCTGAGCCTAGAAGAAGCTGAGTTCATATCACAGATTAAGAACAAAATAACAATAATCACTTCTCAGTCAGAGCAAAGAAACAAAACCTTGAGTTTCTAAGTTAACCAATACTTCTACAAAAGGATTTTGAAAGGAAATGCATATAAAAATAATGCTTAACAACTTATCATGAAACTTCCTGAGTAAGCACGAGTGTTCCTTGGAGAACTTTGATTTCTCTTCGTGCTGTCAAATTTCATAATAATGCCCAACCACCTAAGCTAAGAAACGCTAGGAAAGCTAAGGACAGAATGTAGCTTCCCACTTTCCCCATACACACATCACCTGCTTGAAGCTGGGCTTTAAAGTTTGGAATGTGGAGAAGACAGGCACTCTGCTGACCTGAGTCTTATTTTTCTTTTCCCTTGTTGACACCATCGCTAGTCCAGTATTGGAAGATGGAGGCGAGAAAATGAGATATCGCTCTTAGTTGAGTGGGAGTCAATCGCGGAGGAAGATGGCTGGGGACAACTCATAAAGTGCACTCCAATTTTCAACTCCCTGACCTCTCATGTGCAGGATAGACACTCTGGAGCCATCTAGTGGCGGAACACCATTGAAGTAAAACTCCAAGAAGAGCCCAGGTTTAGACTTGAGCAAAAGTCCAAATGCAACTCCTGGGGACTTTATCTCTCAGCATGATCTCCCACAGATGCGTCATCCTTGCAGGAAGGCCGCTCTTGCTGCAGACTGCCTGGTTCGAGGAAAGCAACCAACGTCCTTTCACCCGACCTCCTTTCCTCTGACTACAACTTCCTTGAGCACTAATCTGAGGTGTGCATCATTTGGTGACCTAAATAGGGTGGAATTTATAAGCAGTGGTTATTTTTAAAACGGAACTCATTAGACACAATAAAAATACAAGATGGTGTTCATCCAGGAAATTATAACATGTTGCAGACTTTATCATTGACTCCTAATTAGCTCCATATATTTTTAAATGAATAATTTGGGGCTGAAGTTAGGTAGTAATGGGGTCATTGAGTGGCTTTAAGTTATTAGGGTAGTGTTTATTTCGGTTTACATTTATAGGGCTTGAAAAACAGGAGGAATGGAGGCATTTTTTTCTGTCCCTGACACTGAAAGCTAGTCCTCTCTGTTGACAATTGGACTGGAGCAGACTAAGTTGCAATTCTTGGAAGAGATTTTTCTTGGAACCTACATTTGTCACTTCTTTCTGTTCACTTCACTTCATTCCATTAACTTGGTAATTTAGTAGGATCTAGGGAAGTTGTTCTTAAACTTGAACACGCATCAAAATCAACGTAGGTCCTGTTAAAATGCAGATTGCTGAGCCTCACCCTCAGAGTTTCTGTTTCAGATAGGTCTGGTGCAGGGTCCAAGAGTTCACATTTATAATAGATTCCCAGGAGACACTGATATTATTGACTGAGGACTATGCTTCATAAACTATTGTGGAGAATTAGAGCATGAAGGTTGACATTATTTCACTGACTTAACGACAATATGTGAACTTTTTTTTAGAGCTCTCCAGTGTGCAACGGATTTTTGTTGACAATCCCCTTTTTTTATATATATATAGACCTGATTCTTCAAATGAGATTCACAGAATCCCAATGAAGACAGGTAAAAACAGAGCTGTTCTTATTAAAATGAACCTGGAAGAATGGTGGTTCCTTTTTCCTTCATTGCTCCCCACAAATTTCCACCAAAGATTATGGAGATCATCTCTGCAGAAACCCTAAGCTCTCACAGAGCAGTTGGGAAATCAAAGTGGCTGTTAATGTGACATCTGTCCCTTTAACTTTCCTCACCCCACAACAGCCTCAGCTCCTCAGGAGTTTCTGTGTCTTATCCAGCCTTCTGTCTCCAGACTCAAATTTTGCCATTTTTTATGAAATCCTCCTTTTTCATCTCACCATTCCATTGGATGGGGTGAAGGGCATTATGACATAAATGAGTGTGCATTTTTCTCTTGAGAATAACACTTGATTATGAAATTTGTTTCTCAATCCTAGCCCATGATATATTGGAAATAATATAAAGCATCCATACTGCATGAGGAGTATCTTCACATAGCTCTGTTCTCCTGCACTTCCAGGAGTATGACCTCAGAATCTGTCTGCCCTGGCCTTGGCCACCGCTACCAGATGACCACTGCTTCCCACCAACTCTTTCAACAAGCATAGAGCAGCTCATTTTATTGACACATGATATATTATTTGGGAACACTTTTGAACTAGAGCTTTTTAACTCAAGTTTCTTTCATTCAATAGCTCAGTGCTAGTTTAGAATACAGCAGAGAAAGAGAGGAGAGAAAGCCAGTTAAGAATTGTCAGATTTTATTAAATTACTTATGAGGACATAAAACTCTGTGAATATCTGATGTATATATTTATCTTTACCTCCTCTTCAAGTGAATCCTTGAATCTAAAACATTGCTCAAAAACAGAAAATTGGAAGTTTCTATATTTCTGAGTCCTGGGGTTGCACTGGAGTATAAATTTGGAGCAATTCACTTCCAGCTGCAGAATTCTACATTACTTTTTGTGGAATAGTAAACAAAGAAGAAAATTCTCTTTTTTATTTAATTTTTGAAGATACAACCCACTAGATGATCAAAAACAAACAGATCAATCAAAATAAAGGTAGGTACTCCTTTATTTTTGATTTACCTAGAAAGTAAAGGAGACTTTCAGAATTAAAACAAAAATACAGTGGGATGTACATGTTCACTTTGGGCTTTTGGTTTTCTTGTTTTCGTTGACTGAATTTAATGAATTTAATTGAAAATATTTCAGATAATCAATGTTCTCTCCCTAGGAATTTATATTAGGGTCCTTACACCTATTGTCAAGGATGCATTCCTTAATCTTAATTTGGGAAGACTCAAATTTATACTTCCTACTACTTATAACCTTCACTGTACATGGGGTCCTGTTGTTGACTCCAACAAAAGAGGCTCTCTTAAAAAGATCAAAGGAAAGATTAGCTAACATAAAGTATGGATCCAGAAGGTGAAGTGAAGACTATACAAGTAGGTCTAGATCATATCACAGAAAACAGGCAAACTGAATCTTTCATGGCTGTTTCTTAGACTTGTGTTGTTAGGTATATGTGTAAGGTAAGTGTATAAGATTAGAGCGTTCTAACAATTTTTCTGAAAAATCAAAAGTAAGTTTTCAAGAAAACAATATTGGGAGGTACATAGAAAAAATATGATAGCATCTTTTTGTTCTTTCCTCCAATTGTTTAGAGGTTGATGGAAACTGCCATGTTACCCAAACTGACTGTTTATTTAGTCTCAAATTAGTTCATGGTGTGGATGTGGAACGTACAATAGCTCAAAGCAAACTCCACAAAAAGTTTTTCAAAAAACATTCATTAGGGGCTTCTACACAGACTGATTAGGGACCCTATCCATGGCAGGGTGTAGGAGATGTGACATTAAGAAATGAAGTAATGCTCATCTTCATATCACAAGATGATAGCAAAATCCAAAACATTTCCCCAGGTTTGCATTTCTAGTTCTAGCAACCCTTTCTTTTTCATAATCAGGAACTACATGCAACTCTTTGCAGTTAGTACTTTGACACTTGGATAAAAGACAAAAGAAAATTAAAAAAAAAAGGAAAAGAAAAGGTATTTCCCCTGGGAAGTAATGCTCAATTTCCTATGGAAAAAAAATTAAGGTATTTTAATAGTACACTGAGGAAATTTGGATAGTAGTCCAAATAAATCCTCCAAGCTCACCAACCTATGATTTGTCAAGGGTTGTTACAAAGACTATGCCCTTAAGCCAAACAAGCATCATCTTTGGGGAGATTTTATTTGTGTGATCAATTCATATCTGGACAGGTCTTCTGCTGGTTGGCATAGCAACTAACTGAAGTTCATTGAACTTTTAGATGTGTGTGCTAACAGTCTAAAGCTGATTTTCCCCCATGGGGACCAGAAAAGCCTTTCTTTGTTAAACCTCTCCAGTTGCATTCAAAAATACATCATTTTTCTCAAGCCTATGAACACACACATGTGAGATCTGGAAAGCAATATTTGGAAAATTGCTTCTATCATATAATACCATGATGGTTTTCCTCTATTTCCTGAAAGAAAGACTACAGCTAAAGTTTAACCTGACTCTTTTTTGGGGGGTGAGGGGGTGGGTCCATTTCTAGGTCTTTCCATAGTAATCTTTGGAGATTCTTATCAAGAATTGTTGTCATTGTTATCCTTCCATGTGACTTTGCAGAGTGCTGGTATATAGTTTGGCCTTGATAAGGTTTTTTCTTGTAAATGTTAGGTCTCCACTTAGGTAGAGATCTCCAGTAGCTTATCTTTACAAGCCTATGTTCATTAGAAAGAATTTAATCAATGCACATTTAGAGAGGAAGGAGTGTCATGAACCTGGACTAAGCACTGTGGAAGATGAAGAAGAGTAAGAGATGGCATTGATTGCTAAATAATTTATAGTATGGTTTCATTAAATGGAAGGGAATATTAGCAAAGAAGATGTCTCTACTACAGAAAACAAATAAAGACTTAGAAAGGACATGTTTGTAGTTATGGCCTACCTTTTTCTTGGTTAACACCTGATTTTGAAAGCCACATTACTATAAGCATTGGAGAAACAAGGAAAAGAGTAGATGTTTTCCCCTGAAGGATGTAATATTTGATCTCTATGTACTTTAGAAGATCATCTACTTAAAGAGATAAGAAGAAAGAGCAAAATCTCCTTTTATGAGATGGGAATACTATTCTAATTATTTGTTCGAGGAATATCCTTGTTCTTCACTTTTTATTTAAAGTCTGTAAGAAATATCCAATTTTCAAAATTTTGGAAAGATTTAATTTGTCTCTATTTTTCTGGAGTACAGCAAAGATGTTTCAAGCATGTTTTGTAGTCATTTCTTGATACTGGATCTGTTTGAGGCCACCCTGCTCTGATTAAATAATTACGATCTGACTACTCATGAAGATTCTTTCTTTCTAAGCTGGACCTGTGCCAGTCCACTGCCAATGAGGCTATTATACTTCAATGACTTTATTGATTGGCAGTGATTAGGTCAAGATTGCTGACAATATGTAACTGACGGCTGCTGCTATTTATATGCGAGTACTCAGCAACCCTGAACTAGGAGTTAGTCGCATGTGGTTTTATGGGCAGCTGGACTCTGGCCTCCCCGTCTGGGGGTCCTTTATAATGAAACTGTTGTATTGTATGGGTTTTCATTCATCGACATCCGTTTTGAACTGAAGGGACTCCCTTTGTTTGGCTCGCTAAAGGGGGAAGTGAGAAATGTGTAGGGCTGGGGTTACAGGAGGCTGTGGACACATGGTAAATAGAGAGCTTAGTGGCCAATTCTGAACAAAACCCCACTCTGGGATTTTGAGACACTGTATGTGAGGTTTAACATTAACTTGTACTGCCATCCTGTGGAGGAAAGGAGAAAATGTTATTCTAGTGACCACCTCTGCAAAGACTGCAGAGAATCTCATGATAAATAAGAGGCCAAAGGCTGAGGCTTCAGACCACACACTTTTAATTAAAAAATATCTCAGGGCCCACACTGTTGCTTTAAATGAAAGGCTTTGGGGCATTTTCAAGAGTATTAAACTAAACAATCCTCCGAGACACCTAATAGTCTCTAAGGGCCTGAAGCCAAACCTCTCTTATACAATTAAAGGCTGAGGCTCTGGACCACCAGGCTCATTGGTCCGGTCTCTCAAGACAAGTAAAAATAATGAGAAGTTCACAAACAAAACCCCCAAAAGAGTAGACCAGAGATATAAAATCAAGAGGCATTAAATATCAAAATAGCAAATGAGTATAAGTGGAAGTGAAGCCATAAAAGAAAGTATTAGATTTGTAGCCAGTGACTCCAAATTTGAGTCTAAGCCCTGGCAATCATTTACTGACTGTTCTTATATGAATCATTCCTTGATTCATATCAAAGGAAAACTTCACCGGAAGGAGTTGAACAGGCAAGGAAGACATTATTCAAGACTATTACAATAGGGGTCAACAGCTGGTGGAAAATTACTGGGTGACTTCAGAGGGAAGAATGGTGGAGGTGAGAAAATGATGGTGTTTCACCTCACCACGGAGACAGGGATACTGGCACACTATCTTTCTTGATGATTTTAGGAGGGGTGGTTTCCAAGTCTTTGAGAATGATTTTCCTGGGTTTTAAAAGGGGAAAGAATTTTGATAAAATTTATGTCTCAAAGATATAGAGAAATAATTCACAACTGCAATTGTCTAAAGTAAGTGATCTAAGAACAGGGAGGCCTGGGGCCCAAAGTTTAATGCTTAGTCAAGCTAAGGGGAACATTAGCGCCATCTGGCGAGCCACAGTTTCCTACTCTGTAAAATGGTCAGAATGATCCCAACCATCCTTATCCAGAAGAGTGAACATGAGCACTGGAATAAAAAGACAAGCATTGAACACGCTTTAAGTCAGAGAATAGAGTAGATATTAAAGTACAGTTCCAAGGTCTCTCCATCCTATTTTAGAAATACACAAAATTTCTACTGTAAAGGAAAAATTTGAAAAAGAAAAAAATTTTTTTATGGAGAATAGCAGGTCTATTAGAAAATCTCAGATTGAAGTTTGGCTCTAAAATTGACTGAAAATGGGAACTTCTAAGTGCTATTTAAAAATTTTGAACCCTAATAACTGTGTGCAACAACACCTACCTGGCTTTTACTGCTGTTGAAAAATTTAATCAAGAGAACTCATGAAACCACCAATGCCACATTACTTGGGAAGGACTTGTAGAAGCTGAAATTGCATATAGTCTAATTGTGTTATGGGATTGTTTTGGATTTGATTCATGTGACTGTCACCTACTTTCACGAAAATGCAGCATAATAAGCCATCATCAACCTCAGTGCCTTATGAAAATGAGCATGTATTTCCTGAAAGAAGGTAGTAAAGTTTGTTGTAGGTCTTATGCTCCTTCTTCAGAAGATTGGGATTCAAGTGCTCCATTCTGTGTTGGATTGGGTTTAAATCCAAGCTATGGTTCTTTTCAGGTCTGATCCACATACTGCTCCTTATTCTGCATATTTTTTCTTATGATGTACAAATGCAAGAAGACAAGCTTAGCTTATAACACCTCAGCTAAAATTCAATTTGCTAAACAAACCACTTGGGCAAGTCCAAAGTTGAGATGTGAAAGATATGGTGTCTAGAAAGAGTAACAGGGTGACTGTCTATTATTGCAGAGCAGAGAGGATTAAAACCAATAATTCAATCTACCACAATGTATCATCCATCATCTCTCTCTATTGTAGCTCCCCTCTCCCATACATTGTTTTCACAAATCTATGGAAGTAAAGAAAGTCTTTGAAGGTAAGACAAAATCCCAGGAGAAAGGTGGGTATACTTTTAACATATTCCCCACAATAAATTTAAAAGAAAGCGTGACCCAACAGAAATCATGCAACTTTTACAAGAACATTTCATTTTGCAAGTGTCTTGCATTTTTCAATTTTCCTTAAAGGCTTGCCCTTATTGAGAAATATTCCTATGACAAATTAAATGAAATGGAGATGTTAGGCTGAAGTGAGGAATTTGAAAGAGTTTGCAAAGTACAGGAAAAACAATCAACTATCAGAAGGTGAGCATGAGATGGATAAGAATGAATACTTGTCCCCCTTTTTTATCTCTCTACCTCCCACTCACACCCCAACTAACAAACCTGCGTCATGTAAGCTGAAAGAATTCATCTCTGAATATAGATCTGAGCTTAAACCGTTCTGCAATGGTCCTACTGTGGCTTTTGAGAACAATGCCATCTCTTAAAATAACTGTGTTTTCAATCATGACCTTCAGTGTTTCTGAGAGTTTCTGATGATGAATAGTGAATAGTGAATGGCATGCTACAGAATGCAGCCCCCTAATTGCTAACAGAGAAGTCACATAGAAGTTTTCAATCCTTCTGTTTGTGCCAAGGCTTGAGAAAAAAAAATCACTGAGTTTGGATCTATGTAGAGCTACCAGACTGAATCAGAGAAGAGAATTTCCACTTGAGCCAGCTATTCAGTCTTTCATGAAACAATCTGGAGAAGTGGGGAACAGGGAGCACAGTACACACTTGTGAATGTGTGCAAGCTTTGGCATCAGATGCATGTGGATTTGAACTGTAAGGTTACCATTTATTTAACAGCTTTGTGACCCTAAGGAAATTTTCTAATCCTTGAACTTTTTGGTTACAATATCTGCAAAATAAGGATCGTCATTCCTTATGAAGTTGTGGTAAGGATTTAACATACTAATGTATGTAAAATATGGCTGTCAGTAGGTACATGAGAAGATAGTTGTTATTGCAGCTATTATAATGCATTATGGAATTTGTTTTCAGCAAAGAATAAGACAGGAAAACAGCTATGTGGCAAGCCTGAGCCATGGATAGGGCAGAGTTGGAGGCTGTGGGATGAGTGAGGGAAGAGTCTGCTAGGAGAGGTAGGTAGATGCTTAGGGAACATATCAGGAACAATGTGGATCAAAGATACTGAAGGAAAAAACATTAGGACCTCTTCTCCTTAAGCTACCCGCTTCTCCAAGGCTGAGCATTAAAAGTTCTTTCCTAAGCATCATATCCATATTGATGAACCCATTGATCATACTATTATGATCATGAATATATTCTTTAGCCTCTGGAGTGAAAGAGGGAAGGATGTGGGCTGAGGTTTATATACCTGAGTGCTAGAGTTCACGCTTAGCATGTGCAGGGTCCTGGGCTCTGTCCTTAGCAATTGGGGTGGGGTTGGATGTGATGGTTAATTTCATGCCTCAGCTTGATTGAGTCATGGGAACCAAGCTATTGTGTTGAACATTATTCTGGGTGTGACTGTGATGGTATATCTGGATGAAATTAATATTTGAACCTATAGACAGAACAAAGCAGATTGCCCTCCCCATATGGATGAGCCTCATCCAATGGAGGCCTGAATAGAAAAAGGGGGGAGGGAAGACTGAACAAAGTAAAATTCGTTCTTTTGGCCTGATTGCTTTTAATTTAGGACATTGGTCTTCTACCTTTAGGCTCAAACTCTGTCCAGAACTTTCACCATTGGCTTTTCAACTTACTGAATATGGATCTTGGGACTCTAAGCCTCCATGACCCTATTAGCCAATTCCTTAAAATGAACTCTCCCTTTCTCTCTTTCTCTTTTCCCATCCCTGCCTCCCCTCTCCCTCTCTAGCCTAGTCTTCTGTTTCTCACTAGAAATCAGATTGATGTAGAGAGTATTGTGTTTCATTTCTAGACTTATGCTTCTAAAGAGTGATTCTGAAACAGTGCTCAAAGCCATGTAGGCTTAAGATGTGAGGGAACTTACTCTGAGAATTTCCTTCCAACTTTTTCATTCCAAGGAAACCAGGCAATGATCAATATCACAGGTATCTCTGAAGGAGAAAAAGTCAGAAAACTACCTATTAAGCACTTTACCTAGAAAAAGTTCTAAGTGGCAGAGGGGCATTACTGAGAAGCAGAAAAATAAAATTTTCCCTACAAGTAGATTGAGCGTTAAGAGTTATAGAAGCAGCACTGTAAACATTCTGTAAGACAACAGAGAGAGTTCAGAGAGCAAATCAGCTAAGTCAGGAGTGGTAGTAAGGGGCAGAATCCCCACTTGGAAAATAATGGGATTGGTAATGACAGACTTACATCTTGTCAGAACATATTTGGAATTGAAGGTTAAAAATTAGTCTGAATTTAGATATGAAGTAGAAAAATGGTGTCTTGTTCCCCCCAAACTAGGCAGAAACCTGGACACTAGTCCTGAAACATAAGGTACAGAAGGACGGGGGCCAGTATCCTGAGATGGCATCCTGAGATGCCAAGGAGAGTCCTACCAAGGCATCCAAGTGGAGGCCAGCTCTGACCCTGGCCTCTGTACCACACTGAGTTCAGGAGATCTTGAGGAGGATTTCAAGTTCTCAGAAATTGCCAGGGGGGCTTTTGAGCAAGGGATCTTCACAAATCCCTCCTTCCACACTTACGGAAAGGAGGAGGTCCCTGTTTCTTCTTGTCTAGGTTATTGGACTCATGAAGTCTCCCCTGGTGAAGCTCCATAAGGTAAGAATCTGATACTCACCCACCACTTTCAGACCAAACTCTGCAGTGTGTGTCAGTTCTTTCTACTTGTGACATAATCTCAAATTGTGCTCCAATCCCTGAATGGTTGGCTTGTGGCTGATATTCTCATCTTTAACTATATTATGTCTCACACTTCAGACTCAAAGCTCAATACTGCTCTCATAGAACCCTCCTTGTTGAAGTATAATAAGTGTACAGGGATCTAATTTATTGAAAGAGAATTGGAAATTTACTTTCTCCATCTGTGCCATAATTCTTGGAGGTAAGATGGGTTTATTGATCAGATACAGATGCATACAGGCTTTCTTATTATACTCATGGATTGGAATATGTCTGCTAAACAGACCCTTCACCCTGGAAAGCAGCCCTGCATCAGATCAATCTGTATCAAAAGAAGAATCAGATGATGAGTTTCCTAGATATAAAATTTATAATTTCAAATTTATTAAGTGGTATCTTGGAATGTCAAATAGCCTGGCAGAGAATCTTTGGAAAATTAAGGCAGAAATTAGACTTCTCCAGGTCAAGGACAAAGATGATAGCAGAGTATGCCTTCTATCCCTATGATGTGTACCATTATGTAGTGTCATGCATTTGAGTTTAGGAAGGTAGATTTGAGAAGTTATTAATTTGGGGGTGGTTCATATTTCATTAAGAATGCCCCTCTCCTGGAATTTGGTTTGGATGGGAAATCTTACCAGATAAAAATATTATAAAGACAATAAATTCCTTACAATCAACAAGCCAAATGGTTTGCCTTAATTGCTGCTAATGAAATGGAGTCTCCCCTTCCCAGGCTGCCCAGGTACACACTCTTTAGGGTAGTCCCCCTGGTGGAGTGGTAGTGAATTGAAACAGTCTGTGCAACTATACAGGGATCCTCTTACTGAATTTGTTCTTATTCCCTAGTAGGAAAAGAAGGAACAATTCTTCACCATAATTGAACTTCAGGAGGTTTTATGTTATCAAAGTAATTTATCAAAGAATCTTCCTAGCCCTTTCCCTTCATCTGATTCTCATTTTGATTGTCCAACCAGTAAGATGAATAAATCTGAATGGAGGGGAAGAAAGTATATGAATGGATTTAATGAATTAAAGCAAGATCTCCTAGTATCCCAGGAGATCTTGGGATCTATTTTCTATCTACCAATAGAGAGTTTACTTGAATATGGAAGAACTTATCAAGTCTTTTACACTAGGGTGGTGTTTAAGGCATACTTCAAAAGACAGGGTACAATGGATGCTGAAATAATCTTAAAGACCATTTAAATAGGGTCTGAGTTTAACATGTCATAAATTCAGATGTCCTTTCCTTCCCTCCAATCCAGGTACCAGAAAGTCTATTACATACCTTTTTTCCTTCATGTGCCCACTTTGTTTTCAAACCAAATGAGCCACGTGGGAACTTATAAAATATGTTGAAAGCAAAACATGCTTAAATGAGTGTCTTAGTTCAAGCCTCTATAAAGGAATACCACAGACTTGGTGGCTTATAAACAAAAAAAGAAAATTTCTCTGCTTGCTGGCAGATTTGATGTCTGGTGTAGGTTTTTTCCCTGGTTCATAGATGGTTATCTTCTTGCTACACCTCATGTGATAAAAGGAAGAATGGCACATGCTGAGAGTTCCTTCATAAGGACACTAATACACTACATAAGGACTCCACTCTCAAGAATGACTTCCCAAAGGCCCTATGTCCAAATCCAGGGTTTAAGTTTCAACATAGGAATTTTGGAAAGGACACAAACATTTCATGTATTACAATAAGTTACTTCAAGAAACTTTTTTCTCAGCATTTAAATACTGAGCTTTAATTATACTTGTGTGTTTATAAAAATCCTTTGTTATTTGAATAAAATGTTCCTGAAATGTAAACAGAAGCTGTCTTTGGGTTTTAGAATTCTGGGTGACATATTCTTGGGGTATTTTTGTTTGTTTGTTTTTACTATGTTTTTTTAATTAAGTGTGTGCTATTTTTATAACCTGAATATGGCATAAAATTAAAACCCTGTTCATTTGCCTGAGGATTTTAATATCTTTCTATTGTAGGTATGTGTTTCTGCATATGTTAAAGTGGCTACAATTTTTGCATTACTATAATGCAACTATCTCTTTTCCAGTATTATTCTTCTCTCATCTTTTTTCTGTGAAAGTGTTTTCAAGCTCTAGCAGTCAATTAAAATAGATTTCAGTCCTTTGTGGATTAACTTTTCTAGAACCCAACAAGAAGTTTAATTTACTTTTAGATGAACTCAATGGATCCACACTAAGACATCATTATACAAGATAGTGTTTTAAGAGGCAATACACATCTTGAATGGCATATTGCACAGCACACCTGCCTTCCAAGGGACCTACAGCAGTGCTGGCAAATTCAGCAGATTCAGATTTACTCCAAACCAGACATAAACCATGGATTATCATTGATCCCAAGATTTTCCACATCTCCCCAAAGATCAAGAACACTGGGCCGGAGAACCTTTTGGCATTACTTTGAAGCACTTTGTTACAAGTAAATAACAAAATAACTGAAGGAGCTGGTACGTGAATTTCTGTTTGATTTCATCCAATCAAGCAGGATATTTTTTAGAGGTCTTTGTTAACCAACAAAATTTAAAGCCCACCCTGATCTTGTCCTTAGCTCTTCTCATAAAAAAAAAAAAAAAAGGGGGTGAATGGAATGGAGAACTCCATTCTATACAGTGGTTTGCACTCTTCTTATCTTTCCCTCTGTCCTCTACCCTGGGTGGAGGTAAAGCTGCTTCTTCCCTTTCACATGAGAGACTCAGAAAAAAAGATGTAAAACAGGGCGAGCAGAAGCTCTGCTCTCTGGAGTCCCCTTGGTTGTCCATTTACAGACAGTCCCGTCCATTTCTCACCAGGGCTCCGCAAAGAGTGGGTTAAGGGTTGTTGGCTTGTCTTTCTGTTCTGGTCCTTTACAAGAGAACACGATTGGTTCTAGTTCAGCTGCTTCACAAATGAAAACATTCCACAAAACAGCATTAGGAAGAAAAAGCAAGTCAATTCGGCAGAGGGCAAGGGCAGCAGAAATCCTGTCTGTGACAAATAGGTTTATGTGGTTTCTTGAGGTTTTAAAAATAAACACCAGCAGGCTGCCTCAGTGAATACACAGGGGGCCGCCAGGTGGCAGCACACGCTACTGGAGAGGAAAGCTGGCCCCTGCTGCGAGGAACAGAGAAGGAAAGGCAGAGCAGAAGGGGAGTGGGTCCGCAGGGTCTCCTGTGACTGTTCCTGATATAGATGATTTAAAATGCATTAGTGCATTTAATTCTCACAACCATTTATTGAGGTAGATAACCTTATTTTAAAATTTTCCATATTAACATTGAATATTGAGGATTTCTGTCAACTACTGTACTATAATACAGTCATTATCTTATTTGACTCCCTTAATAACTTAAAAAAAAGGAATATTATCATTAATCCTCTTTTTCAGATGTCGAAACTGAAGTTTAAAGAGGGTAGGTGACTTCAAATTCACCCAATTATTAAGTCAGCACACTGGGATGTGAACTCCAGGAGGAGTGTGTCACCAGAGTTCATGGATAAAGGAGAATTACATTCCTTGAGTATGAGAGAGAATGAATTACCTTGCATGTTAAAAGTGACAGTTGGAACTACAGCTAATATTCCTAATAATATTTTTTCTACATAGAAAGTGAATTTATTCCATGGAGAAATTTTACATATAAGACATTGACCAAGAGATTATAATTATCATCTGTAATCACACAACTCAGAGATAATATTAATTATTTTCCTTTCCACTCCTCCTTGTGAGCATGTGTGTATGTTTATCACAGTTCTAATGACAACATATAAATAGCTTTCAAATAACACTCCATTTACTAATCAAGAATTTTCCCAGACCACTAAATTTTGTTGAAATTACAATATTCCAGGAGATGAATGCCATAATCTAATTATACATGTGTTCTAGAATCTAAATTTGTTCTGATATTTCAGTACTTGAACTACTTTGCGATACACAGCCTTTGTCATAAATCTGAGCACACAACTATGTTTTCTCTGTATACATACTTCCTGTAATGAAATTATTGGATCATAGGATCTGATCATATGCAATCAATCCCTGTTACCAAATTTGTTTCCACAACATTGTATCAATTTTTTTTCCAAGTATTGCTGAGATTTTCAGATCAATGTACACCTGCCAGTTCCTTGATCTTGAACTTCCCCACTCTAGAAGTGTGGGGACTAAATTTTTACTGTTTGTAAAGTCACCTAGCCTAAAGCATTTTGTTACAGCAGCACAAAGAACTATGACAACTGCAGTTAGAACTGAAATTTTTTCACTCTACTGAGGTAGTCCAAATTATGATTGGGTATAATTTAACATTATCAATATTTTTGTTGGATTTCATTCATGGAAACATTTATTATTTAGATCCTATAACACGGCACCTGACCTTTTCTTGTCCTATCTTTGACAGACTTTTCTTTTTTGCACTAGAACACATTCCTTCTCCAAGGAAATCCTAACATATATCAGAATTTGTTCATCCTAGGTCTTGCAAATACATAATTTATCTATTTTAACATAAACACAAGTTTCAAATATAACACAATTTTAATTTCTCATAAAAGCAGGAAAATTGTTCAAATAGGTGGAAAAGGCAGGATACAGAGAGAATGTTCCTATAAGAACAGTTCTTCAAAGTGTAAGGGAGGGATGTGCATACTATCTCAAGAAGGAGTAAATTAGCATTTCTCACAGGAGTGCCAGTTTGTGAGGTGTTGCTTGAGCACAAAAAGAGTGTTCCATTGTCAAATGAGTTTAAGAAACATGCCATGCTAAGCCCCAAATTTGCTATGCAAATTTGCAAAATAAAGGCTTTGAAAATTCCTACAATATAAAAAGCATGTTTATTCCAGTCTTTTTCATCCTTACTCTTTTGGTGGAAGGCCTAGTGAGATACAAGTGTGGGAAATTCTGGACTAAGTTGGGTTCCCATTAACAAAGTTGGAACGTTAGGTGAAGCCAGGTCACAGCAGATTTTAGCTGTCTCCAGATGGTAGAGGGGCATTTGAGATGTCTTATTCAATTGACTTCTTTTTAATCAGTTTCTAAAGCTAATTAAAATCTGATCACAAAGTTGGGCTAAGTGGTCTTCTTTGAATGGATTAATTAAGATGGCAACCCAATGAAAAAACAATGCTAACTCTTCTGTACACAAAATGAAATTAAAAAAAAAAAAAAAAACTTCAAAAAAAGAGGGCAGTGGACAGGAATACAATGGTCAAAGAATATGAAATATCAATTAGGAGGAATGAGTTCAAGTGAGCTTTTGTACCCAATGGCCACCTGAATTGGCAAAAATGCACTCTATCTTGAAAATTGCTAAGAGATTTCAATTTTTTTTTTAACCATAAAAAGTATGCGAGCTATCCATGTCAATTAGCTCAATTTAGCCATTCCATGGGTATGTATATTTCAAATCAACATGTTGTGCATAATAAATGTCAGGTCGGATTTGGGTGGCTGCAGGGGGAGGGAGCAAAGACACCTAGCAACACATTGCACCAGAAGTGACCAATCAGAGGCAGACCTACTGACCCTGCCATCCACCTTGGTCCACCTTTTCCTGGGCAGGACCTCTAGCCTCTTCCCCTGTATAAAGACCCTGAGCAGCCAAAGCCACGTGTGATTTCTTCTGGCTCTCCCACCCTGACTTTCATCCAAGGGGGCTGGAGATTTCACCCGGGAACACAAACACTACTAAATCTTAATTTAGCTACTTTTGTCTGACCCTGGTGGTCCCGAACCCGCTCTGGGGAGCTTGCATCTTTGGCCACCTGCTGCCTGCGAGCTTACAATAAACGTGCAAATTTTTAATAAATCAGCATGTATGGTGTTATTGCATTTTTAAAGAAAAAATACATATGTATATATATCTGCCTGGCAAGATTAATGTCTTGATAGTGGAATATGAAGAACTGTTATTGCATACATTTCCAAATTTTTATGTATGTGTCAAATAAATGATTGAAATTTTTAAAATACAAAAAAAAAAAGAAATAAAAAATGTTTAAAAAGGAAACTATCTGATGGAAATTTGCTTCTTCAGTAGATAACTTTCAGTGTTACATGAGCAAGGGTCCAGAACAGGGTTATGGCTTGAGAGGACTTTGAAATAGATATGACTTTTTCCCCTGAAGAAAGATGTGCTGCTTGATTCTCATAAAGAGAAAGAGCTGGAAGTGGAGCGAAAGATGCTCCAAAAGAGAGATGGAAAGACCAAAACTTTGCAATTGATTAATAGAGAATGAGGTAGAGAGGGGAATCAAATGGCACTGATCTTTATAAGTTCACTTATTTATCCACAAAACAAATATCTGCGGTGTTAGCAACTCCAATTATAAATGTCAATTAAACTTCCATAATCTTTATTCTCAAATAACTCCGACTCTCATAGCATAAGAAAGTGTGCCAAAAACATGCTCTCTCTCTCTTTTACACTCTCTCTCTTTTTCCCTTCACTCAGGGCAGATAAAAAAGAAATTTAAATATAAAGAAAATGTAAAGGCCTACATAATCATTTTGTATTACCTGTAAATATGTCAAATATTCAATTTCTGTGAGCAAAGTTCTATTATGTATACTATATGTGTGTATATAGTGAAATATTCAAATTCTATAAGGAGACAAAATTTATCTTGTGATCCAGAGTAATAACTGATATCATGACAATTCCCAGAATGCAGGCCCTGATGTTGATTCAGCATTCAAAATTCTGTTTCCAAATCGCTCAGACTATTATGTGTTATTTCATTGCACTGTTCCTTTTTTATTTCTATAATAAGGATAACAACCAACTTGTCAACACCTGGAGAGCAGAGCATTCTACCACCAGAGGAAATCTATTGTGAAAGATAACCAGTTTCTCTAAGCAAAAAATGACACTAAAAAAAGAAGAAATGCAGACAATGCGATATCCATAGGGAGAAAACTCACTCTCTTTGCTACAATTTTACAAAGTGGAATATAACAACCTCTTTTGGTTTGGCATCTGTGAATGTCTCAATATTTTTCATAGAAAATGGAAATATAATTCGTAGTCTCAGAAGTGAGCTGACATGGCCAGCAATTTTTAGTGCCCTCTGAAGAGGAGGTAAGACTGATGTGAATTACAGCTTTGAAGTTATGTGTATGCTCACCAGCATTATTCATTGAAATAAAAGGCAGAATGTTATCTTAGAATAGGAAAGAGCCAGAAATGGACAAAACCCTGATTCTCACAGGATTTTAGTGTTCTCAGATAAAATACAAATCAAATTGTCAAGTATGTACTTAGCCACCTGATTGAGGAAAGCCTCACACTAAGACTTCCACAGTGAAGGCTGTGGTGCAGGAGTGAGGTGCTGGAGGCTCATGTCATGGGTGTCAAACTCCTCTCAATATAGACTAGCTGTGTGAACCTGGGAAAGTTATTTGGCCTCTCTGAATCATGGTTTACCTTTGAGAAAAATATGAAAAAGAGTCATAAAGCATTGTATATAATTGCTATGAAGTTTTTAGAAAGCAGAGATCAGTATCTGTCATAGAAGGAGGCACTAAAATCTGATGATTATCTCAGTTTACCCAATGCACTTATTGAACAATATCAAATCAGATGTGAGTCTTTTGAGAATAGATTTATGGTCCATATTCTCAAAGAGGTTGAAATCTATCTGAGGAAACTAAGTGAAAAGAGAATAGACAAATTGATTTTTCATGAAGTCCTCACTGTAAACCCTTTAAAATGAGCATATTAATACCTATTAACAGAAATAGCAATGATTATTTTGATTGTGGTCATTACTTGGTGATTCTATTTGTACTTTAAGGTTGTTAGTTTCTGTTTTCTGAATTTTCTGCAGTGAATAAATGTCCTGTTATTTAATGAGATATAAAAAATCAGAAATGAAAAATGCAGATGCAAGTGGGGAAACATTATTCAATGTCACCAGGAACCAGTTCTTCAGGATCTGTATATGGGATGAAAACATGGAGGAAAACCCAAGGATCAGATTTGGAAGGAGTAGAAATTCTAAAAAGTAACTCAATTAATGATGGCTATCTTTGACCTTTTCTAATACCTAATCCATAATTTATTCAACAATGTTAACATGTAGCTTGATAAACATACTGATTTGAATGTCAATGTTATACTTAACTATTGTGCACTTAGTGGTCAGTATACAAAGTTATCACATGGGCAGAATTTGCCTTGGAAGTATTTGACTTTTCCAATATAAATCATCCCAGGAAGAGGTACCAATTAGTGGACCTAACATAACAATGCAAATAAATGGAGTATTTTCAAGGATGTTCAAGACAGTTAACTATTTTCATGATATGGGAATGTCTTTTTATCTCCTAAGACAGCTGTATCTTGCAGTAATTCTAAGTGACATTCTCTGTTGAATTTTCCTTCTGTTATTGTATGTTTAATAATATCTTATTCGACTTCAGCATGGCCTTAGTTTTGCCATGGGTATGAAGAGAGGGATCTAGGCACAATATTAGGGTTTTTGAGTTTACCTGAGGCAGAGGTAAGAGAAACCATTAGATGGAAAGAAAGGTGGTTAAGGGAGTGCCAGAGTCTGAATAAGGATGCTAAGGAATACATAGACAGGCTGGTGATCAGGGTAGCATTTCTAGGATTTAAGATAAACCTCCTGCACTTAAACTGCAGATATGCATTCCTCTAATGTAAAAAAAAGATGGTGAGGTTGAAAGTCATAATAATTTGCTCATTCAAGGTCTCTGTAAAGTGAAAGATACTTGGATAACTCAGTTTGAGTTACATGGCACTATTGTTTACCCAAATATACCTCAATTGATGCTAAATCAAAAGATAAGATTGGTCAGTGACATGTAGTATTCATACATATGACTTAAAATTTCATTGGAGTTTCCTTTGGCTTTACCAAGATATAAATATTTACAAATGAGGTCACATTAATAGTAATAACTGAAATCATGCAAGCCCATTCCTTACCTACTTTATGGGTGACCTCCAGCACTCTTCTTAAATTAGCCTTAGCCATTTCTTTTCTTTTGTTTTTATTTAAATTTTTTTTAGTTGTAGATGGACAGAATACCTTTATTTTATTTATTTATTTTTGTGTGGTGCTGAGGATCTAACCCAGTGCCTCAAATGCACCAGGCAAGCACTCTACCACTGAGCCAGCCATTTCTAAATACCATCAGAAAAGTCATTCATACTTTATTAATCTGTTTACCATGTTTTTACACCGTTTAAGAGTCGATTGATGACAATGCCTTGATTCTGACATGTCTGCCAGTGTCTGTTCTCCATGACATTGGGGTCAACAACTCATTCAACAAATGTTTGTTAAACATCTCCTCGATGACATTCTCTAGTTCAAGTCACTGTGTGAAACAAAAATGTGAGTGAAACAGAAAAAAAAAAATATTGTTCTAATAGAGCTTACATGGCAGGAGATAGGAAATAAATAGCTAGACAAATAGAGATATAGTGTGCTAGGTTGTGATGAATGCAATTTAAAAAAGCAGAGTCAGGAAAGACAGTGATGTAGGCAAAGACAAGCATTTTAAAGAGGGCAATCAGGAAAGATCTTTCCATGCAGAGACCTGTAGCATCAGGAGGGTGCATAGACCTTTGTGGGCTCTTTTTGTGACTAGTGGTAATGTAGAGACTGATGGAGAGACCAAGTCAAGGAAACAAGTGCTAATCCACCTAAACCTATATCACCAAATATAAAATCCTCAAGAGAGAGGCAACTGTATTTCATACTAAAGAGGGAACGGTGCCCATTCTTGCACACTGTATTGAACTCTGTCACTGAATACATTGGAAAGTATTGATTTGAAATACTTGTAATCTTCAAACTCTCACAGTTCCCAGGGATTGTTCAGTTTCTACCTGAAGATTTTCTCTCTCTTTTCTGTTGAACATGGTTCAGGCTAAAACTCAGATTATGCTATCGTGTCCATCTCTTTCCTCCCTTCAGACTCTATTGTAGATTCCTACCTCTCTAATGTCTATCCAAAATTACTCAGAAAGTTCATGTTGGTCAATCTACTATCTCCAGCAAGTAGTGCAGTATAGAAATTAAAGTTAAACACCCCAAGTCAAATTTGAATGAACGAGTTAACCCAGACCCATCAACACAAGTATGCCCCAAAATATTTGATTACCAGCCATGAACAGAGACTAAGCTTGAATTCTGATTTCTCCATACATTTTGGAAAAGTTTATCTGTCTGTGGATTAGAGGAACTTTATAAGGAACTCAAATGTTACTGTATTAGAAAGTTTTCTTAAGTTATGACGTGAAGAGCTCGTGCTTCAAAATCAACAGAGGAGATTTAAAACTTGATTTTTCTACCCTTAAAAAGTCATTCACACATTCATTCATTCATTAACTAGGTATTTGTTAGGCACATGTACCTTTTAGGCCCTGGGCAGACACAAAGTTCACAATAGTGCATTGGGCAGTGTTATGGTTATGAGATGTCCCCTCAAAGGGCTCCTGATAGATAATGCAGGAATGTCAGAAGCTAAAAGGCAGGATTATGAGAACTGCAACCTAATCAGTGGATCAATCCAGTTGGTAGACTAATAATTTGAAAGGACTACTGTATTGGGTGATAACTAGAGGCAGATAGGTGTTACTGATGGACGTGGGTCACTGTGGGTGTGCTTTGGGGGTTTATACTTGGTTCCTGCTGTCTTTCTTCCCTATTCTCTGCTTCCACACTACCGGGAGCTGAGCAACTTTCCTCTGCCACACCCCTCCACTAAGATGTTCTGTGTCACCTCAGGCCCAGGGCAATGGAATCCAGTGACCATGCACTTAACTTCTGTCACTCTAGAGTCCAAAATAAACTTTTTCCCTTCTAAGTTGTTCTTGACAAGTATTTTGTTCACAGTAACAAAAACTGATTAACCCAAGCAGCTAAGAATTCTATCACAAGGAAATTTATTCTCTAATGGACAAAACATATTAAAAACAAGCATGTAGTTATTACAGTTACTTAGTATCTCTGATCTTCAGTCTCCTTAACTATAATAAGCCTACTATCTGCTTCATTAGATTATCATAAGAATTAAACAGTTAAAATGCATAAAACAAGCTGGGTGCAGTAGTGCAGGCTTGTAATCTCAGTGACTCAGGAAGATCATGAGTTCAAAGCCAGCCTCAGCAAAAGCAAGGCACTAAGCAACTCAGTGAGACCCTTTCTCTAAATAAGATACAAAATAGGACTGGGGAATGTAGTTCAGTGGTCAAGTGCCCCTGAGTTCAATCCCCAGTATACCACCTCCCAAAAAAAAAGTAAAACACCTAGTGGAATGTTTGACTTGTAATAGGCACTGGACAATTGTTGAAGGGCAGCACAAGGCAAGAGAAATAATATGTTGCAGTGTAGTGGGTCTTAAATTCCAGAGTGTGCGAATATTCCCTAGAGGTCATGTTAAGCAGATTTCTGGGTCGCACACCCACAGACTAAGATTCAGTAGGTCTGAAATGGTGCCCAAGGAATTGTATTTGTAACAGTTCCCAACTGATGCTAATGCTGCTGGTCCAGGAACCACACTTAAGAACCAAGTGTTTTTAGAATCATATATACTTGCAAGTTCATTCCAAAAAATCGTCCTTCATGGTATTTGTGGTCATGAGCAAGTAACTTATTTTCTTTGACTCTCCAATCACACATCTTGAAACAGGGTAATAATGTGTCTTTCATAAGACTGTTTTGAGAGGCCTCACTAGTACAGTTTGACATATACTGGAAGAGCAGTAAATGTAAATTAACTCTCTTTAATTTAAGTCCATCTGCATTTCTCTGAGCTCTGAAATAATCATCTGAACCTCTCAGCACTTTCCAAATTTTTATGGAAGTAATTTATAAGATCATCTTTTCGACTTGACAGAAAAATCTCCAAGAGAAAGCATGTGGCTTTCCACATTGCTTACTGAAGATAGTGCCTATAATATGGTAGATAATCCCACAGCAAATGGGCAGTTTCTTTATTATGATTCTGTTCTTCTATAGAAACAGGATGCCTCCATTGTTTACCCCTTTGCTTGCATTTCCAAAAAATCAGAAGTTCCAACTTAGTATTTATCATAAGAAGTTAGAATAATTTGTCCTTTTTCAACATGATTCACATGCCCTTATATATTGATTAATCAGGCATGTCCTATTTTTAACATTTGAACAGTTGTTTAAAAACAGTTGCATAAATTTTCTCATCTGTGACATTGACCTTTCTTCTTCTTCAGCTGGTGCTCATGGAAGTGTTCTTGGCAATTATTTCTCCATATCTCTGTGTGGTTATCATCCTTCTCACTACCTTTTAGTGGCCCATTTTATGTCATCCAATACACTCAGAACCACCTTTGTAAATACGCAACTTGTGTGGCCAAACAGGGTCCTATGTTTAGAAAGGCTCAGTGCATAGTGTAATGTTCTGTGGTCACCATCTTTGAATTCTTAATTTTGGACAAAGGACCCTTATTTTCTACCTTTCACTGGGCCTCATAAACTGTAGATGATCCTGCTGGTACTGATGCTGAAATTCCAGGGAGATGTGGATTCCTTATTGGCCATCAAAAAAATTCTGTTTCTTTCATCCTCTGCCAACTCATTTGTAGGTTTCTTAAAAAATAGTGTAACTTTGGGGAAATCTCTTCAATTTGCTGAGTTTGAACAATCTTATCTATAAAAGCTCATCTTAACTGGATGCTCTCTTATGTAATTCAAGTTCTAAAATACTATAAATCTGTTAATTTCTAAATATGGAGAACTTTACAACTTGGAAAAAAAGGAACACCTACTTTAGGGAGACACATTTTCTGAATCTATCTAAATCTATTGAATCTATTTAAGAAGAAAAACAGATGGTGAATGTCTCCTAAGATACCATTATTTTTGAATTTATGTAAGTGTGTACCTTGCATTTCCATGTAATTTCCTGAGGATAGTCAATCCAAAAATCTTCCCATACCTTTGCCTGAAAAATGACACATCAACAACATGCTGAGCCTCCTAATTACCAGGAATGCAGGGCCCATTAAACTGTGAAGATGCATATGCACACCTAATTATGTTTATGCCTACTTATAAATCAGCAAAGTGAAGGCATATGCATGCTGAAAATTACCCGTCATTAACTTTCCTAATTGCACCCAAATAAAGAGGGAAATCATTCACTTCAGAATATGTTTTCATCCTTTGGGCAAAGCCTACTCTGATCTTGTTTAGGTTTTGAAAAATTGTCTTCTTGCTCATAAATGGAAATCAATTATTGGAATGCCAAAACACAACATAGTTCTTCCTTGGGTATTCAGCAGGAGAAAATGAAAAGATTCAGGTATGAATGTCAGAAGACCAGAGCAGGGAACTAGGAGACAAACAAAATAGAGAGGAAATACCAGGTGAATGGAAGCAATTCTGTCATTCTGATGGAGAGGGCAATGCAGATGGTGACAAGCCATCTACAGATACAATAGGCGGCAACAACCAGGGATAAATCCTCAGGGGAAAAGAAGCATTAAGTTTAGATGTTGGACAGAAGACTCAATTTCATGACAGTAATTGAGATCAATTGGAGCACTGTCTGCGCTCCTCACTACAATTTCTCTTGTAGTTTCTCTGAACAATTACTGTTCTATTACTGGCAGGATTAAGATAAGACAGACAGGAGTTGTGTATGCCTAATTGGGCTTCCAAATATGGTTTATTGCTGTCCTTAGAGAGAGGAAGCAGAATGAAAAGGTGCTGGGAGGGTGGAGCAAAACAAGACTTTTGATGTTCACAATAATAGGAAACCAGTATCATGCTAATTAAGAGGGACAGAGTCCGGAACACTAAATCAACTGGAGATTATGCCTTGAAACATCTCTCTGCTAGGCACTTTGCATGCATTATTTCATTCATTCCTCACAACAGTAGTGGAGAGGCATCTGTACAGTGAGGACTATACAGATAAAGATGAGGATAAAGAAATAAACTAAGATGACCCAATATATTGATAGAGTGAAAATTCAAATCCTAGACTCTTCTTTCTAACTCCCAAGCCCTTGTTTCAATCTGTATTGCCAATCAACTCTAGCAAATCCAAGTTATCATTTGCATTTTACTGAAGATTCAGAGATGCAGATTTACTTCCATTTCTCTGTACTACAATGACAACTAAAAAAAAAAAAAGAAATGAAAAAGAAAAAGAAAAGAAAAAGGCAGCTGAATACCCTGGAATTTACTAGCTTTTATTGACCTACATAGGTCATTGTTTTCCTTTGAGCCTACCTACTATCTTTGAAAATCCTCCCCATTTTATTATTACCAAATAATAGTCCAACTTTACCAAAGAAGAAGTTAAGAGAATTTTGTCCTAGACTCTATCAGTAATACTCACTTGTGTAAGTCTTCAGTGAGAAATAAATTACCCAAGAAGCCTTGTGTCTAAGGGCTTCCTGAAAGCAGATCAGACCAATTCTTCGTGGAGGGCAATGCCAGTCTTGCATATGGAAAATCCAAGACCTGGCCCACTCTGCTCCTTCACTCTCACCGACTGGGCTCTTACCTACACTGAGATGTGGTCCTGATGAGACAGAAACACAGGCACATCCCTAAACAATTTTGCTTTCTACCTCAATGCATTGGTCACATTGGCCCTCTTTCACATCCTGTAGCTCAAAATCCTCAGCTCCAAGAGCTTCACCAATATTTCCAGACTAATCAAAGTACCTCCTCTGCATACCCCACAGAGGTCTCCTATGCATTCTCACTGTATTTATGTTCCCATGACTATCTGTTTAGGGTTCTGCATTTCCATATAGTCTCTTCTCTCCCCTCACCACCCAGAGGACACAGATTGATACCTGTCTTGTCATCTGGCTTTGGTCAATGACTGATATATGACAGTTTATACAAGTTGGATTCTCCCAGCTAATTGCCATAAAGTTTATTGCTATTAGCATAGATATTCTTATGTCTTTCCTCAGAGAAATTTGTGTTACTCTTCAAAGAGTTTACCTGTCTAGCACACAATATCTTAATAATGCTGGTTAAAAATTATGATAATTATTAGCTACTATTTGTAGAATTCTACTGTAAGACACCAACTCATTTATTCCACCATCATGATACTATGATATAAGTTAACATCATTAGCAGTTTGTAGATAAAATGAAACACAGAAGAATGCAGAAAATTGCCCAATGCCACAAAATTTAACAGAACCTATACTTGCACCTCACTTTTTAAACTCTAAATCTCATGTGTGTAATCATGTAACTTTGCATACTAGAAATGGTCAATTCGTTAACTTGACTGAAATGCATTTACCTTGCTTCTTTGATTTAATAGATTTTTTTTGAGATACTTCACAGGGTACAGTTTTCCCATGTAAAGTGTACAAAGCAATAGTTTTTAGTATATTTTCCAATATATGTAATTAATACCATTGTCAATTTTAAATAATTTTTTATCAACTCAAGAAGAAACCTCTGTGTTCTTTAACTATCACCTGGCATCCCTCCACCTACCCACCCCTATCCCTAAACAACCACTGATTTACTTTTTGTCTCTGTAGATTTCCACATTCTGGACATGCAATATGAACAGAATCATGTTATATGTTAACTTTTATGTCTGGCTTCAAGCATGTTTTCAAGGTTCATTCCAGCTATAGCATGCATCACTACTTAATTTCTTTGTTTTTTCCTTGTTTCTTTTGACTGGTGATTTAGTCTGCTTTTCTTTTACAAGGACAACAACACACTTGGGCTAGAAGAAGAGCCTCTTTAAAAAGCTTTCTTTGACCCTTCTCTTTTGGTGCCCTTTCTTGCAGAGTAAGTCCTTGGGTCCACATCCTAAGTACCTGAAACCAAAGATCCTGCCCAAAGGATCCAGGGACTGTATCTTCTTAAACCCCGTTCTCAAGTCCCATTTTCATGGTGACTATTTCAATTGGAGTATGAATAGAGCTTTGACATTAGGGTTGGGTGCTCCCACACATGCAGACAAGGTTCTTGACCTTGCAATGGAGCTGGGAGCTTGAGAGGGTTGGGGGAAGAAAAGGTGGAGTGCAGTCAAATAACAGAGGAATTTGAGAATTCTAAGTTTAAACATGACTATTGATGTTGCTACAAAGCCATGTTTGTCAAAATAAGAGGTAAAACATTGTATTCAACAATTTCTTGTTTATCAATAAATATTAAATATTTAGACATATGGTATGTTGGCCTTGTATTCATGTCCGTGACCTTTCAAAAATGTTAGGGGTAGACTTTTCTAAAGCACATGTTAGTTTACTGGTGAAATATTCCAAATCATGGTGTTCATGATAGTGCTTTTACTTTAGCTTCTTCTTTTAATGTCCAACATGGTCAAGAGAGATTGGAGTGTTAATGCTTTTACATCCTTTAGACTCTTATTTGTACCCAGCATATATGCCTTCAATCTCCACACCTTTTTCCAACAGAGGTTTCACCAGATATACTTAGTGAGGAAACCAACTCCATGGGATCCCATCATCTCTTCACACCCTACATGCATAAATGATTCCTAAGTCACATTGAGCCTCACTGTTGGACTCTGAGAGAACTTTCAGTCTTCATGAAGAACTTCACCTGGGTGTACTTCTTGCTAGTGAAGAGGAAGAGTATAGTTATTGGGTTTTGCTAGGGATAAAATCTCTAAATAATCAGCATATTCAAATCCAAAAGAGACGAATTATTTTTTCCTGTTTAATACGGTACCCAAAAAGCATATATTGGACTCTGTAACACACAGTGCTGGGAAAACTGGATGCCCACATACAGAAGATTGAAATTGACCCTCAACTCTCTACTTGCACAAAAATCAACTCAAAAAGGATCAAATACCTTAATGTAAGACCTATATGACCATAGCATATAATTTTTTGAAGAAGATATTTATTTGAGAATTTGACAGCTTTCTACAATTACCTTCTCAGAAAGAAACTGATATGCATACATGAAACTCTTAAAACTAGTAGAGAAAAACAGGGGAAATACCTCCTAATTAGTAGTGGCATGTATTTTCTGGGTAGGATCCCCAATGTAAGGAAACAAAAGAAATATTGAAAAATGGGATTTCATCAAACTAAAATGCTTCTTCCCAGCAAAGAAACAACCAATAGAGTGAAGAAACAACTTAGAGAATGGGAGAAAATATTGATCAGCTATTCATCTGGCAAAGGATTAATATTCAGGATATGTAAAGAACGCAAAGTAAAACTTGGAATGGAACCACCATTTGACCCATGTATCCAGTTCCTTGGTTTGTATCCAAAGGTCTTAAAATCAGCACACTACAGTGATGCAGCCACATCAATGTTTATAGCTGCTCAATTCACAATAGCTAAACTATGGAACCAACTTAGATGTCTTTCAACAGAAGAATGGATAAAGAAAATGTAGTGTATATACACAATGGAATATTAATCAGTCTTAAAGAAGAATGGAATTATGGCATTTGCAGGTAAAAGGATGGAATTGGAGAATATCATGCATGCTAAGTGAAATAAGCCAGGCCCCAAAAAACAAAGGATGAATGTTTTCTCTGACAAGAGGAGGGTGATCCATAGTGGGGAGTGGGAAGAATGAAGAAACTTTGAATAATGCAGAGGGGAATAAGGGGAGGTGTGGGACTGTGGGGATGCGAAAAAATATAAACTAATTATTTAATTAATTTAAAATAAGGAAAATAAAAACAAAAACTCAAAATAGTTAACAGCAAAACCTCCCCAAAGTAATTCCAGGGCAAAGGAACTGAATAGATATTTCTTAAAAGAAGAAATACAAATGGTCATCAATATATGAAAAATGTTCAATCTCACTAGCCCTAAATGAAATGAAAATCAAACTACAATGAAATAACCCAGACAGTGATCTCACCCTAGTTAGAATGATTATTGCCAGGTACATCAAGGATGTGAAGAAAGAGAAATACTTATGTACTGTTAGTGAGAATGTGAATTAGTATAGCTGCTATGGAAAACACTACGGATATTCCTTGAAAAACTAAAAATAGAGCTACCATATGATCCAGACATCCTACTTCTGGGCATATATCCAGAGCAAATGAAGTCAGCATGCAAAAGAAATACCTGCAGGCCTATATTTATTGCAGCACTATTCACAATATCTAAGACATAGACTCAACCTAGATGCCCAACAACAGGGTGAATTGATAAAGAAAATGTGATATGTATGCACAATAGAGTGTTAGCCATAAGAATGAACCCTGTCATTTGCAGCAAAATGGATGGAATTAGGGGACATGATGTTAAGTCAAAGAAGCCAGACACAGAAAGATCACATGTTCTCTCATATGTAGAAACTAAGAAAGAAAAAGAAAAAAACAAAAAACAAAAAAAGCAACTTGACCTGAAATAGAAAATGGGTTACTAGGGATTGAAGAGTGTGCTGAACAGGTGGGTGAGAGGGTGGTAGGGGTAGAAGAAGTGTGGATGGACCTAATCAATACATGTTGTATGCATGTAGGGTAATATCAGAGTGAATTCCATTAATTTGTATGATTAATATATGTTAATAAGTAAATAACATGGTATCAGCTAACTAACATTTTCTTAGAACAGCTCAATACAAGAAAGTGAAAATTGCTTGTATTATAACTGTCATAATATTACCAACAGGCATTGTTGAAAGTAGGGAACAAAGAATTATTCTCAGTTGATGAAATGACAGTGAACAATTTTTTTCTCTCCAAAAAGTAGTATGTTACACTCTCCAAAAATACCACAAATAATTCATTGTTCTTAGCTGCTGATGAAAGTTATTAACATGCTAGGAGCTTACTCAAAATAAAATTTAAGCCCATGATCTAAGGGTCTGTTAGGCAGAATCTCCTCTAAAGTGAATCATTCCATGAAACAAGATTTATTTCCATTTATTAAATTCATACTCCATCTTATGTTTTTCATGAACACAAATAATTGTATATCAGTTCTACATTTATTAAGGATCATTTCCCATATACGCCAAAGGATTGCTTGTTTCCATTTTTCTCCCTTGAACAGGGCTTCGTAATGTTTTTCTGCAGTTTAAAAGCATATTGTATAGCCGAAGAGTTTCTTTTTTTGTTTGTTTGTTTGACAGGAGACTTGTTCGAAAATACTCCAAAAACAATGAGTTCCCTTCTCAGGAGGAAACAGATGCATATACATGGAATTTCTTGCACACAATTTTCTAAGGCCAATGTAACCAAAGAAGTGTCTAGAATTCTGCAAATGTCTAGGACCTCCAATTAAGAATTATGTCTTCCCATGGGCCTGGCAACCTCTTCTTGATAGTCTGATAAGGTTCCAAGGAAGAAAAGAGATGAAGAATAAAAGACCCAAGAAACAGCATTTTAGATATAGGAAAAATAATTGGAAGGGGAAAACCAAGTGAATGTGTAGATTAGATGAAAATTTAGAGAGGGAATTGGCAGAAATAGCCAAAGGGATTTTCCAGATCAATTGATTCTGATTCACAAATTATTTTCTGAGTATTGAGATCATGTAAACTCCTGGTATTTACCCTCAAATCTTTAGCAAAGGTCTCCTGTACATGCTTATACATGTTAGATGAATTTGAGGGGAAACATCTAAAGAAATAAATGGTATCTTCAACATTTGCGTCAGTGATAAGGCCAAAAACAGAGGAACAGATGCAAGATACATAAGCCAGAAATCTGAGCCAGACTGATAAGGAGAAAAATAATTTTTCAGAACATGAAGAAATCTAGGAGTGTTAGATTTTTCCATAGGATGTAGAACTGACTATCTGAGTAAGTTTGACTTCTGACTAACTCTAGGGAATTGTCAAAAAGACAAGCCTGTTAATTATTTCATTTTATTTACTTAGCCTGTGTGGTGTGTCACAGTTTCCCTTTACAAATGAGGAAACTGAGACCTAGAAAACAAAATAACCAAGATCACAGGCTTGGATCACAGAGCTGTTAGGGGTTCTGTAACCTCTCTCCCTAACTGACCTCAAGCTCTTTCCTCTGGGCCTCACTGCTAATTTTCTTGAAAGCAAATACTAAATGATGGTTGATCTTCATCACCCTTCCTTCCCTACTGTTCTTTTGCCTGTGAGCCCAATTAGAGCCTCAGTATACCACTAAACAGGTTGCTTGAGGAGGCTGTTGCCATCAGTGGAGAATTGGCAGTTGGAAGGAAGCTTAGCTTCACTCTCTGAAAGGAAGGGTCAGATTTGTCCCAGAAGTCTCCATAAGATTAGATATCTGTTTGTTTGTTTGTTTATTTTTATTTCAGGAAACCTTTTTATTGATAACAAGATCCCACTAACTCATTGTTTTTTAATTTTTACAGACTTCATTTTGATTCATTGTACACATATGGGGCACAAATTTTCATTTCTATGGTTGTGCATGATGTGCATTCATAGCATTCTTGTTAATCACGCATGTGCATAGGATAATGATGTCTGTCTCATTCCTCCATTTTTCATACCCCCACCCCGTCCCCCTCTCATTTCCCTCTACACAATCTAAAGATCCTTCATTCCTCTCTCACTCTCCCCCCAGCCAGATTCTATATCATCATCCCCTTATCAGGGAAAACATTCATCCTTTGTTTTTTGGGGATTGGCTTATTTCACTTAGCATGATTTGGCTCTCAACATTTTTTAATTCCTGCTCTGCATTTCACATCAGAGTTTCAGTCTTGAACATAGAGTTTAAGTTTCCCATAAGACATTCCCACATATATCCACTCATAACCTAAATAGTACCAAAGTCAGACAAAGACACATCCACAAGAGTCCAAGGTGTAGAGATTGCCTCTTGATGTTTTATGTCTTATATTTTACATTACAAAGCTGTTTTATGTGTTCAGAGGAAAGTCCTAATATTTTTTTCCTTTCAAGAGTTGAGTTTTCTGACTCCCACATTAGAAAAATGCTTTTTGTGGCCTAGCACCAGGATCTTGCCTATTTGAGAATGTAGATTGCTTTCTTTTGCCATCACAGCTAGAAGTCCTTCTTAGTGAAGCCTTCCCTGCCTCTCCTTTCTATCTCTCTCCCATGGCATTGCCTTCCAACATAGCTCCCAGTTCATTTTCCTCATTGCATGAGTGAAAATTAATTATGTTTAGTGATAATCACCTCCACTTACTGTACTCTCCACAAGGCAGGTGTCATATCTGTTTTGGATACTATAATATCCTCTGGCAGAAAGCCTAACACATACTGGGTGCTCAAGTAATGTTTATTGACTCAAAGAATCCAATCCATGAACTGTATGCATGATTAAAAGAATGGCATTGCTCTCTGTGCTGGATATGAAGAGTCAGCCCAATTAATCACACACTTCCCCTACCCTCTGCTCTAATGAATGAGCAATCAGAACTTTCTGGACATCTCTCCATTCCCACCATCATCTACCAGTTGTAGTAACAATATCCCTCTGTCCCTGAGTCCTTGCCTTGGACAGCTGCCCTCACTGGCCTTTTCTGCCTTGCATTTCCTTGTCCTTTTAGGGACTAATCTTATGTCCCGGAGTGCAACCACACTGCTTTGGATTTGCTGTATTTTATTGTATTTATCCTCACCCTGCTATGCTCTGCCTCAGTGAGGTTTGGTCACCTTTTTTCAGTGACAGTGAAAGACAGCACTTCTTAAACCCTGATTGGCACAATACCCGAGCTTTTGCTTCTGAAAGCTACTCAGGGCCAGACCTTATAGAATTGATGCTCCTATGGGTAGATATAATGAACTGGTATTTTGTGATAAGCTTCCAGGTGATTGTCATGATCAGGCAGTAAGAGCTCCTGAGGTAGAAAAGAGCCCATCAGCTTTGGAATTTTATGTAAGGTTGAATCTTTGCCCAGAGATGGATTGAATCTATGACTTTAGTCAATTAATTAATCCTAACTTGTTTAGGATTGATCTGTAAAATGAATCCATTTAATCAGAAGTATATTCAAATCAGAATATTCCAAATAATGATTATAATTAAACATAAAAATACTGCCTAATGTAGTATCCAAGTTGCCTATAATCAATAACATGAAGACATATTATTGATACACTATTACTACTCCTTCCAAAATCTTCATTCCTTGCTGCCAGAAGGACCTGTAGTACCCATTACAATTACAATTGCCATTACATTTGCCAAAGCCTGTTGCCTACAATCTTGTCATACCCTCTATTGGTTTTAGGTCTGCTGACCTAAACCATTAGAATCCTCAGGCCATGTTAAGTGATGTGTCCAGCACAGGAACCAATGGGAATCCCACTCCATCCAAATATAGATGTAATCTTTTACTCTGTCCTGGAATTCCAAAATAATCTCTTCTTAGAAGTGATATCACAAATTGTGCATAAGATTTTAATAAGGCTTCCTCTGGGAGGTGGGGTGATACCATTCACTTATATTAATGATTAAATAGAAATTAGTGTTATCTTAGTTTCATTAAATATGAAATGTCTGGTCCTAAATGTAGAACTAAAGCTTTTTTTTTTTTTTGTATAAGCATACTTTTGCATAAGCATGTCACTTCCTGTTAACCTTGACCCAGTGAGTAGGCCACAGTCCATCATGCTCATCACTTCAGGATAAAGTATAGACAACCTCCCCTTTACCTGGAGATGACATAGCTGTGATTTCCTCCCTGAGAGCAGAGACTATCTCCATCACTTTCTGAGCATACTTCATTGCCAACAAAAACAAAACAAAACAAAACAAAAATCATATATACATATTAATACATACATGCACACACATACACACACATGCATACACATGCATACACAGCCCAGTCTTCTCAGATCTCTGGGAGTCACTCACCCCTCTTGGACTAGATTTTTGTTTATTATGTCCAAGGAATGCACACCCTTCCTTGCCTTTAGGGAAAACTCTATCTTTTGATGCCTAATTTCTAAACACAGGCATGGGGGAGGTTTTCTTCCTGACATCCCTCAGGACTGGTGAGGAGTGGGTAGAGAATCTGGAGTGATGAGGTAGAAAGGCTTAGCTGACTTGGAAGATAAGAATGGGAAGGAATAAAAAATACAAACCACATTTTCATTTATTTTATCTCTTCAAAAGAAAAAAATGAGATAGAAGTGAATGTCATGCATGTTTTCTTGCCACACTCAATTCAAATCTATATTTGTGATTCTCTCTCACGTCTCATGGAGGCATAAGAAGTGTTGAGACTCTAAGGATGCAGCTAACACCAACCGATACTATGTCAATATATGCAATGTATTTAGATCATAAAAATAGTTTTCAGTAGATCATCAGTTTCCAGAACATTTTTTGGGGAAATGAAACTAGGTCTTCTCACTCCAGGCCCCCCCAAAAGGGCTTGTTTTTACTGTTCAAATTTTTCTGGAAACAATGTGTGTTATAGTCCCCTCTTAGGGAGTTATATTCATATTTTAAGTATGATTCTAAATCCTGATACAAAGAATATTATTAATCCATTGTCTTCAAGTTTTACATATGACCT
Source organism: Glaucomys volans (assembly GCA_020662805.1). NCBI lineage: Eukaryota > Metazoa > Chordata > Mammalia > Rodentia > Sciuridae > Glaucomys > Glaucomys volans. The sequence continues at coordinate 120,158 of JAJEJO010000434.1, read as the reverse complement.
CCCACCCTATGGAAGAGTCTGCAGCTTACTGATTTTAAAGATTGTGTTACTATTCTGAATATTTCTATTAGGAAGATCCTAGAACTGCCTTGCTCTATCTCGCCATGTGTAAATATGTGTCTGAGGCTCGGTAACCTGCCTTCAAAGATGCCACAGGGACATTGGCAGAACTAAATTTGGCTCCAATCTCTCTCATGTTGACTCTGAGGGAAGGCATTGCGATTTGGAAGTAAAAATAGCTCTAGAGATTGTAAATGGCAAAAGCAGAGGGAAAGGGAGGCAGAAAATGATAAGAGATGTAGCTAAATATTTATATATACAAAAAATGAAAACATGAGAACCGTTCCTTCTGAAATACATAATTAAGCTGAAGACAGAGTAGGCAGATGGAGTCAGTAATTACAGGTTCCTAATGTATCTAAAATTCCCAGAGAATGAAAGTGCTGCTACTAATTTTGTAGCTTCACAGTTTATAGCTTGTTGCTGTTTATAACAGGCTCTTCTCCATTAACACTTGAAGTTCCAGTTAAGAGAGCTTGGATTAAACAACAAAAAGAAGCTAGCAGAGCAACACCACACCATTTCTGACCTACTTAGAGTATTTATGTGAAAGTTCTGGGAATACTAAAGTGATTATGTAAGACTTACAATTATTAGTATTTCAATCTTCTCAGTGTTATCACAGAAAGGTGGGGTATCTTAGAAAAGACCCTGGATCTGGAACCTCCTTTCATTTTGACAAATATTTATTTGATTTTTGCTTCTGTCTAGGAGCTTCTCGGAGCATTCAGTTTACATAAGCGGAAAAACAAGAGGAAGATTTCTGCCTTGTAGGACCTTCTAGGAGAAGTTGTGGGGACAGCAAATAATGAAACAATAATTTAAATTATATAGCATATTAGAAGGCAATCAAAGATATTGTAGAGGAGGAAACAGCACTGGGTAAATGGGTTTATAAATCGAATAGTCAAGGTATGTCCATGGAGAGCTAGATATGCAGGCAGATTCGGAATTGGCCGTGGGCATATCTGTGTCAGGGGAGCAGGAAGCAGTCAGGGCAAATGTTAGAGGCTGGGTGAAGTCTGGCCTGTGAGGAGCAGGAGGAAGTAAATATGCGTGGGACCACTGTAAAAGGCATGCTCAGAGGTGACACAGGACATTACACTGAGCTTCACTAGCCATCATAAAGTTTTGACTTGTAAATGTGAGTAGAATTGGGATTCGACTCAGGACTGTAGAGGAATTAAAGAAAATGGCTTACTTTTTTTTTTTTGCATTTTTTTTTTATTTAATTTTGATTCATTGAACACAAATGGAGTACAGCTATTGTTTCTCTGATTGTACAAAAAAGTAGAGTCACACCATCTGTGCATTCATGCATGTACACAGGGCAATGATGTCTGTCACACATTCTGCTATTATTACCCCTCAACCCCGACTCCACCCCTCCCTTCCCTCTGTGGCTTACCTTGAGTGTGGGGCCTGACTGAAAAAGGATTTGTTGCCAGGCACAGTGCTGCATGCCTGTAATCCCAGTCTCAGCAATTTAGTGAGGCTGCAAGCAACTCAGTGAGACTCTGTCTCTGAATAAAATACAAAAAAAAGGACTGGGGTTAAGTCCTTAAGTGGTTAAGTACCTCTGGGTCCAATTGCCGGTACCAAAAAAAAAAACAAAAATTGTTTAAAGTCCTCCTCAAATTACATAGATTCCTATTTTGCCTTTATGTGTATGGTCATATAAAAAATTAATCAGTGAGAACAAACCAGCTCTTAAACAAAGGGAGATGGGGCCTGGGATTGTGGCTCAGTGGTACAGCACTTGCCTAGCATGTGTGAGGCAGAGGGTTCAATCCTCAGCACCACATAAAAATAAGTAAATAAAATAAAGGTATTGTGTCCATCTAAAACTAAAAATAATATTTAAAAAATAAAGAGATGGATAATTTTTAAGTAATAAAAGTTCTTTTTGACAAAAGCATGATAACATTTATCTCAAAAGTGGTCTTACTCCATTATCTACTTGGAAGACTGTCCAGACTACGTCCACCATCATTTGCCACTCCTGTGCAAGGTGCAGGTTTCTTTTCCCAGATGTTAAGTCAGAAAAGGGAATTCAGAGAACGCTTCTCTAACAGAGAGGGTGAGTGGAGAGCTCAGTCCATGGCCCTTACTGGCAACTTTGCCCCATTTCTGTTTGGGCAAGGGTTGCAATTTCTGCAAAATTAAGAGATTGTTACCAAAATGTACATCTCACGTCATATAAATGTAATGACATTTCTCCTACATATACTAAAAACCAAGGTAGAGTTTCTAGTTGTAGTTAGGACGTAGAAGATAAGAACTTCACACCTTATGAAATAAGAACTCACTTCTTAATACTTTACTCCAAAGATCTTTGATAATTGTGAACATAAACAAATCTAATAAATCTAAACTCTGGGGAGGGGAGCCCACCTAGATGATAATAGAGGATGCATTAACAACTGGGCCAATTTCAGAGGTTGGGTGTTGGTCAGGCCAAGAAGCAAGCTTGTTACAGAAGACTCCCTGCATAGAAATTGCACAACTACTATGGAAATCAGCATGGAGGTTCCTCAAAAGATTAGGAAGGATATCATCATATGACCCAGTTAGACCACTCCTTGGTGTTCATCCAAAAGAACTGTAAGTGCAAAGGCAGACAGAAAGGGAGATATAAAATAATAAAAGAGATGTAGTTCAATATTTATATATTATCCATTTACAGCTACAGCACTCCTGGGTGTTTATTCAAAGAATTTAAATCAGTATACTATAACTATACATGCAAACCCATGTTTAGAGCACTGCAATTCAGGATAGCCAAGTTATGGAATCAAGCTAAGGGTCCGTGAATAGATTAATAAAGAAAATGTGTTGTATATACACAATGGAGTTTTATTTGGCCATAAAGAAGAAGAAAATGATATCTTTTGTAGGAAAACAGATGGAACCTGAGAACATCATGTTAGGCGAAGTAAGTCAAACTCAGAAAGTCGAGGGTTGTTTGTTTTCTGAGAGAAAGAGAGATCCCATGAAAATAGAAGAAATATAAGAAAGATCATTAGGGTAAAGAAGGGGAAGAGAAGGGAAGGGGAGTACTGGGGAATGAAAATGACCAAGTTAAGTTGTTTGTGTAGGAATATGTCACAATGTCACAAAAAAATTCCACTGTTAGGTCTAATTATTATATACCAGTAAGAAAGAAGTTCATAAATCTCCCCAAATTTTAACAAGCTTGCAGGCTAGAGATATACATGCAAAAGGCCAAGACCATCTTCTTTACGGAGGAATCCCCTTACACTGTAATTTTGCTAAGAAGAGTCTGGGGAAAGGCTGGAAAGTCTCACAGACTGACTCTTGCTCTCCCTCTCACAGTTTCAATGTCAGACCACATAATCACATGGCCTTGAGGTCGTGTGATCTCTGGCTCATGGTGATACTGTACTCATGCGATCCATGTCCAATTTTGCAATTTCAGTTTGCATTCTTACTTTCTTTACGTCTTAGAGTCTCATGCTCTTGAAATCATATGGGCTTAGAGAATAGGAACCTCTCAGCCTCAGTCTAGCAACTTCAAGATCTAGAAATTTTGTCTTCTACAAAAAGAGAGACTATCACTCGAAGTCAGAGGTGAAGTGAATCTACCTCAAGCTGCAACCAAGCTGCAACTTCTGATTTGATTCAAGATAAAATAAATGTCCCCAGGGTGATATAAACAATTTGGGAATATTGCTTACTGATGAATACCAAAGCCCTAAAAGAGTGATTAAATATGTAAGAGTCTGAATAACCTCAAACTCTACTAGCTGACTTTTCTTTGTTCTTTTACATATAATGACCATAATAAACTAAAAGTTATATGACAACTGATGATATGAAAGCACTGTGACCTGAGGAACTGAGTATCCCTACAGTTCCCTCCCTGTCCTTGGTATACCACTTCTATCCAAGAGTTTAGTATAGGAAGCATAACACAGATTCTTGAGGGAGACAAACACTCCTTGCACAGCACTTTGAGGAAAGAAATGCCAGCTCCTCAGAAGGAGGGAGGACAGAGGAGTCAGGGCAGAGGGGCAAAGTTCTTCTCTGGAGCCTGAGAGCAAGCCCTGCCAGTCTCATCTGCTCAGCACTGCTCCACACCTGCCAATCAGTCTCAGGCCCAGAAGTATGTCATACCCCAGAGGGTATGATACCTCTGGTTCAGTTGGAGAGCAAAAAAGGAAAAGAGGGAGTAAAGCCAAAGTTGACCTGGGTAGGGCTTAGCAGAGAATCCAACAGGCTAGCCTAAGAGTATTTCAATCTCTTAGTCACCCTCCTGGGAAACTGCATAGGCCTAGTTAGTCTCCAATGTTTCAGGGGAACAGGGAGAAAAGGTGGCCACACAAACCTTCTTTTCTTTTGACATAATGATAAGAAAATCTATTTTAGGTGAAAAATGGCATCGGTAGCACTCAGGGAGAGTCCTGTTACCGCATCCTCCTTCCTTCTTTTCCTTCTCTGCTTTGAAGGAGAAAGGAGAAGATTGGACTTTGGGGAGGTCCAGGCCTGAGAGACTGCATGTGCTCAGATTCACAGCCTCTGTAGTCAGAGGCCCAGTTTGCTAAACTACAACCTCTCCTAGAAATTGATCCAGAAAGATCAGAACTTGGTCAGGGACTACCAGCTTCTTTAATTTTTTGATTGGTATTTCCCAATCTCCTTCCCAACTCAGAACCAATCAAAGAAAGAACCAAATATGTCCCATGAACCTATCATGTAGGAAGCCACCTATTCCCCATGCCAATAACTTCCAATCAGACCTGAGACCTCCTTCCTCCCCAGTAAAGCTTTCCTATCCATCTGTCCATGCTGGAATGTCTGCCAAGGCTAAGGGTGGGGGCGGCTTCCCTTGCTATAGTCAACATCAGATTACAGCCTGCTTTTATTTTCACTGTATTCATTTCTACAGAACCATCTTCTCCCTCCAAGAAACATGAAAGAAAAGATGGTGAAGGGCAGAGAGGAGAGAAATTTCCCAGGAGAAGCACACTAGCTTAACTTCTATAATTCTTCGGGTACTAAATGGCACTAGAGCCACCTGGTCCCTCCTCCTATGTCCCTGGAGATTCCTGGAAACGTTTTAAATCAAGTTCCTTTTGAGAGCCATCAAAGTGCTGGATATAGGTTTTAAATGAACTCTATGGAGAGACCACCAGGAAAGTTTGCACATATCCCTCTTATGCATCATGCAATCCTTTTGATCCCCCAATCCTTCATACACAGCAGCATGTACTAATTGTAGCATGTCCTAATTGTACAGCTGGTCCATGGCTATTAGTACGCTGCACCTTCTTCATCTCCTACATTGTATCCTTAGGTTTTATAGATTGTGATCTTCACACCACGTAAAGTGTGGTGAATGAAGCTTAGCCTCCTAAAATTCTTTGTAATTGCCTCACTGTCCACTACTGTATCTCAGCTTAGTCTTTGCCTTTGGGTTACTTCAAGTTGATTTGTGCAAACCTGATAAAGAGATTTCTGTGTGTGAAGGAGAAACATAAAGAAGAAGTTGCTGAAGAAACTACCAATGTCCTCATGAGAGATCTATGCTAGGTTTGTAGCTAATAGGGCAGATTCTTCAGGTCACATACCTATTTAGAATTCCCCAGCATGGATGGATATTCCTTTGAACACATCCAGAGGAAGATGGTATGTCAGTGGCACCACCAGTGCTACTGAGGCTGTAGTTGGTGGAGGAGACCACAACACAGAGCCATCCTGGAGAGTTGTGTGGGGATGTGCAGTGACTCTCCATGGGAGCAGATCTGGTTTTGCTGAAGTGAGGCCATCTTATGTTCCCAACAGATATGATGTGAATGTTTTTGTCTTCCCCAAATTCATATGTTGAAACCTAGTGTCCAGAGCCACAGTATTAAGAGGTGGGTCTTTTGGAGATCATTAGGTCATGTGAGCTCTGTCCTCATAAACTGGTTTAATTCATTTACAAAAACAAGTCTGAGAGCACTCTTCCCCACTCCAGCCATATGAGGATGCAGTGAGAAGTTGCCATCTAGGAAGCAGAGATCAAGCCCTAAATCTAAATTTCGCAGAGATCATACTAAATCTGCTGACACCTCGATCTTAGTCTTCCAGCTTCCAGAATCATGAGCAATAAATTTCTGTTTCTAGGACATGCTGTCATAACAGCCTGAAAGGACTAAGGTACTGGTGCAGGCTGGTGGGTTGGGAACAATGGGGCAGAAACACAAGCCATGGAGAGCACAACACTGACACAGTTAGGCTGTATTTTAATGTTTAGAATGGATGCCTGATCAAGGTTGGCTCTATTCAAAAGTGGGGAATTCCTGCTTTGATTTATGCTGGTAGAGAAGTCACTGTTTATGGAGGGAACAGAGATGGACCTTTCCTCTCCAGTCCTTAGAGAGGTCTGGCTGACACATGGCTGTTTTACTTACCTTCTGTCCTGATTCCAGGTCCTTCTTGGGCACTTGATTTTCTGTGTTACTACCCTGAAAGTTCTTTAAGTAGGAATTGAAGGTGAAAACAGCTGGCTTACTGAAACTGCTGCTTGCAGTTGACAAAGTTGCTCTGCTATACCACATTGGATAGGGAAGGAGTGATGGTATTGCTCAGATTCACTGAAGGCTGAGACTTAAGAGTGACAGGGTGTCCCTGCTGCTCAGATCTATTGTAAGATCATCACTTCATTTTACCCCTGGCTCATCAGTGAATCCCACATCTTTTCCAGTTTCTAAACCAAAGATACCATCAGCTTACTCTTCTGGGAGTGTCCCCACATAAAGTTTTAGTTTATTATCTTGTGAACTGCATGCATCTATTACTCTTTCTTAATCTTCTCAAATGTTCCTCTCATTCTGGGGTTGGAAGCGAGAAATATATTGAGAAACTTCATATTCTCTGGACACGAACCAAGGAAAATGGCATTGCCCTCTCAGTATCCACTCCCCCAATTCCTCCAATTTCTCTCTTTTTTTAATTTTTTAAAAATTTGTTCTAACTTGTTGTACATGAAACTAGAATGTATTTATACATTTTGAGAGGTCATACATATATGGAGTGGAATCTCTCATTTTTCTGATTATATAAAATTGAAAGCATTCCCCCTGAGAACTGGAACAAGGCAGGGATGCCCTCTTTCGCCACTACTACTCAACATCGTTCTTGTAACTCTAGACAGAGCAATTAGACAGAACAAAGAAATTAGAGGAATACGAGTAGGAAAAGAAGAGCTCAAACTATCCCTATTTGCTGATGACATGATTCTCTATTTAGAAGACCCTAAGAATTCCACCAGGAAACTCTGGAACTCATAAATGAATTCAGTAAAGTAGCAGGATATAAAAATTAATGCTCATAAATCTAATGCATTTTTATTCATAAGTGATGCATCCTCTGAGAGAGAAATTAGGAAAACTACCACATTCACAATAACCTCAAAAAAATAAATAAATAAAATACTTGGGAATCAATCTAACAAAAGTATTGTTGTTTATATTCTTGATAATTATCATTCTGATTTGAGTGAGATGAAATCTTAGAGTTGTTTTCATTTGCATTTCTCTAATTGCTAGAGATGCTGAATATTTTTTCATATATTTGTTGATTGATTGTATATCTTCTGTGAAGTGTCTGTTCGGTTCCTTAGCCCATTTCTTGATTGGGTTATTTGTGTTTTTTTGTATTAAGTTTTTTGAGTTCTTTATATATCCTAGAGATTAATGTTGTAATTGAGGTGCATGTGATAAAGATTTTCTCCCAATCTGTAGACTCTCTCTTTACATTATTGAATTTTTTTTTTTTTTTTTTTTTTTTTTTTTTTGCTGAGAAGAAGCTTTTTAGTTTGAGTCCATCCCATCTATTGATTCTTGATTTAATTTCTTGTGCTTTAGGGTTCTTGTAAGTCAGATCCTAGACCGACAAGGTGAAGATTTGGGCCTACTTTTTCTCCTAGTAGTCTCAGGGTCTCTGTTCTAGTGCCTAGGTCTTTGATCCACTGTGAGTTGAGTTTCATGCAGAGTGAGTGATAAAAAAGTCAGGTATCCACTGACATACATTTATATAGTGACTCCCAGATTCCAAACATCCACATCAATTTCATGATACTTCCAGCCCTGTAAAAGTTTGGAGGAAGCATAAGGGGAATGTATTCAAATACCTGTGTTTAAATTTCTCAGGTTTATCAGAAATGACTTACTACAATTGATGTGTTTGAATAATGGTCCAAACCATGTACATGATTTTTTTTCCCATAGCAATGTCACCATTCAAAATCATATATTTTGATTTATTTGCTTATCGTCTTTCTGTATCTCTGAGTATGAACTTAAAGATCCACAGAGAACCAGAACAAAGTAAGGATTCAAGCTTTCAAAACCAGACGATGATGTTTTGTTTTAGAATGTGCTGTATGCTACATTTCTCATGTATCTTGGATTTTTATCATAATCAGATGCTTCAGTATGATTGTTTTATACTTAGAGCAAAAAGGGTATTTTCCATAAATATCACAGTATCTTACCATTTAGAAAACTGAATATGACTGTCATATATTTTTATTTCAATTTCCTAATCAGTAGGATTATTTTTGAGTGTCTTTGACACATTGCCCTGATGGAATTCAAGGTATCTAAGTATGTCTGATATTGTGTGTGTGGCACACAAAGGAAGGTCTGAAATTCCAGGGAGGAAGCACAGACATGGTACCATGGAAACATGGCTAGACAAAGCAAGTTGTTCAGATTTCCTATAGCTCCCTTTCCATTAAGTTCTTTTATAAACTATATAGACCAAAGAATAATTTCAAATCGTTCAAAATATTATCTAATGTCCCATCACTGTTTCTTTCACCACCTTCTATACCCCTCTTCCTTCTAATTCTCTTATCTTTTCATGGTATGCCACTGAGACAAACAATTAATTTAAATTACTCTCTTTGATTTCTTTTTTTCAAGGTTTTGAATTAGGACATTTTTAAAGGTTTAAAAAGATCACCACCAACACTATCAACGTCTCATTGTTCTTACCCTTATTCCTAAATTTATTGAGGGTTTAATATCTATCATGAATTGTTCTAGTATTTGACCTGCATTATCTAATTTAATACTCTTTAAAAAACAAAATAAGTGACAGAGAACACTGAAATTTGACTTCCTCTTATAAAAAAGACTCTCATGAGTGGATGAGCTTTATTTCCAAACAAATAGCTTCTAAGGCACAGTAAACATAGATCGATATTTACAAGTTGTCTTAAAGGAAGCACCCATCTCCCTGACAATCTTTTTACCTTTATTTTTAAATTATTTTTAGTTGTAGATGGACACAATACCTTTATTTTTTTAAATTTATTTTCATGTGGTACTGAGGATCAAACTCAGTTCCTCACACATGCTAGGCAAGTGCTCTACCACTGAGCTACAGTTCCACCCCTCCTTTTTATTTTTTAATATTGTTTTTTCCTCATAACAAAAGACTCTTTGTTTCATTTTCAAGAGAAGGAAGATGAATTTGAGTATTTTCCTTCTATTATTCATTTTGGTTTGGAAAGCTCCATAGGTCAACTGATGCACAAAGGAAGATCTGTCACACTGCAGCACAGATGTGGCACCATGGAGATGGGGCTGGAGAGTAAACAGACATCTAGGCATGGAAGAAGCATCAGTGAAAACATATTGGATTCAAGAAATACTTAATGTAATAGGAATATCTCATTTACCAATTGCTGGTGAAGCTTTGGTGGATAAAGCACTGGACTAAAATCCACCTGGGGTTGGTATTTTAGCATAGACATCAAAGGTTCTATGCTACGTGAACTTGAACAAGCCATCTTTCCTCTCTAGATCTCAATGATTTTTTTCCTTAAGAAGAGATCCTCTTTTGGAAGGGAATCAGATATTGAAGTCAAACAAAGACTCCTTCGCACCCACATGGATCAAAGAACTCTTGCTCTTGGCCAATAATCAACCTTTCTTTCATACCTCCTGGTGTTCTTGTTACAACTCCTCCTAACCCCAATATAGTATATCCACTTCTTGATATTTGATCGATCATGGAATATACTTTTAAGTTTAAATAGTCTGAATTATTTACCCTTTTAGAGTTGGAATGTGGAATGTAGGATTCTATGAGATATATTGTGCCTGTGAGATTAATAATTGGCATAAACACTACTCAAACATCTCATAGTACTGCAGGTCACATAGCATAGGATGCAGCCCGACCTGGTAATTTCTAATCCTAGTCCAAGGATTCATGAGAGTGAGACCTCAAAACCCTGGTTGACCTTGTGACAAGGCCACCTCAGCTAGCACAGATCCAAGTTTCATGAACTTTAAAACAAAGCTTACCCTCACAAGGATATTTTAAATTCCCTTCATGAAAGAAACACCTGGTAATTAATTCAGAGATAATAAATTATAAGAAAGAGGAAAGACTCTTCCAAACCTTGAGAGTGGTTTCTAGGAGGAATCTCCTGGTTAGTCATCTGCCCTTCTCACTATGTCTGAACCATGTCACTAACTTGCTCCTGCTTTCTCTATTGTAAGAGCACTGACAGAATAAATCTCCTGAACATCAGATGGTATCTAAGACTAAACTTTGATGCAAATTGAACTGAAAGAGATAAGTCATCCCTGGGGAAGTTAACACAAGGAAAACATCAGGAAATCCAGCTTCTTTTACTTCTTTGAATATATTATAAAAAGTTGATTTAAAGGTTTTTCTTTTCTTAGTAAACCAAACATCGGAACCTCCTCATGGACAGTTATTATTGACTACTACTTCTCACCTGTGTATAGGTCAATATATTATTATTTCTTTGTATCTCTCTAAATCTTTGTTTTAAATTTGATGTTTAAAAAGAAATGTGGTAAAACTGGAAATCATATCATCACCACAGCTAGGGTTTATTTTTGTTTATATGTTTCTTTAGAGATTCTCAAGAACTACATTTGTAAGTTCTGCCTTCTTTTGCATGTGTGACCACTGAAGTCTCTGCAGTCAGCTTAGTGAATGTAGTGTAATGATTAGGCAGAAATCTCCTGGAATGCTTGGGATCAACACATCTCTGAGAGTTGGCCAAGAAACTCTGGGTAGTATGCATGTTTAGGTTTGCCTTTAACACTCCTCTTATCCTACACTTCCACTTTGCACAGAGCCTCAAGACCAACTGGATGGAAGAGCTTATGTCTTCCTGAACATGCACGGAACCCTAGATAGGAACACAGCATGAAGCAAACTAGTATCCCATGGAGTTGTTAGAACTTTTCAAAGACCCTAATGGACATCTCAGTCCCAGCTTCTCCTTTAAATATTTTTGTAAACTTGCTTGCCTCAATTACTATTGTCACATAAGGCAGATGCAATGTTCAACAATTGTTGAATGCTTTCAACAATCAAGGTCTCCCAGTGCCCCCTTCAATCCCAAAATACACCCAGGGAAATAGTTCTTCATACTGGGACACCTGAGTCAGGTCAAATAAAGAAAGCTTTACTTGTGGAGCTCTCTGAAAACTTCACAGGTTAATATGAGTTAATCTGGAATTGGTCTTTGGTAGAGCTCCAACCCCATTCTGTGACTGATAAGATTTTACATTGTGGGCCCATCGGTTGTCAGGTTACTGTGGGTCTTGTGAGAGGGTGATGGAAATAGAGCAAGTTAACAAACAGAAAGTTCACTGTTCTTAAAGAGTTATATGTATTTTCCTTGAACAATATATACTCTGGATTATTTAAAGTGCTTGATGATTTTTAGAGTTGTGAAAATACTGATATTAATACCATTTGGAGATCAGTAGACTCTAGGATGGAATCAGCAAATATTTTTGGTTGGTATCTTTCTATTCTCAAGGAAATAGAACATAAGTTTCAACCTCTCTGTGTTAGCCACATTTAGTTACTTACATTTGAGGAGTACAATATGGAAAGAGGGAAACACATAAGATTGGAGAAACTGGGTGTGGCATATATGAGAACTCACTGCATTATCCTAGCAAGGTTTCTGTAATTCTAAAACTATTCTAAAAATAATATTAAGAGAGGGGGGAGATAGCACCAGATGAGAAGTCAGAATGTTCATTAATTCACATTTGGGTCACAGAGTGTTCACTTTATCTACATATGTACCAGTAAAAGTCAATTATGAGGCTTTTGTGGGAGAAGGGACTTTTTCCTCACTTGGAACTTTCCCTTTGCACTGTCCCTGGATCTCTATGGTATTTTATTCATTTTCCTTGGAGCTTATAGCTAATTACAATATGATGTCATGTGTAATAAAAACAAAAACTACTGAGTACTTAGTGCTAGACACCTTGCTATATACTTGGCATGTCCATCACTTCCAGGCTTCACCAGTCTATCACAATGAAAATACTATTTCCATATTGCTGAGGAAGAAGTTTGATTTTTGGAGATTTTATGTAATTTATCTATGGTCACACAGACTAAGGTTACAGAAATCCAGGATGATCTAAATAGTAGGCAATAGAATGAGTTACTAAGCAAAGCAATAGAATTGCTTTTTTTTCTTTTAAAATAGAATTAATATTAAAACTCTCGGGATGAATTGAGTTTTGTGTCCTGCAGGAAGCTGGGAGAATAAAGGCTGTCTCAAGGCCCTTTCTATCTAGGTTCTATTCTACTTTTCCATGAATGGGTTCAATCTAAGCACTTCACAAGAATTCATTGAATGTCATCATTTGCAAGGCTTTGTATTCAAAGCTGTATAAAGAATTGTGAATAAAAACACCCCAGGAACAAGTTGATCCATCTAAAAAGAAATAAGACTGTTGAGGGAATGGCTAGGAAAATGAAAGTCTGTACAGACCGTGTGTTCTTGTATTTCACTGAACACATTATTTTGTACTCTGGAAATTACAGAGAAGTAAGTCTAAGAAAAATTTGTTTCTTTGAAACCAAGTACTATTCAGATGAGCATACCTACATCTTGTCCATGATAAGAATAACTTCCTCAAGATTTAAGAAAACTCCAACCTGTATTGACTTATCTATCCATTCCCTAATTCATTCAACACATATTTATGGGTCCCGTATCACGTGTCAGGTTTGGTGCTAGACACAAAACTAGACACAATTCCTCAAGTTGAGGGAAACTACTCCCAGTGCTTTGGGTGAACTATCTGTGGAATAGATAGAAATTAATCTGCAAATAATATTCTGGTATCCAAGTACAGCACAGAGTTAAGTAAAATCAGATGAATGTTTTTTTATGACATCTAAAGAATTTGAGAGCTATGCTGAAGCATTTTAGTCTTTTGCACTGAAGAGTGCCCTGATGAAGCTTGCGTTTCAGGAAAATCATGCTGACAATGGCATGAATGAACGATTCATTTAGGAGATCAACAAGGAAATGGGCAAGACTGGAGCACTTAAGTCATGATGCCATTGCTGTTCTGATCATATCATATACTAGTTCAAAGACATCAACGACTCACATTCAGATATCTGTTAGGAAATGGGGTTCTTGTTATTGCAGCACAAGAAATGTTGAAACTTCCCAATAAAATATCCACAGTGTGGTTGCACTGAAGTTTCTCATCTGAGCTTGCCTGATGGACTTTGATGTTGCAACAAGGATATAAGCTATGGAAACAAAATCTAAGGAAAATTCAAGGACCAGGGGCAATTAAGGATAAAGCTGAAACTGTAGATAACCAGGCAGTCAGATTTCTTCCTTTCCTTCATTTACTAAATTTCTTATTCCCCTTGTAGACTTAAGAATAATTTTATGTTATCTAAAATGTTTATGAAAAAGTATAACAAAAAGTCTAGAAAGATGTAAACTTCAGTGTATCCAGCTTATTTTCCCCTCCCAGTTTGAGTTTCAAAGCAACCATCTCACTTGATCTAAATAGCTAAATAGCAGATGATACTATGATAATATGAAGCTGCTATCAGCTGACAGCAGCTGATAATATGAAGCAAAAGCCTGGGCACTGTTATACAGACATGAGGGCTTTCTTCTCTCTAGCATGTTTATAGGTCGAGAAACCAGAGTAGCTGAGTACTAGGGAAAGAGAAACTGGGTAGGGGGGCAAGGGCGGGTTTGAGTCCTAGATAGAGTTGGTTAAAAGAAGGAAGAAATTGCCTATACCATTTTCCTGACCTCCAAAGATTTTAGAAAGTGCTGCATAGGTGGAGTTCATTTGCTCTATTTTGACAAGTGAAAACTACAAAGAGATTAAACAGGAGGCTGATGATTTATTGGCCTGCTCCAATGGCTGGAGATCACCCAACCTGTTAACACCTCAGGACTATCTCCACTATAACAGTGAAGGGACAAAGGAGAATACCATAATTCCTAAGGTGGTCAAACAGAGAAAGGAAGATGAGAAAAGTCAAAGGGAATATTTAATGACACAGATTTTAGAGAAGAGAGATGGCAATTTTAACCAAAAAAAAAAAAAAAAAAAAAAAAAAAAGAAAACAAAATTTAAAAATTATATTCTCAAACAATTCATGATTAAGATAATATTTGAAAAATGGTGGATGAGACAGACATCATTACCCTATGTACATGTGTGATTAATAAGAATGATATGATGTACATCATGCACAACCATAGAAATGAAAATTTGTACCCTATATGTGTACAATGAATCAAAATGAAGTCTGTAAAAAAAATAAAAGGATAATATTAAGACAATAAACCATTTAAAAAGCAATAAAGAATAGAACATTTTCAACCAAAATCTATAGGATACAGCCAACAATAACTTCAGAAGAAACTGTGGAGCATTAAATCCCTTCATATATAAGTAGAAAGGATGAAAATTAAAAGAATTTGTTACCCATCTTAAAAAGTTAGGAAATAACAGAAGTAAAACAAAATACATTAAAAAGAAGAAATCAATAAGGATAAAAATCAAAATAGATATAAGAGGAAAAGCAAACTAATTAAAAGAATTAATTCAAAATCTGACTTTTTTCAGATAAACACTAATAAAATAGATTAAACCCCTGTGAACATGATTAAGGAAAAGAGAGAGTGGGTATACACAGTATGTGATATTAAAAGGAGAAAATAATTGATGTGGAATACAAGAGAAATTGTATTTACCATATAAAGAGTTTGTTTTTAGTGATTGGAGGGATTATGTTGTGGTTTGGATGGGAGGTATCCCCCAAAAGCTCATATATGAGACAATGCAAGAAGATTCAGAGGAGAAATGATTGGGTCATTGGAGTCTTAACCCAATTACTGAATTAATTCCCTGATGGGATTAACTGAGTGGTAACTGAAGGCTAGAGGAGGTAGGTCTCTGGGGGTGTGCCTTTGAGGTATACAATTTGTACCTGGCAAGTGGAGTCTTCTGATTTCTGATTATCACGTGAGCCACTTCCCTCTACCATACTCTTCCACCACAATGTTCTGCTTCACCTTGAACCCAGAGGAATGGGACAGACTGTCCATGGACTGAGACCTCTGAAACTGTGAGCCCCCAAATTAACTCTTCCTCCTCTACAATTGGTCTGGTCGGATGTTTCAATCACAGCCATGAAAAAAGCTGACTAAAACAGATTGAAAAGTTTGGATGACTAAAGGATTGGAGATAATGGTTAGGCGTGTGTTTTGAAGTTGCTAATTTTGAGATACTCAATATATATCTAAGTGGTAAAGCTAAGTAAGCATTTAGAGATATAAGTTATAAAATAACCTAGATTTCAAGGTAAAGGGTTTGGTCAGAAATCAAACACAATGTAAATAAGTTCAATCATGTAAATAAAGGATTACATAAAATTGCCAGGGAATTAGTTTATTCACAGTATATTTAGACTTCAAGGCATCCCTGTATGAAGTTAAGGAGAATAGGAAGGAACAAGCAACAAAGACTGAGGAGTGGCCACACAGACTTGAAGACAACAGGTGACAGTTTTCTTTCAAGACAAATAACAGCATGTAAGAGGGAACCGAGACATAACCATCGGAAGCAAAGTGAAATAAACCCCACAGTATATTCTACATCTTCATCATCTTTGATCCATTAACAGCGTAGAACTCACAGAGATTATTTCTTCTTCCTTGAATCACTGTTTCAGTACTGAGTGGTATGTATAACAGAAAAATTTAAATTTTACTGAAATCCATGGTTTCTGGGATTCTTTCTTTATTCTTGCTAGAGGCAATGTTGAGGCTAGTAGTTGGGCAGGCTTACCCAGGTTGGGAGATTTTAGAGTTTCTTGACTCCTGATAGAGTCCTGGAAGAAAGAAGTTAAGAAGTTGGCTTTTCCAAATTTCAGAATTTATACATGGTTACAATCCAAACAAATATTGCATTGGCAATAAGAATATATGTGTGTGTGTGTGAGAGAGTGTGTGTAAAACATGTAATATATATTATGTAAATTAAATAACGAAGCAAATATCATTATACATTAGATTTTCATGTGACAAATGTTTTTCAATGGGCTGATACTTATTTAATAATTGGTGCTAGCACAGGTAGCTATCAATCCGGAAAAAATGATCTGTTTCTCATATGCAAAATTCCAAGTTCTAGGTAAGAAACTAAGTTAAAGATCAAACAATAAAAGTTTCAGTTAATCAAGGACATGAGATAGACAACCTAGGGCTTTGGGAGATATTAAAACCAAGAAAATAAATCCTAAATCTCTACGTAAAACAAAATTTGGTACTCCCCCAAGACAGTCATATTGTCTAAATAAAAATGTAACTTGTGACAATTATTTTGATGTTTAGTTAAAATTCATTGTATAACAGACAATAATTAACAGAATAGATTTAGTAGACAAAGGTAAAACTTAGAAAAACATTCACAAAATACAAAAAGAAATAGTGCTAAAATTTATACAAAAATTTTACAAAAAGGAATAGTAAAAATAATACCAACAACACAGTAGCAAAATTGGAGAATATGTTGATAGAGATTATCAAGCTGTTTTACAATTGCAGCCTAGAACACCAGAATTCATTGTCTCCCAATTCTAGTAGAGCAGACTGAAATCAGGTACTGGCAGGGTGAGGCCCACAGGAAACTCAGGGGAGGACCCTTCTTTGTCTCTTCCATCTCTGGCACAGTATCTCCTCCTTATTTATGGATACCCACTCCAGTTTCTGCCTCAGTCTTCACATAAGTTTTCCCTGTCTTCACCTGTTGTTTATTTATTTATTTATTTATTTATTTATTTATTTATTTATTTTTGAACCAGGGATTGAACCCAGGGGCACTTGGCCACTGAGCCACATCCCCAGCCCTGTTTTTTGTATTTTATTTAGAGACAGGGTCTCACTGAGTTGCTTAGGGCCTCGCTAAGTTGTTGAGGCTGGCTTTGAACTCGTGATCCTCCTGACTCAGCCTCCCGAGTCGCTTGGATTACAGGCGTGCACCACCACACCCGGCTTCTTTACAGCAACAACAGCCCTACTGGGTTCAGGGTTCATACAGCAGTATGACCTCAACTTCATCAATAAGGTTTTCAAAGATCCCGTTCCCAAATAGGTACCTGAGGTTGAGACTTAAACATATTTTTGTGGAGATGCAACTCATTACAAACATGAAAAGTCATTCATCAAAGAGACAAACCCCAAATGCCTAACACTATGAAAAGATGTTTAGACTTAATAGTAGTTAGGCAAAGACACATTTAAGTTACAGCGTCACTTTCAATCACCAGCTCAACATTAATCTCCTACCATGATTCTCAACTGCAACATTCAGCTAAAAAAGTAGGAAACCTCTCTTTAGAAGATAAGGTAGAATTGAATTCAAACAAGTAAGTACAAAATCCTCTTTAAAGGAGTGGAGTGTGGGAGTACAAAACACCTTTAAGATACAGTATAATCTGAAGGACTCAACCATTCAGTTCTGTGCCTTTGATTTTAAAGAGATCTTTGAATTAATTTCTGGAGGATGATCAGCATTAGCTTGGTAAAGAACAGGAAAAAAAAAATTCAAGCAAAGGAGATTATTAGCACAAATTCCCTGAGGTAGGAATGAGAAGGATCCCCTGTAGCAACAGAGAAAGGGAGCTTGCTTGGTTGAAAACAAATGAGCAAGGCTGAGGTAGGTCTGTAGTGTCAACAGGAACTAGACTGTAGAAATCTGTGCTTCATATTACATAATGTTTTCCATGTTTTCTTTTCCATAACTGATAATCAATGCTTCTGCAAAGCCTTCAGTCATGAATGATCAACCTACTCTCATAGACTACTTGGAAAAGATCCATTTAAAGTATATCTTAATTGGGGGGGGCGGGTTCCACAGGAATGTGGTTTTATTTATTTATTTTTTTAATTTTTCTTCTGCAATATGAAACTTTTAATTATTTTAAATGTGTGGCTTAGTCAACTTGGCACCAAAACATAGACAAAAATCAGAAATGCTTACAGAGTGGATCTTACACTCCAGGAGAGATGTTAAATGGGGTGAATGAGTGTCATTGGAAATGAGTAGCAACATTTCACTTAATGAATCCTTCCATGGCTTGTAAACCAGTTCTTCCCTTAAGCAAATGTTAGACTCATTTTTGTAACCTCTCATTTTTAAAATTGTTAAATTTCCAATCAACAAACAATAATCGTACATTTTTATGGGTTATGGTGCAGTATTTCAGTACACTGCATACAACACGCATTTATAAAACTTCAAATACACAATTGAGTTGAAGAAGTTTAATATCATTTTATTCACTTGGGAAACACTGTATATATGTCCACGATCTCCAGGAAGAGACTCTGTTTTTACAGAAATCAACGACTAAGAAAGTCTCCTTCAGGTTAAAAAAAAACAGCTAGGGTTTCCTTTGCCTGATTTAAAAGGGTTTCCTATTCCTACCCTAATCTGACATGCACATTTATATTTTCTCTGTATTCTCACGTTGGAAATCTTGTCTTCATGCTCTTTGTGTCTGATTCTCTAGTGCTACACATTTATTAAGAATAGAAAAAAATGAAACGGGAATGATAGTTATAAACTAAATGGTCTTGCTGGTTGCTAGATTTTCTCCCCAACCAAAAGGTAATATGTCTATGATTTTATATGGAGGAGAGGGAAATTTTATTGATCACATGTACATAAGATTTTGTGAATTTATGTAGAATTTGTGTATTTTTGTGCTTCCGAAGGTGATGCAGTGAGAGATGTAATGTGAGGATGTCATGTATATGAATGTAGTTTCAAATTTGTACATAAAACTACTAAATGGGACTGTTCTGGTCTATATATTACAGATTTCTTTTTCTTTGGATGTCTGCCTGGGAGTTGCTTGTGAAATGAAGACTAAATTAACTTGTGTTTGAAATGCCTGCCTGCAGCTACTTATTTCCTGTTTTCCAGTTGTTACTGGTCAACTTGGTGTCAGTCAATCAGCAATGCTTATTGATTTTAACTTGCTGAATTGGAGGAGGTACTGATTACCCAGACCTTGGCTTTAAAGAATTCATAGCAACAAAAAGAAGTAGCAGGGATCCAATGGCTAAATATAGCCTATTTTCTTAAGTAAACAAATAAAAACAGTTTTTATCAAGAGTACTCTCAGAGCAGAACGGTGGTAAGAACAGAGTTCTTGTAGAAAAAGATTATTATACATTTTTTTTTCTATCTGATGATTTTTAAATGTCAAGAAGTTTGCTTTGATATTTGTTTAGTTTTCATTTTGAGCCACTGGGCAACCTACAAACTCCCACTTTCCATTCTTCTTTCTTACTACTGAATACTGTTCAATGTGACATTATGTCCTGTTTGGAAGAAAAGAAAATCGCAAGAAGAGGGCGTGGGAGGGAGTAGGAGGCCAACACAGGGAGGAAGTTACTGGAGGACAGTTTGAAATAAGAAGGGTACTGCCATAGACGTTAGAGGCCTGGATTCTAGTAATTATTTGGCCATTCAATATATGCAATTAGATCCTTTAACCCTCCTGTTAGTAGAATAAAAGTTTACTCTCAGTTTTCAAAATGTGTTCAGTAGAGGTCCTTCGCAGATCACCTTGGAGGATAAGGGAGAGGATTTTTATCTATTTTATGGCATGGATTTGATTAGGAATACTCCTACCCTAATAGATTCTTGAAACTCCTTGGATAAAGTGATCTCTCAGACCTCTCCTGGCTGCAAGATTCTCACAACTGTCACTTTCCCAGGAAAGTGGGATGTAACTTCAGGAAGCCACAAGGGGGCACTCTTATTTCACAGTCTGGCTTCTTGAAGGTGGCAGTGTTCTTTTAGAAGTTCCAGGAATACAGAGATTACACACACACACACACACACACACACACACACACACACACACCAGATTAAAGGTTTCAGAGATCCAAAGGTTAAAAATTGCTCTTTTTTTTTTCCCCCCAAGCTAGTCTTGAGGGTGGTACTGGGGATTGAATCTCGGATTGCTCTACCATGAGGTACATCACCAGCCCTTTTCATTTTTTTATTTTGAAATAGGGTCTCTCTAAATTGCTGAAGCTAGTCTCAAACTTGCAATCCTCCTGCCTTAGCCTCCAGAGCCCTGGGATTACAGGTGTGCACTGCTGTACCTGGCTCCAATCTCGTCTTATTCTGATTGCTTCCACATCCAGCAAGAAAGTCAGAAAGCCATATTGCAATGTGCCTTAAAAAGGACATGAACAGCAATGGTAGCTAATGTGGTGAGGACCCACTAGGCAAATTACAACTATATATTAACTTAGGTAAATGCTAGGTGGTTAGCAGATATACTCCCAAAGTTTCAGTAGGTAACTGTAGTAAATGTGTACATTCTATCAGAATTTATTCAGTCCAAAATGTATTCTGTCCAGAATGTGCTTGTCTGCCTGCAACCTGCCCTGACTCCCTCTCTTTTAGACAAAATCACACTGTGTTACCCAGGCTGATTTCAAAGTTCTGTGCTTATGTGAGCCCACCTCAGCCTCCTGAATCCTTCCCTGGACTTACAGGCATGCTCCACTATGCCTGATTTCAGAAAGTACATTTCTTCTCAGCAGATGATTCTCTACCAAAATGTTAGTTACAGAGTTTCTTACTGTGTTCTGACTCTGCTGTGTTCAAAACAAGGATTCCAAACTCACTGTGCTTACCAGGAGAGAAGCAAGAGGTTGAAATGCAGAATTTTCTGACAATTGTGCCTGAAAGCAGTACCTGTCTGTTTTGCTTATGTTCTGAGGAACCTGTCACTTTTGCACTTGGTCACTGCAAGGCATGCGGGCAGGGGTAATCAATTCAAGAACCCAGGAGGAAGAGGAAATGAGTTTGGAAACCACACTATTCTTCCTAGCACTTAATTTCCAGAAGCACTCTATAAGGTAGATATCATTACAGAGTCCTGTTTATAGTAAATACATGGGTCCACAAAGATATTGTATAGTAAATGGCAAATTTGGGATTTGGACCCATTTCTCCTGATGGCAAAAATGTTGCTCGTACCATTATGCTATCCTCCCTCTTGTAACTTGCAATACACTCCTGTTGGATGCCCTTTCATTATTTACCTTTATATATTATTTCTTTTGCCTAGAGTACTCTTTCTTGCTTGGTCAGATTCACCAGATTCAGTTTATCCTTGAAGATTCAGTTTAAAGATTATCTCCTTTGAGAAGGTATGTCTAATTAGCCTCTGGCAGGTTGGTTCTATGCTGGAATTCTAGATTGGATAGTGGTATAATTTGTGTATGAGTCTTTTTAATGGCATGCTAACATGACACTCAGTGAATACTGCCAGAGGATGTTTCCCAAATAAAGCATGGACAATTCAGTATAATTCAGACCCATACTCCATGTTTCATGCTTTGTAAATTATTAAATATTCTATACCCTGGAATTTTTAACTTTACTGTATATCTGATTGAAACTGGGCAGAGGGAGAGTAGGGGTGTGTTTGGAAAATATTGAAAAGTTACAAACAAAAAGGAAAGCAAAAGTCACATTATGGCCCAAAAGGTGAAGCATATAGAAGAATGACTGGAAAGAAATATGCCCAAAGGTCAATAGGAATATCTCTGTAGATTAGTAATATGAACTAGTTTTCTTTTTAATACAATTTACTTGCTATGGTTGTAGTCAAAAACTAATATATCTGTTTTTATAATAAAAATATTGCACAAGGCCATACTAGCAGTAATTCAGTGGTGGCCAGAGAAGCAATATTTGCCAAGTCAGAGGGTTACTGTTGCCATAAGTGAATAAGACAGACATGGACTCTGCCCTCCCAGAATTTAGTGGTTGAGACTAATAGCACACCAGAAAACACATAAGGTTATTTCAAACTGTGATAACTATGTGAGGAGAACAGAACACTGTAATAGAAAACCTTGAGTTACAGAGCATGATTGAGGGAGGTCTCTCCTTGGAAGGGACAATTAAGCCAAGATATTAACAATAGCAAAGAGGGAGAACAAAGATACAAACTGCAGGAAGAGTTTGGGCTGTCCTTTTTTAAAACTTTTTTTTAATGTTTTTATTTACTGCATTACAGTTATACAAAGCAGTCAGTTCATTTTGACATATTCACAAAATCAAATGAAATAGTTTGCTCACACTCAATCCCTAGTACTTCCCCTTTCTCTCCCCTCCTCCCTCCCCGTGGTCAGCCTTCCTTTCTCTTCTAGTCTTCCTTATAGTTATTTTTTGCTTTTTAAATTTTGTGCATTATATATACACAAAAGTGGAATTCCATGTGACATACTTATACATGCACATAGCATAAGTTGAACAATTTCATTCTGTAGTTCCTCTTCTTTCCCATTCCTCCTCCTTCCCCATTAATCCTCTTCCTCTGCCTACCATTTTCCCTTTGATTCTCATGAGATCACTCCCTGCTTTTGGTTTTCCTAAGATTTTAGTCAGCTTTTTAGCTGCTATGACTAAATGATCTGACCAACCCAATTACAGAGGAGGAAAGGTTTATTTGAGGGCTCAGGGTTTCAGAGGTCTTAGTCCATAGAAGGCTGTCTCCATTCCCTAAGGCTCCAGGTGAGGTAGAACATCATGGCGGAAGAGCCTGGCAGAGGGAAGCAGCTTGCACCATCAGGAAGCAGAGAGAGAGTCTCCACTCTCCAGATACAAAATATATACCCCAAAGCCATGTCCCAATTCCCACCTCCTCTAGCCATACCCTACCACTTCAATTAATCCCATCAGGGATTAATTCATTGATTGTGTTAAGACTCTTACAATCCAGTCATTTCTCCTCTGAACCTTCCTACATTGTCTCACATGTGAGCCATCCACATCCAAACCATAATACCTGAAATATGCCCCCTGAATTTCTGAGTCTGTAGCATGATGACCTTCTGTTCCATCCATCAACTAGCATATGACATAATTCCACTCTTCTTTATGGCTGAGTAAAATTTCATTGTGTATCTATCTCACATTTTTCTTTATCCCTTCATCTGTTGATAGGTACCTAGATTGGTTCCATTCCTTGCTTTTTCTCTATCTGCTATCTTCTTGCTGAAAACCCCTATTTACCAATTATCAGATATATTCATGCATAGTAGCAACTCACAATAAATTACTTAAATTCCTTTAATGTGTTTTTCTGATGTTCATAATTTGGAAGGCTTAAAATATAGTGTGTCTAATAATGTGTACAACATAGGGGGTTTCTCCCAAACCTGCAGCAAATTTAGTCAACTACAAAGGTAGGATAACTCCATAAGAAAATAGTGCAGTGGCTTCTCTTTACCTGTTCATACTACCTGCTTTGCAATTCTGTTTTTTGAGTCCCTGCAAACGAGGATGTGATCTAAATGACTCCATCCACACAATTGGAAACTGGACTCAGCCTGTGCAACTGCCTGAACACCAATTAAGATGCTGCCTGTTAGTGATTCAACATCCTTAACAATTAGGGAAATGCAAATTAGAACGACACTGAGATTTCATCTCACTTCAGCCAGAATGACAGCCATTGAGAGAACATACAATAATAAATCCTGGAGAGGATGTGGAGAATAAGGAACTCTTTTGTACTGTTGGTGGGGTTGCAAATGAGTATAACCACTATGGAAACCAGCATGGATATTCCTCAAAAGACTAGGAATGGAACCACCACAGGACCCAGCCATACCACTCCTCAGTATTTATCCTAAAGAATTAAGGCTCGCTTACTATGGCGATACATGCGCACCCATGTTTATAGATGCACAATTCACAATAGCCAAACTATGAAATCAGCCTATGTGTCCATCGTGAATGAAAGAATAAAGAAAATGTGGATATATAAATACAATTGAGGGGTTTTTTTAGTGATAAAGGAGAATGAAATTATGTCATTTACAGGAAAATGGATATAATTTTTAGAACATTATGTTAAGCAAAATAAGTCAAACTTAGAAAATCAAAAGTTCTATGTTTTCTCTCATATGAAGAAGCTAGAGAGAAAAATAGAAAAGAAAGGACTGTGTGTGGATGGAAATCATGAAATCTAAGGGAAATCAGTAGAAGAGAGGAAAGGAACTAGCAAGAGGGAGGAGAGAAGAAAGCAGGAACTACTGAGGAATGATATTGACCAAATCATATAATTGTATTTTAATTTCGCCTGTTGTAATAGATGTTTAGTGATAGCATTTGCTCATTAAATTAGTATGTCTCTAATTGCTAACTTATGGTTTAGATGTGGTGTCCTCCAAAAGCTCACTGTGCGAGGCAATGCAAGAAGGTTTGGAGGAGAGACAATTGGCCTATAGCCTTAACCTAGTCAGTGAATTTATCCCTGATGGGATTAACTAAGTGGAGACTGGAGGCAGGTGGGGTGTGGCTGGAGGAAGTGGTTCATTGAGGGCTATGGGGTATATATTTTGTATCTGGAGAGTGGAGTGTCTTTTCTCTCTTCTTCCTGATCATCATGTGAACCACTTCCCTCTACTGTACTCTTCTGCCATGATGTTCTGCCTAACCGGGAACCCTGAGAAATGGAGCTGGCCTTCTATGGACTAAGACCTCTGAAACTGAGCTGTCAAATAAACTTTTCCTCCTTTACAGTTGTTCTGGTCAGATCTTTTAGTCATAGCAGCAAAAAAGCTGACTAAAACAGTAACAATGGCCAAAAAGTTCTTCATATACTTATTTACCACCTACAGCTCCTATTTGACTTGATGTCTGACAATTAACCCTTTGATATCTTTAGAATCAGTAGTAACATCAGCTTTCTAATTCCTGACATTGAAATTGATGTCATGTCTTTTTTTCTAATAGGTATAGATTCATGTTTATTAATATTACTTATTTTTTCTAATTTCTAGAATTGTTGAACAGAACACTTTTTTCATATATATATATTTTTCACATATATGTGTCTATATATATATATATTATGTGTATGTATATATACATATTTTTTTTGTGGTGCTGGGAATTGAACCCAGGGCCTTGTGCTTGTGAGGCAAACACTCTGCCAACTGAGCTATGTCTCCAGCCCTTTTTTCATATATTTTTTGACCATTCATATTTTTTCTTTGGTGAAATGTTTGTACAGTTCCTTTGTCCATTTATTGATTGGGTTATTTTGTTTTTTTGTTGTTAAGATTTTTGAGTTTTTTATGTATCCTGGAGATTAATGCACTATCTGAAGTGCAGGTGGTAAAGACTTTCTCCCATCCTGTAGGCTCTGTTCACATTCTTGTTTGTTTTCTTTGCTGTGAAGAATCTTTTTTAGTTTGATATCATCACATTTATTGATTTTTTTATTTTACTTCTTGTAGTTCAGGAGTCCTATTGAGGAAGTTGGTTCCTAATCCAACATGATGGAGAGTTGGGCCTACTTTTTCTTCTAGTAGGTGCAGGGTCTCTGGTCTAATGCCTAGGTCCTTGATCCAATCCACTTTGAGTTGAGGTTGTGCAAGGTGAGACATAGGAATTCAATTTCATTCTGCTATATGTGGATTTTCAGTTTCCCTGGCAACAACTGTTGAGGGGTTATCTTTTCTCCAGTGTATGTCTATGGAACCTCTGTCTAGTAGGAGATAACTGCATTTATGTGGTATGTGGGTATCTTCTATTCTATTAGATAGGTCTTCATGTCTCCTTTTGTGCCAATACCGCACCATTTTTGTTCTATAGCTCTTAGTATAACTTAAGGTCTGGTATTATGATGCTTCTTACTTTAGAAAGAATGGCAATTATAAAGAATACAATTAACAATAAATGTTGTTGAGGATGTAGGGAGAAAGGTACTCTCATACAGTGCTGGTTGGACTGCAAATTGGTGCAACCACTATGGAAAGCAATATGGAGATTCCTTAGAAAACTTGGAATGGAACCACC
This sequence comes from Glaucomys volans, assembly GCA_020662805.1. NCBI lineage: Eukaryota > Metazoa > Chordata > Mammalia > Rodentia > Sciuridae > Glaucomys > Glaucomys volans. The sequence continues at coordinate 93,885 of JAJEJO010000434.1, read as the reverse complement.
ATTTGACCCAGTTATCCCACTCCTCGGTCTATATTCAAAGGAATTAAAATCAGCATACTGCAGTGATGCAGCCACATCAATGTTTAGAGCAGCTCAATTCACAATAGCCAAGGTATGGAACCAATCTAGAAAATGTAGTATAAGTACACAATGGATTATTACCCATAAAGAAGAATGAAATTATGCCATGTGCTGGTGATTGGAAGGAGTGGGAGACTATCATGCTAAATGAAATAAGTCAATCTCTAAAAGCCAAAAGACAAATGTTCTCTCTGATATATGGATGCTAACCCATGTTAAGGGAGGGTGGAGAGAGGAAGAATAGAAGTCCATTGAATTAGACAAAGGAGAATGAAGGGAAAGGAGGGTTTGGGAAATAGAAAGGACAGTAGAATTAATTGGACATAACTTTCTCTTTCTAATTTGCATTTCCTTAATGGTTATTAAATTTAAGCAACTTTCATCTATTGATTGGTGATTTAGTTATCCTTTTTAAAAAAATTTTTGATTCATTGTACACAAATGGGGTACAACTTTCATTTTTCTGGTTGTTCACGAAGTAGAGTCACACCATTGGTGTAATCATACATGCACATAGGATAATGATGTTTGTCTCTTTCTATTATCTTTCCTTCCCCTCACCCCATCCTCACCCCTTATTTCCCTCTAAATAATCCATCCTTCCTCCATTCTTCCCACCCTCCCTCGCACCCCCATTATGTATCATCATCCACTTATCAGAGAAATCATTCGGCCTTTGGTTTCTTGGGATTAACTTATTTCACATAACATGATATTCTCCAACTCCATTCATTTACCTGCAAATGCCATAATTTTATTCTTTTTTATGGCCGAATAATATTCCATTGTGTATATATACCACAGTTTCTTT